>JAYRBT010000067.1:3951844-4010535 GCA_036023395.1 Myiotriccus ornatus
CAACAGGAGCTATAAATGGTTTCCCATACCTGGAATCCATTAGCTCCTGCAGGTACCTGACTGTAGGCTGTACAGTGTAAGGATGTCTCTGCTCTTAGAAAACCAAGATAACTTGCTTAATATTGGCTTTCTTTTGTCTTTTCCATCACCTTGAGATCCTTGCACCAAGAAAATGCAGTTTGCTGTACTAGAAACTCCAACATCAGGAATGCCACACTTCAAAAAAATAAAGAAAAATCCCTCCAACATTTCCTCTTAGATTTTCCAACCTCTTGGCCACCTATCCTCTTTCTCCTTGCTTGACTTTGTCCTAGTTAATATTCCAACAGGTGTTTCCTTTTTCGGTGGAATTTTTTAGGCCGATGCCTCAAGAGGCCTTCTGCATAATAATGCTGTATTCATTCTGGGCAGCCTTACTGGGAGAGAACTTTATTTTCTTAACCCCACCATTTCCCCTCCACTCACGGAGAGCAGGGGGTGGAGGAGGGAGAGAGGGGGTGACTTTTTCAGCATCTTCTGCTCTTTGGGTTTTGACGAGGCCACCACATGGTACCGTTTCACATCAGCCCTGCCAGGAGGGGGAGGAGGATTATAGGAGGGAGAAGTGAGGCAGAAAGTCTCTTTTTTTATTCCACAGTTCTGGCAAAGCACCTCATCTGCTGGTTCTTGGAGGGGACAGAGTTAAAATAATGAAATTAAAGCCTGTGGGCAAAAGACTCATCCCTTGGTGCCCTCCCTGTGCGTTCTGATATCGCTACAAATTTATTGCGGTGACACCTGGGTTTGAGGGGTAACAGGAGCTGCTTGTTAATTCCTTCAGCAATTGGAAAGGTGTGTTGAGGTGACTCCTCTGCCTCCTGTGAAATCTGCCCCTTTCCTACCTCTGGATGATGCTGAGCCACTGTCAGAGTTCAGTGTTCTACGTGAAGACAAAACTAAAGAGGAAATGTTTCGTTTCAAGGTTTTATCAAGTTCAATGTTGTTTCTTTTTTTTCTAAAGAAAGCTGAAGGGATTTAAAAACCATGTGCCAAAACTTCCCCTTGCTCGGGTTTCACAGTGTGTGAAACGCTGCTCTGTACAATTGTCACACTTTGCAGTGGTACCTACAAATGTGGGCTTTTCATTCAATAAAAGAAGGGAAAGAGGGAAGAAAAGTAACAGTCCAACAGTGTCAGGTCTTCACATTATTCAAGGATTGTCAGGTTATGATTTGTCTCAAACTGATTAAATAGCATTCCCACCAAGCCAAATTCATTGCCCTGTGACATCCCCAAAGCCAAGAGCTTTAGGTGTTTTCAAGGTAAAATGTGGAATTTGGAGATGAAACAGTCAATGTGTATGAACATGCAAAGTTGTGAAATAAAAGGACCTCCCTTTATTCTTATTTCTTTGAGACTATTTTCTTGATGGAGATGCTCAGTTCCCTTTCCCCCACCTGAGATAACACCTGCAGGGGGTCAGGAGAGTTGGAACAAAGAAAACAAGACTTTGCTGCTGTCTGTAAAGACTTTTTCTAGTGAAGTTGAATTGATTAGTGGAAAAGGAGCTCAGATAACCCTTCCAACCCCAGTCACTAAATCAGGACTGTATGTGCCAATATTTTCTTGTGTTCCATAGATGCACAATATCCCATAATTATGTATTATGTATGGCAGGGAGCATGAGGAAAGAGGGATGTATGTGAGTGCTGGAGCATCTATGAATAGATGAAGTTCTTCTGTTGTAAATCCATTAAAAATTGAGTGCACGGTAATGTTGTGCTATTCTTAGTACAGATAACTTTTTAAAAGGTGAAGACCAATAAACTTTCTTGCTGCAGCAGAGCCAGCATGGAATTCTAGCATGGAATGGAGTAGGTGACCTCGATAGGATGCTGCAAGTTATTGGAAATAAGACAATTGCAATGCTTGGAACCTTCAATATCGATTGCTGAAGTAAATCATCTGTTAAATGGCAGCCTAATTGGAAAGGTATACATTGAACTGAATTAATAAGTGAACTGATCAGATTCAGATGTTTAAGGAATACCCCAGCAACGCTGCTCAGTTTGGCTGATTGGGGGCTTAGAAACAAATGTGGAAGTGGGAGATAATATTGCCATGTGTAATTAAGGGCATTTTGGTTATACACTGTGTTAGCCAGACACTGAAGACAGGGTCCTCTGAGGGGTTGTGGCAATTATTTGGGTTATAATTTTTGCAATACAGACAAAAATATTTTCCCAGCATGACTTCCTTTCCCAGGTTTCTAATACATGAAATTATGAAATCCCAAATCACAAAAACAGGTTCGATTTTATTCTACTTGCTCACTCAGATGATGACAGTAATAATTGATGTTCTTGCGAATTCTCAGCCTGCTGATACAAGACTTTGGTGTTTGGATTTCTGGCTCTTTAGAAAGATGTTTTTTGCTTGGTCATCCTTGTAAACATGCACATGAAAACAGGGATAACTTCTGCATTCCTTGGGCCCACTGCAGGATGTATCAGAAGGATCTAAACTATGGGCTGTGGGATGCTCAGAATCCTATTTGATATGCATGTTGTAAACCACATGTATGTGATTAGAATCCTATTTCATGTGTTTCATGGCTCATACAGACAGTAACACTCAAGATATTTGTCAATATTTTAAATAATAAAAAATACAGACCAAGTGAAACGTTTCTGTACCACAAAACCCTCACTTGGAGAGCAAATTATTCCTGTTTCTTTAAGGTGGGCTCGGTGCTCTGCAGCCACTGCAAATGTTTTTCAATATTTCAAATTATGAGTAAATATAATTACTTACTGATTCCATCCCTTATGTTTACCTGGCATAATTACAGGCCCCTCTCGATGCTTCCTAATAATTGCCTTGATATTGATAAATAGATTAGCTAATACAGCAAATGGTTATTCCCCAGTAAATGAACCAGTGGGCTTTTGACTTCAAGTGCCATTAACAATAAATGCATGGATTTGGGACAGCTTATGCATTTTACATTAAGCAGCCCCTGGATAAACACCCACAAAGCAGGGCCTGGAGCCCAGGGTTCCTTCTCCTTCTCTGCTGTGTTCACCAACCACCTCTTCTTCTCCTCCTCCCGAGCTTGACTCTACCCACAGCACGGAAAGGCTCTCAAGTTGTGCCAGGGAACGTTTAGATTAAGATATAAGGACAGATTTTTTTCATGGGAAGGGCTGTAAAACATTAGAACAGGCTGCCCAGGGAAGTGGTGGAGGCACCATCCCCTGGAACTGTTCCCAGAACCTGTGGATGTGGCACTGGAGGACGTGGTGGTGGTGCTGGCGGGTGGTTGGACTTGAAGATTTGGAAGGTCTTTTCCGAACTGAGCAATTCTGTGGAGTCATTTAAACCCTTTTTAGGGTTAAAATGAACATCAGGGTGGGTGCTCTACCCCCTGTGCAAAGTCTTGGTGTCAAAACCCACCTCTGGCAGCTGGGGTTTTTTTATCCCGAAAGACGGGAACTACATCAACTTTGTTGTTGTTGTTAATTACTGTAGGGTTGGTACAGTCTGAGCACCTCCAGGGAAATTAGGATTGATACATCTAATTTCTGGATCCTACAGCAACTCTTGAGCTCATTTCACCCATCTGGGTCAGTTTTAGGGCTGAGAAGCAGCAGCTTTGACTCGATGATCCTCGTGGTCCCTTCCAGCTCAGAATGTTCTGTGATAACCTGGAGCTACAAGGGGATGGAGGCTCCTCCTCTGGAATATCTGGCTGCTAATCAAGGCAATTTGGGATCCCTGTTAGAGACTGCAGTACCTGCAGACCCCCCAGGTCTTTTCTGGCTCTGACCCAACCTGCTGAAGGACTTGACAGTCAGAATGATTTATGGGAGTGAATTCTGGACCATATGTTGAGTGAAATCTTGGCTCCATCAGATGGAGTTGAGGGGAGGAGGGGGACACTGGCCTGGATTTCATGGCACCAGGTTTGCAGCTGCTCCCTGAATGCTGGAAGGACAACGGGAGGATGAACAAATAACTTTCCTTGCTGGCAAGGAGAACAGAACAAGCTCTGGGCTTTAATTCCACCATAATTAAGTAGTAAAATCACTGTTTGAAGGGAACTGAGGATTGGATAAAGTAATGACAACGTGATTTTTGTCTGTCACATGATCTGGGTTTATTTTAGCCATTTGAAGTCCCTTCTCTTTGCTTGCTTTCCTCTTTTGCAGTCCCTTTATTAACCTTAAGCCTGTCTAGATGATGTACGGGGCCTCAAATCTCAGCATACATTATATAAAACATAAACATGCTATCCCAGCCTCATTACAGCATCAGGATTAGGGGGGAAAAAAGAATGGGGGGAAGGAAAAAAAAAAAAAGCTAAAATTAATTTACCAAAATTGGGAACCAGCCCTTAAATGGACAGGAGCTGTAACCTGACATTCCAGCTCTACAGCATCACATCCAATTTGCTGGATGCCTCCAGTTGCTTTATATCAGGGTCCCAAGTTGTGGAATTGTTTTTGTCATGGGTTTACCTTGAAGGGTGAATCATTCCCATGGCTGTTCTTCCTGGCTCGGGACTCTGTTAGGATGAGTTTGTAGCTGAACTCAGAATTCCCTGGACTTCTGCTTTGCACTTCCACTCTTCCAGCTCCCAAAATGAGTATAAGGTGCACAAAGGTATTGGGAGAAAAATTCGTGTTGCTGTGGGGAGAGATGTGTGCTCAGCTTCAGAGGATGGAAGAACTTCCCACTGCCCTTTAAAAGGATGGGTTATTCCCTGGATCAGGTGCACAGCTACAGGATGGAATCTCAATATCTCTGGTAGCCACAGTGTTGGAAAATTTTTCCCCTCCCATAAATGCATAAGTCGAGTAAACTTCCAAAGGCATTATGGAACTTCTGTGCCAAGAACGAGTTTTACTTGATGTTAATGTTTGAGAAGTTCTAATAAAAATTATTTTGCTTGCTGGTGCAATATTTTGGATTTATTCATTTGTCTAAAGGAAACAGGCTGTTTAGTTGTTTCTCTTTTTCTTCAAAACACTGATATTACCCTTTTATCCAATTTTTTTGTTGTTGCCATATTTGATTGTGTCGTTTTCTTCATGCTTTAGGTCATTGTCCCTTTCAATATTCAATACCCATATAATGTCTTATAATGATGAATTTTTATAACAAATTATAACACCACAGTGCTAGAATTCAGCTACTGTCCTTGGTGATTTTCTTGAAGTGAAAATGCAGTAAAAGGTTATTTTGGGTAGGAAAGATGAATGGAAATTGGGATACCAGTGAAGTAGGGATGACAAAGCAGGACTGGGGGGGAAGGCAGCAATATCTGAGGCACCTGTGAGTACAATATGATTTATGGTCAGGGGAAGGAGGGCTGTAGAAAGTAGGATGGTTCCAGAAACTTTTGGATGTTTTGGCACAGAGATTTGACCTGCATGGACAGAAGAAGTAGGAGCTGCTCTGTCCTCCAAAGGTACCTGCTCTGCATGTGCTCATTTACCCCGGCTTTGAGCGAGGCACAGCGTGAGGGAGTGAAATGATCCAGGATGGGCAGATGGTTTGGAGGCAAAGAGTTGCCCACAGCTGCTGGGAGCAGCAAAAAAAACCAGGCAGGAGCAGCCAAAACACAGGCACGTCCCACGATGGGACAGGGAAAGCACAGACCTGCAGTTTGGGCAGAGGAGAGAGGTGGGAACAAGTTCAACTTTTGGCCAGTGAGCTGAAATATCACCTTGGGTGGTTTTCCTGATCCCTCTGCACGATCCCAAAGAAAACCAGTGAAGAACTATCGACCATGAGCTGTTATGTCCTAAATTCTGACAGAATAAGCTGACTTGGCTGTATTTCTCTAACCAGCTAAACAAGACTGACTACCAAGAAGTCTTTCTGAGACTCCAAGATTTCCTATGAGCTGTTGACTCTCATCCAGAGCAGAGCAGCTCTTTTCTTCCCTATTAACAGAGCCGTTGTCAAGAAAGATTTAGGAGCAAATGAGCTTGAACCTTAATCTCTCCACAGAGGTGCAGTAGAAAACATGCCTGCTCACATTTCTCCAGAGCCCACCTATTGTGTAGTCCTTGAGCAAATTAACCTTTCAGAAAGCAAAGCTTGTGGTCATGATATAATCAATGTTTTCTGGGTGCAGGGACACAGGAAATCAAGACCCCTATGGAATGGCTTCATGGAATTTAACTATAATAAAGGCAGTAATAGAAGAATTTATTGGTGAAAGGACTAGGGTTCTTATCAGACAACGGGGTTATTCCTTCTCTCGATTTTTATTTTTTTTAGCTGTCTTCTAGAAATCTGTGGAATTGTATTGTATTAAATTAGATAAAATGGGTAGATCCTCAGACATGTGATCATCTCCAAAGAAGATCAGAACTTCTCTATAATTTGGGGGTAAGGAGAAGATGTCTAGTAATCCCTTGACATCACAGAGGCTGTTCAGAAGGTTTCTCATAGGTGTTTATAAAGATGAAAAGCTCACCATTGAGGAATACTCACTTAATTAAGGCCCAGGTCAGACACGATACATTTTTCATTACAGGGCTGCACTGAACCCTGACTTGGTGGTAATTTGGAATTCATAATTCTTTGGTCTACTGAGCAGGCATAGTTAAATTTGCTCATTGGTAATAAAACCCCACATATGATGTCTTTCTAAGGAAGCAATGTCTGTTTTGCCAACTGAAACAAAAGATGTTGGGGTTGGTTGGCAGGGGGAGGTTGTGCAATGAGCTGCAGAGATGAGCCAAAGCCTTGAGAAATCCAACTTCTTCTGGGGCCTGGATCCACTTCTTATTGCCTTCAGAGAGGGTGAGATATATTTGAATCTCCTTCTCTTGCTGTGCACTTTATCTGGAAAAGAAGTTACTTGGTTTTCCTCAAAAGCTGGGAGTGGTTTTGGGAAAGCAATGGGCTTAAGTGCTGCAGGTTCCATAAATCATGAAACAGCTCCGTTCCAAATTCACAAGGCTCCTGTTTTCTCATTTAGCCTGAGGGAGTCTTATTTTCCTCAGTGAGGTTTTGGAGGTGTGCATCTGTTTTCCTGTTACTTTGGTGTGTTCGTTATTTGGGACTCTGGAGCATCCTCTGGGATGGGGCTGTGAAAATGCCTCAGCTCAGGGCAACCAGAATGTGGATTACTTGGAATCTGGGGAATCTTAAGAGCTGAAATTATATATATTGATTGCTTTTTAAAGCTGATGGAGAGGGTCTCACTGCACTGTGTGGTTTTGTCTGCACCGTAAGTTATTCCAGACAACACCCTGGTCCCAAGCGGGGTCTCAGGATAGTTCCCCGTGTCATACAAGTTCAGGGCTCAGCTTGAAGAGAGGTTTGATGCCCTCAGATCAAAGAGCAGGGTTTTCAAAACAGAATTATCCCTTCTTTGAGTCCCTTAAAAATCGTGTTTTGTAATCAGTAAGAGGTGGATTTATGACGTGAGAGACTAAACAATCTGTACCTCTCCTGTATCACCGGCATCACCCTCTCCTGCATTCCTGCCCTGCTCCTCTCGCTGTGATCATCCTGGCTGCTCTTCATCATGGAATATCATGGGGGCAACATGACCTGTTAGGCATTGGATCTGGAGAACTGGGTACACAACTGCTCTGGCTTTGCTCCCGCAGCCCATTAAAAGGCAAAATGACTAATTAAAAAAATAATTTGCTGCTCTGGTAGGGTTCGTTGGCATGTGGCAAAACCATGGAAGAAGTTTGAAAACTAAGATATTTTATTTAGTTTTTTAGTATAAAGCAGTTTATCTTAAAATCTCTCTCCTTTGAAGAAGACCAGTCTCTAAGATAATAAAAATTCTTTATCTAAAATATCTAATAGATATTAGCAAATATCTAAATATTTGCTTTACAAGTTCGGGGGGAGGGGAGACTCTGGTTCTATAAAAAACTGAATAGAATGATGTATTTTGTCACTCGAGTCTCTGTATATGTTGCTTCTGTTGACGTGTGCTTGTTAATTTTGAGTTCTTTAATTAAACCAAAGGAATCTGATGTTCTGTCTAGCACTGATTGGCACTAGCTGGACTACCAAGCAATAAAATACAATCAGTTTTCTTAAGCCAGAAGTAACACTCCTTAAGAATGGAATTTTTAGGGATCACCCTAGGCTTTGTTACTCTTTTATTTTCCCTTCTTTTTTTTGTTGTTACCAATTTTTTATTTATTTTTGTTTTTGCTCTGCAGTGTCATAAACCACCTTTGGAAAGACTTCTTTTATGAGCTCTTTTTTTCTTTGTTTTGGACAGCACAGCAGCAGCAAGGTAGCACCACCTGCATTTTTAGTTCCTAGGATATATTGGTGCCAGGTGGGAAAAGAGTGGGAGATCGAGTCCTTGCAACAACCTTTGCAACTGGATCTTTACAGCAAGTAAGAGAGACAGCGAAAAATAGTCAACATTATTTCGGCACAGTGGGGAGGGAGGGATGAAAGCTCTGCAAATGAATTCATTGTGACAACCTTTGTGAGGAATCTGAGTGTTTGATCTTTTAAAAGATTTAATAATTCTTTTGATAGATTAAAGAATAAGCTGGGTGGGAGGAGGAGAGGAAGTTAACTTTCTTTGCCCGATTCTGTCAAAATAATAAATAAAAAGAGCAAATCCCTAAATTTAGCATTTAGTTTCTCCCCAAACCACCTCTTTTTTTTTTTTTTTTCTTCTTTTTCTTTGGGGTGTTGATTCCTGTCATGTTTTAGTCTGTGAATTAGAGAAGCACTGGGAAATATGACCCTTTATGTAAAGATTTGGGGCAATGATCTAATGTGCTCATACCCAATGGGAATTGATCTAAGAAGCAAAGTAATTGAAAGCTTGGAAATCAGAATTTCCACAGTGAAGTTTTCCATGTTTTTAAAAAGCCAGACCTCCAATCACAGCGTGGTTGGGTTTGGCCCCAACTGCTCGTCCCAAGCTCTGAAGGTCTTCCCAGTGATGTTGCTGAAATATATCTTGGAATAATTTTTGATTTCTTTTAGCTTGAAAAGCTTCACAACTCAAATCTTAAAGTTAACTCAGAATAACGGTGCTGTGATGCAAACAGTGAATTTCTGTTAAGTTTTTTTTGAGGTATTGCTTAAAAAAACCCCAAACCCAACAACAAAGAACAACCCTCCAGAAGCTTAAAATGGGTAGATTTTTTTTTTAATAAAGAACCTGGTATTGCTTTTATTTTAAAATAAGGAAATTATCTCTGCTGCATTTTTGGGGTGAATCAAATCTTTCTGCTTTGAAGAAGTTCTGATTCCTAAAAAAATAGCTGAGGATTTTTGGTTAAGGCTGGCCAGCAGGCTACCTCTAGCTAACAAATAAAGCACAGTTCAAACAAATGAAATACATTTTTGACTGGTAACAGCTGTCAGAGGTGTGAGTGGGAAATGGTAGGAAGGCTTGTGTAATCATTTCTTCATCAAATGCTGAACTGCCTTTCCTATGATAAGACCCCAGGGTCCCACAGGCTGAGCCAGAAACTCATCTGGACCAGGGCTGAACAGGAAGGGCACTCAGTGTAGGCATCTATTTCAAAAGCCTCCACGTAATGAAGATTAATTAGACCTTCTTTACCAACCAGAAGTTAAATACACACAGCCAAGGCCTTGGGCTTCCTCACACCACCAAAGAGTTTCCATGGAAAGCCGAGAAGATTCGACAGAACAGAAAGGATCCACTCCCTTGTAAAAGTACCTTGAAGATGTATCAAGGTTGACTTTCCTTATTCACACACAAGTAGAAAATGCCCTGAGATTGATTTTTCAGGAATAAGTTTCTGTGTCTGTTTGCAGTGATGCAGCATCTCCAACTGCCACTGTCTCTGCAGTGGCTGAGGGCATCACATCTCCTTTATTTTGTGTGCAGCACGTTCAGATATATGCAATATTGTTCTCTTTGCTAGTTACCTCTTTGTGTTTGCATCTTGAGTCAATACCATGAGCTGGGTTTCGATTGGACTTCAGAGTTTTCCAGCTGATTCCCTCCTGATTTCTTCTCCTCTTAGACATCTCTTGGTCTGTGGCTCAGATCTGGTCTGGAGTGATCTCGTGCTTTGATTCAGTTTCAGGCCTACTAAAGGTTGGACTTGATGACCCAAACTTGATGATTCCATGATTCTAACCTCCTTTCCAATGGCACCAGTGGGGAGTAAGGCCCCAGTGCAGCTCGTCCTCAAGCTGAGGATGCTGGAGGAGGATGGCAATGGCTTATGCTTTCCCAGCTGAGGGATGTGTTTGAGTAGCTGGCAGGACGAGGGCTTATGTCTAATGCAATCAGTAGCACTGAGTAGGGGTCTGACTTTATAAAAAGTACTTACCAGGGACAGGCTGTCCTCACTTGCTGCTTTAGAAACAACAGGCAGTTGCCACTGGCACATGAGTGGAAAAGGAGCTGAGCCCTGGCTCCTCATGGAGCATCTCCAGCACCTCTGGACACACAAAATCCTCGTAGCGTCTTATCGTCAAGGCTGCCAACCGCTCTCATTAACTTCAAGTGGAATGGAGTGCTCAGCACAATGGCAAAACCAAGCCCTTCACTTCCTTTAAGTGATCTTTTGGGTTTTCATATTTCTTTGCAAAAACAGGGGCGGCGGAACCCGAAATGAACGTGGGTGTTTTTTTCCCCCCCTCTCTCCTCGCGCGGAGTTTTGAGGTGGAGCCGTCGAGGAAGGGCATGTTCTGCCAGCACAATGGCAACTTATGAATAAGATCATACTTGTATTTGCATTAGCACGGCTGGCTTCTCCAACCAGTTTTACATAATCTCCTTTTCAATGGGTAAGGGTGTCATTTCCCCTTCATTTCATACAACCGTGCTTTGAAAATGCAGGGAGGAAGTATTTAAAGAAAGTCCGCATTTTATGAAAGGGAAAATTGCCGGCGTTCCTTTGTGTGGCTCAGTAGGATTTGGATAGATTACTCATACTTAAAAAGGAAGGGAGCTTTTGCTTTCTCTTCCCCTTCTTTAAAAACTTGCATTAACATGATGTATTGACATATTACAAAATCCAGGGAACGCTGGAGAGTGAATCGACCCCGACTTTGTCCACAAGTCGCAACAAACTCTTTAGAGCGTCGTCGCCTTCTGAAATGGAATTATCACATTTTGGATACAGGCAACTTTTATAAGGGCTAAAGCTTCACATGTTAGATAGGGACAACAGCATGATCTCTCTCTCACTTTCTTTTTCTTTAAAAATTGATTCTCTTCTCTCTCTCATTTTTTTTTTCTTTCTTTTGATCCAATAAGCTGGGTACCAATGCAGCACATTTTAACAATTTTCATAAATCAAGCAACTGGAATAGATTTTAATACAGAATTGTATTACTGCAAGAATGTAAGGCATGCAGGCCCTAAGCACTAACATTTCTATTAGTTGAATGGAAGCCAATCCTTTAGCTGTAAGCATGTTAAAGGAAAATAATTCCCTGCTATGTTTCTGGGCTCTCTGATGTCAAAAATCCTCCCTGAGGTAACTCACAAGTTTTTCTAAGTTGTCCTTGTCTCATGGGTGTTAGGACTGGTCAGTCACAGGCTGGAGAGAAGGTTTTGTGGTCAAATATGGAAGTTTAGTGAACTATTCTTCTCTCTCTGACATCCTTGGGTTAAAAAAGTCACGTAGAAGTAGAATATCAATGTTCAATGCCATAAGAAGCTCTCAACTCCCATAAAGGTTTTTTTATTCTTTATGGGGCCTATATTTATATTTGCTGATGACTCCTTGTCAATCTGACACTTGCTAATCAACCACTGATGATAATTGTCATTCTTGCTAAGGACACTTCACCCTATGAGGTCACAAAGACATTTCACACACTGAAATGCCCTCTGTGCCTACATGTGGGTGAATCTGTGGCCATATGTTTATATTTACAATAGATGTTTACATTAAATCTTCCTTTTTTGGTAAATTTTGTTGTAATTCTCTTGCTCCTCATTTGTTGCTACCTCTTTGTATCTGTGAAATGCTGCTGCTCGTTGCTAAATCATGAACAAAATTTTGAAGGGAGACCTGAACTTGCTGCTTAGAACTGAAGGGAAAAAATGCATGAAAACTTTAGGGATGTTTTTGCAAAAAAACTTGGTAAACATTCAGCTCAATTCTTTTCTTAGAGAGGGGGTTTTGTGAAATCAGTTGATAACATCTTCATCTAAATCCATTTATGATCTCCCGTTTGAAAACCACTCAGCTCAACAGGGCTCTGTACCTTCACTGAGATTTCTAGGTATCATTAGATCAAGCACTCTGGCTTAGACATGGATGAAATAAAACACTATTTATTATTTTCTCCCTCAAAAAAAGAAGCCAAATAAATTAAGACATCTGACTATGATGGTGTTGACCCTTAAGCCAATGTGAAGGCTTTACATTTCATATTTTGGGACTGATTCTTATTTTTTGGTGGGGTTTTTTTAGTCTTAGCATTCCACAGGTTTTTGATGTCTTGACTAACCATAGTCTACGTGCCTGAAAACACTGAGATTTTGAATTGTTTGCTGGTGGTAGCACTTGCACATGAGTCCTGAACTTGCAGTTTGGGTTCCCAACATCAGGTGTTGAACTTCAGAAATCAAAGGAACTCAAAGAAAAACGGATTTTCATTTGCATGTGCCATTCCTTGGAGAGCAGGGTCCCCTCCTGAATATAGCAACACGTATCTGTTGTCACAGGGCAAAAAGAGAGCTGGGCACTGCAAACTGCAGTTCTGCTGGAGGGCAGGGCTCGTGCATTCCCAGTTTAATTGCCCTGCTTATTCTGGTGTACCAGTCTTGGAGCAAGAGTGGTCAAATAATATGCAGGATAATCCCTTCTTATAGGAATCTTGACAAAACCTCAGTGACTGGTACCCAGAGACTGATTCTGGCTCAAGAACTGACCTCAATCAGAGAGCAGGGCAAACGCAGAAAAGCAAATTATCTCCCTGCTTCCACAGTTTGCTCCCCGGAGGACCACAGAACCTTGCATAAACAAAACTAATTATAACACACACACACACAAAAATTTAGTAAAAACTAAACATTCGGCTTGTAGGCTGAACAAAAAGGAACCCGGGAGAGTGAATGTCACAGTGCCATCTACTGACGCCAGCCCCGATGATGTACAGAGAGAAAATAAATAAATAAGGCTGGGAGTCTTGGGAGGATTATGTTTAAAGGAAGGAGATGACTGCTAATTAATCTGACGGAAGAGAAAGCCTCACCTACCGACAGGTTATTCATCCCACAAGTGTTAGAATCCTCTTCAACCTGACAAGTCTGTGCTTGTAGTTCTTGGAAGGAGACTCGAGCTGGAGGAGCAGCTGAGCAGGACCCTCAGTGCCAGCTCCCATGTTTCTATTTTGCCTTGGTGAGCTTTATACCATAGGAGCGTTACAATTTGAGCACATAAAGGAGCGTGGTTGTGGAATAAAATCTGTTCTGTGTACGATGCTGTAACTTTATGACACGGAAAACGAGCGGTAACTTGGAGGCAGGTAGGAGCAAATCCAGTTGACACAAACAAAAAGATGATGCTGGCAGAAAATTGGGCTGAGTGTGAATATAAAGGCTGTTGAATAACAGGGGATGGAAAATGACGTGCTCAGCAGCAGTAAGGTAAAGATAAAAGGGGTTCAGGAAACATTTGTACGGGAGAAGCCAAGTACGAGTCAATAAAGACCGAGATTTTTCTGCTCCTGGAAGCAGAGTTGAGTGCTGAAGCCTTCAGTCCTACCTGTGTTAAGGGTTGGCAAATGGTAGAGTGTCAAAACAATTAGAGTTTGTTCTGTGGTTGCTAATGTGAGAGCTGAAGTGGCTGCTGAGATGTTCAGCAAAACCATTACTAAGCAAAACGATGTATCATCATCTGTGTCGCTCTCAGTAATTCCAAGGTAAGAATGAAGTGAGAGTGATTGGGATTTAAGAGGCAGAGGAAAAAAAAGAAGTCAAGAGGTGAGGAGACTGCAACATGTTGATTGAAAAGAAAATATTACATATAATCTGAAGCCTTATGTCAAGTATAAGAATTGAGGAGGAGGGTAGAAGTGAGCACCTGAGCTGTACTTGCTGAGATATTTTGTGGCAGATGGAGCTGATATCCTGAGAGAGGCTAAGGGGTGAAAGTAATAATGAACAATCTTCACAATGCAGAAGTAGAAGAAATACTGGAGCTGTTACAAGAGAGCAAGCAGGAGATGTTTAGATTTATGAGTTCTTTTGGAAGGCAGCCATGGTTTGTCTTTATGTCCTAGTAACTGGTTCTTGGTTGGAGCTTTGTCAGGTCATCAGATTGGTGCCATCAGCTCTAAAAGGTCCTTTCTTTGGATCCTCAAGCAGGCAGGGAATTAACATGTGGAGTGCAAACACGATATGCTTTTGGGGGAGCTGTCCTGATAAGTAAAAGCAGTGGGGAAAAAAGTAAGAATAGAGAGAGGATTTTAATATGGCACCATCTGTCTCCTCGCTGTTAATATTTTTCTCCACTTTTTGCAGTGATTTTGGAAAGTGGGTTTGAGGATGGGTGTGGTAGTTCAGAATGCTGCTGCTGCTGTCAGGGGATGGCTTCAGAAGGGACCTAAGCCATGATCAAGGTTGTCCATCCACAAGCAGAAAGCAGATGGTGCCTTGAAGTCCACCAGACAACACTGATCTTAAAAACAACACACACAGCCGAGTCTTTGCTTGGAGAGGGACCAACAAGGGAAATCCAGCTTAGTGCTCTTGGTGTAAGGCCTCAAGCAGGGCAGTTCTCCTGATGCTCCTATTTCTCCTTCTCTTCTTCCTTGCATTGCTTCCTTTAAAGTTGGGTAATGACAGTCCAGGCTTGTCTTGGACAATGTACAATATAGAGCAGTGAGCACCCCGGAGTGGTCAGCTCAGACAAACTCCTGCTGAATATTAGAGAGCTCTGGCAACTGCTTTGCTATCATATTTTTCAGCTGATCTGGAGATTTCAAATAGCAGTTTCATTTTTTGTGTTTAGATTTAATTCAGGAATGTAATGGGAGCTTTTGACTTTTACTGGTGGATCGTGATGAGGACTGAAGGAATTTAAACTTGACCAACCTTAACCATGCAGGGCATCCTTCTAAACTTTTGTTTGCCTCCTGGGATCTGCTGAAGAGAGGAGAGGGAAAAATAAAAAAAAAAAAAGGCAGCTTTCAGTTACTAAACCCCCTCGTGGTATTGAATTCTAACCAAGTACATCAAGCCCTGCCAGCCAGAAATGCCAAAAGGAGGAAAGCTGCTGAATCAGAAGAGAATCAGAACTGGGAGGATGGTAGGGAATATGAGAGTAGCACTAGGTGAGTTTATTTGCTAGACTTATTGCTGCTTTGTATTTGCAGATCATCTGGGAGTAAACTTCTCTGCCTTTTTTTTATTATCATTGCTGGCTTTTGTTCCTAAATTATTTAGCAAACGCCTTCTGAGAGCAACTTCCAGCATATAGATTAGTTCTCACCAGCTACTGGCTGCTCTTGAGTAAGTTTTGCTGCTCTGAGACGCCAAAAGCTTTGAGCACCCCGGGGCTGTGGTCTGAGTAAATGGGGAGTTCCTGGTGCTCTGCACCTCTGGGGTTCAAATCCTCCTCACAGGGGGTAAAGTGGCCACTTAAATCATGTGGTTTCCTCTCTGCTCCCTCCCTGAGTGACTCTCGAGGGCCTTTCGAGTCGTTTCACGTGAGTGCTCCTGCCACAAGTGCTCAGGCAAACACAGTCCCCCCACCCGTGGGCTGGCAGCACGGGGGAGGCGATGGACACGAGGGTCCAGCCAGCACCAGAAGGTCACAGGGGTGGTCCTGTGCCCTCATCCGAACTGCAGCACGTCCTCAGGGCTCTGTGCAGAGTGAGAGCAGAAGTCTCTGCACCAGGAGCTGGACACGGAGCGGCGTTATTAGGAGACCTGGGAGAGGCAGCACAAGGTTCCTCGTGCAGGAATGTCTTGGCTGAGCGTGGTTTGCCACAGGATGTTGTGTGGAGTCATCAGCTAACTGATGCCAGTTTATTCAGAAGCATAGTCTAGCCATGGCTGTCTGCTTTTCCAAAGAATCCTGTTGTGTCCTTTCTCTGCCACACTCGATGGGGTGTGTTTGCTGAAGCTGCTGTTGCATATGCCCGAGCAATAAAACATTTACAGCTATTTCAGAAATTGCTGCAGTAGGCAATTTTCCTCATTAATTTTACCATTGTAGATGGGATTTCATGAGGTGTGAAGGCATGCAGAGTCATACCTTACACTATCCCCATTCCTGCTTTTAACACCGAGCTCTTCAGGAAAAATGCACCGAAATGAGAAGGGGATGTTTGAGGGGAGATGGAACAAGAAGTCTGATGAATGAGGAAGGTACTGATGTTTGTGCAGCTGCACATCCAATAATCAGTCATAGAATTATAGAACATCCTGAGCTGGAAGGATCAAGGATCATCCATGTCCAGCTCCTAATGCAGTGACTTTTGCTCTTGCTCTGCACATTTACATTGATTGTTCTTTGCTCCCTCTTACCCACCACCGTGGAGACTTTTAAAATACCTTTGGGACCCTGCAGGGAGAAACAGGCTATAAAAATATAACAATAATGATTTCTTCCTGCCACCTTCACCTAAGGAATCTTGGAGCATGTTTCAAATATCAAAGAGCAAGAAAGCCACTGTCGTGTTGTCCCCTGGGTGTACAGGTGGGGAAGGGAGGCCCTGAGAGGTAGAAAGATTTGTACAAGGCTAAATGGAAATCCAGCAGCAGATCAGGAGATAGACCTGAGGACAAGCTCTGGGTTCTGACCCTTTCTGTTGTCCCCATCTTGTCTGCTGGTTTGGAATAGTTTTTTAATCCATGCACAAACAATATCTGGTAAATATTTTAATGTATTTGTTGCAGAAGAAGGTTTCTCTTCCATTTTAGAGTAGCTGAAGTGATGGCTACAGTAAAATATAACTACCACTGAGACAAATCATGAAATTCTCTGCTCCATCCTCTGTCCCAGGGCTGTATCTCAACTTGACTATCCTGTAAATATTAAGCCACATGATGGATAGTGATAGGTCAAAGCAGAGAAGATCTGGAATTATTCTTTTCATATTCCAAAAGAATGAGCTTGTGCTGTTCCTCACACTTTCATATTTGCCCCAATTTATGGGGTAGATAAGGCTGGAATTTTGAAGAGCGACATCATGAATTGCTTTTCTTATTGATCGAGCTTTTAATGCGCAAACAATGAAAACAATAAAACTTGCATTTAAAAACAAACAGTGCTAACACAGGAGCTGCATTAAAAATGACACTAATTGCTTTTGTGGGCTGAGTCGAGCAGAACACCCATGAGGTTCCACTTAAAAACAACAAGCCAACAAAAATCAAATTGCATTGTTTTACTAGCAAACAAAATGGTGAACATGCCTTGGGCTACGTTTTCAGCGTGTTTTCTTGGAAGATCAAAGCTTAAATCCCATTAACCCTTGAAATGTCAGCCTAGTGAATTCCATTTCTCTACCTCTGAGCTTCTAACCCTCCCTTTAACAGGAGCCCAGGTCTTTGCCTGTGTGTGCTGCTGTTCCTCCTCCTCCCAACCCAGAGTTTCCCCCACCGGCACCTCCACGGAAGCACCACCTTGTAAGTGGGTAGAGTTCAAACAGACGGTTTTCCAACCCACATTGGTTTCCCATTTTGCTAACTTGGAGATCTGGAGAGAAGCCAGAGCTGAAGTACATTTATTTTATGAATTTTTTTTTTTTAAATTTTCTTATTTTTTTTACCATTTGCTGTGGTGCTGTGTTACCCCTCTGGCAAGTGGCTGAATGAGACTCACTTTGTTGGCAGCCAGGGTTGTTTTAATAGCAAATTTGGGTCTTGGTTGGACCCCCTCCTCATTAATGATGTCCTCCTGGACGTGCTAGTGCTTCAAATTGATGGATAGTTGGTTGTTCACAGTAAAGAAAAGCTGTTTTGTGTTGATGTTTGTCCCCTAATCCAACAACCACTGGGCATCTCTTGTGCTTCCTAAGCAAGTAAACACCTGTGAGATGCCACTTCCCGAGGGTTTGCTGTTTTCTCAGGCATAATAAATTAATATTTTGCACGAATTTTCCTGTTTTCTGTGGAGGACCAGGTCCTAATCTGACTTTACCCTTTTTTCCCTGCTCTGCTGGGACCCAGTTTCATGTCCAAATACAAAACCCCTTCCAGCAGTTATTAATTCCAAATATCTGTGTGTCCGTGTACGTTGTGTAATGTCACGAAGATTAGGAAGATGGAACAGATGCACCCTTCTGGAAGGGGTTTGGAAGCATGGAAAGATATGGATGCCCTGGAGAGCAGCAGAGTTCTGGGAGCTGTAGGATCAGCCCTCCTGGCTTGGGATGACACTGCAGTCCAGTGGGGTAATCAGTGCGTTTGGGGAACAGCCAGAAGAGGCTGAGGTCAACAGGAGGGTTTTTTTTCATTAATTATTTTAAAAATAAAACTACAAAAGAAAAAAAGAAAAAAAAGAAGAAAGGGAGAGGGGGGAGCACGAATTTAGTTGTGAGCACTCTGTGTTTAACTGGAGCTGTGGAGGAAGGTGGATGTGTCCCGGCTCACACAGAAGCAAACTATGCTTTCCCTCTGCGTTACCCTTCCAGGGCCTCCTGTCCACATGCCAGAGTTCACTCTTAAAAATGCTCCAGTTGCAGTACCAGCCCCACAGCTGTCTGCAGCTGGATGCCTCCCAGCCCCTTCTCAACTGGCTTTTTCACACAGGAATGGCCCCTTTTAAAAGGGTTCACCCCAGCAGATTGTGCAGCCTAACAACGTGTAAAACACGGGACTTCAGACAGCCCTGCCTTTTATTGGGTGGGCTTTTTTTGGAGGCTTTTATGCCCCCACATGAGAAGAGCTGTTGCCAAATAACTCAGCAGTGTGGTGGGTTTTCTGTTGGCTTTTATTTTCACCTGAGTGCTTCACAAGGAGGGGGCTTCTGCCCCACACCCTGCTGGCCCCTTCCCTTTAGGAATGCCTCAGCCTAGCTCTGCTGCTTTCCAAGAAAAAATGAAAGCCAAGCTCACTGTCTTTTCTTTTTGAGGGATTGTGATGTAACACCCTGCAAGGCCAAGTGCACAAATCTCTCTGCTGAGCAGGGACAGCACCCAGGGAAGGGCTGGAGCTGTGGCAGGGCAGGCTCAGGTTGGATATAGGAAAAGGTTCTTCCCCCAGAGGGTGGCTGGCACTGAACAGGCTCCCCAGGGCAGTGGGCACAGCCCCAAGGCTGCCAGAGCTCCAGGAGGGTTTGGACAACACTCTCAGGATTGTTGGGGTGTCTGTGCAGGGCAGGAGTTGGGCTGGATGATCCCTGTGTGTCCCTTCCAGCTCAGGCTGTCCTGTGATTCGATGAAATCAGGCTGTAGCTGAGGGCTGGCTTCTCCTAAACCTGCAGGGAGACTCTGCCATGGGATGGCAGTGCCTGTTTGTCACCATCCAGCACCAGGCACAGTGGGGACCTCGTGCCAGGGCAGAGTCCCTAAATCTGTGATACAAACTCCAAGCACAGAATAAATCCTCCCCTTTCACTGTGCAGATACTTCACAACAGATGCCATAAATCTGAGGGGGAATGAGGAAGAATAATAAGAATAAAACAAGAAGAAGAATTGACAGGTTTTTATTCTTTTAGAGAGTAGCTGATGATTGGATTTGATGATCTTTGAGGTCTTTAATTCTGTGATGTTTGCTTGATGCTGCACAGATTGGGGTTAAAGGAGAGTCTCTTACTTAGGAGCATTTGCAGTCAGAGCAGAAGGTGCACAAGTTTGTCATCCTCACTCCTACTTCCACTTGATCCTAAATCTGTGAGGAGTAAAAGTGCATTTTATGGGCAGAAAAAAAAAAGGCAGCCTTTTCCAATGTCTTTATTTCTGGCAGTCTGGGAATATTTAGGAGTGGTAGGGGTTGTTATTGCATATAGGAAGGTTTTATTGCTTCCCCTTCAGCACAAGCTATGTCATGTCTGTCCCCTCCATTTCCCCTTTTGCTACTGGGATGAGGAAACGAAGAGAAAGGAGGGAAACACACACACAAAAAAGCAGCGCTTGTTTCCTTTTGTCTGCCACTCAGAGCTTGTACATGTGTTTTGGGGGAGAGGGGAAATCAGAATTTGTCTCTAGACAGCTGATTCTCCCTTTTCAGACACGACTTGAGAGGAGCTGTGAGTGAGTTGCCTGTGCCACCCTCTGCCAGGGGTTTTCTCTCTGCAGTTCAGCAGGTCCTGCAGGGACTTGTCCCGAAACACTCACACAGCTCAGCAGGGCCTGCCAGGACGGTGCCTTTTCTGTCGTGCCGCGATTTTTCTGGGGATTTCACCGGCGTGGGGAGTTACAGTAATGCTGTGTCGGAAACCCAGATTCCAGGGAGCATTTCCCTACACAATGGGCTGCATTTAAAGAGGCTTGCTCCAAGCAGAGCGTGGTGGCTGAGTCCAATTTCCAATGTGAAGCGAGGTGTGATTTTTAATTTAGTTTTTTTATTAATTCTTCCCCCCCCCCCCCAATCCCATCATCATTATTCTGCTCCGAGCCCTTTGCCAAAGGCCGGTGTTTGGCACTGATTTGAAATGCAGCTGATTTTCCTGGTGCCAGCTTGCAGGGGAGTAAAGGCTGACCTGGGTACTGGGTGGCTGTGCCCGGTGCTGGTGGCACAACGACAGGGCTTTCCCTGGCCCCGAGGTGCCTGAAATCTGCTCCCTCCTCTGAGCTGCTTTTCAGTTAGCTGGAAGTGCACCCATTTTATCCCAGCTGTGGAGATGATGGATGTGTTTTCCACGGAGGGGAATTTAGTTTCCATCCCCGGGCAGTGGGGCCACCAGGGCCATGTGGCGCAGCAGCGTCACCTCCTTATCAGGTGCTGGTGGTGCCACTGGAGGGGGGATTGTGGGTTCCCAGGAGGTCTCTGCAGACTCTCCCCTCTGCACATGGAGACGCTGAGGCTGGTCAAGCTGAAGCTTTTCACCAGCCCTGTGTTCTCACAAGCCAAGGAAAGCTAATATCTCAGCTCTTCCCTTTGGGAAGTGCGGGGTACCCGGGAAGCGAAGGCACCGAGAGAGCAGGACCTTGTGGGATCAGAAGGCATCCTGGAGGCATTAGATATGGATGGCATTTGATACAAGAACTGAGGTTTCTCTGCTTTATTGATTCAACCTATCTGTGGCTGGACACGCACAAAGGGCTACATTATGAGCACCATGTGCATCCCTGCTCCTGACAATAAACCCGGGGGGCAGATGTTTCCCACCCAAAAAAGCACTTCAGGAAAATAAGAGAACTGGAAAAACGGCAGGGACTGCTTTGGGTTTTACTGAAGTGAAACCAGTTTGGTCTGTGGAGGAAATAGTTTATGTGGGAACAGAGAGAGGATCTTTAGGCATCTCAAGGTCTTAGTCGTCCTCCTTCTGATTTTGCAAAAAAAAACCCAAAACACATCAAAATGTGGAAAAATCAGTTACACCCAGAAGAGATTCCAGCTCACAGGCAGCCCCAAGAAGCAGCTCAGTTTAAAGGTTAGATCTATATGTTCTTGCACAGCACGTACCAGAATATTTCACTGTTGGGACAGAGAGTCTGTATTTAAGCAGCAATAATTCACACGAAGGATTGACAGATTGGAATGCACCTGGTCCAGGCTGCTGGTTCCTAATATCATTCCAAGTTTTCTCTGCTGGAAGCCAGCTGGGATAGTTTAGGGGTGTGTAGAGCTGTACCTAGGGCTGCTCTGCTCAAATAGGCCCTCAAATTAAACCTGTGGGATGGGACCCCAGGGCTAAACCTCGAGGCACAGATAAATCTGGGAGGCTCCCAACACCAAGGGAACTTTTCCCACACATGACCAAACTCTTCCCTTTTAAGGGAGACTCCAAGGGGGGGACCCATAAAATCTGAACCACCCCAAATCACTGGTTTCTTTTGAAAACTGAGGCCAAAGCTACTTAAGCTGCACTGCTTGGCAATATTGTTTAAAAACAATGGGGCTCAATTGGATGAGAATTATTTTAACACTTCGGAAGGCTGCCAAGTCATTTCCTTCTCCTTTATTGATTTTTTCCGTTGCCAGTAAATACATGTATATATATGTATGTGTGGCAGCAGAATGAAGGAAAGAGCTTTAAATGGGAGGAAAAGTTAAGTGTTAAAAAGGAGCCTGTAACCAGATACATCCCTTGAACCTCTGGGAAGGAGGAGGACATTTTAAGAGAGGAGGAAGCAAGGGATTCATGGAGGCATTTCACGGGGTGAGATGTGGTAGCAGACAGCCCAATATTATTTTCCTTGCAGTGCTTGCCTGATCCTTTACTTAGGTTGGCTCCTGTTTCTTCCCCTCGTTGTGCAGCCCCTGCATGAGCTGGTCTCCATGCAAAGACATTCCACCTACATTCCTTTGCCACCGGGTGAGAGGAGGGGGGGAGTGCAATTATGTGGGCTAGTGAGACACAAAAGGCTCTGCTCCACAGCTAGAGCTTATAAACTTGAGGTAACTCTCCCCCTTAAATATATATATATATAAATAAACACACCAAAAAAAACCCAACAAACCAAGAGTGGTTGTCTACAAGGGTCTGGTTCATTCCCCTCCTCTCCTACCTGCCTACAAGTGAAGGTTTTTGAGCTGTAACTATCCCACCTATAAATATTTCCCTCCCCAACACTCTGTAGATCACCACAGAATAAATACTTCTGAATTTTTTTGGCAGTATCAGTGTTACTCTCCGGCTTTTTGACGTGTGTCTTCTCTGTACTAACCACAGAATCCCAGGATGGTTTGGTTTGGAAGGGACCTCAAAGATCATCTCGTTCCAAACCCTTGTCCTGAAGGGCAGGGGCACCTTCCACTAGAATGGATATTCCAGTGGGTAAGGTGGGAACAGATGGGAATGGTCCTTCACCTGAGCAATCTGGATTTAGAAGTTCACACAAACTGGACCTTTTCCAGGTGAACATCTCCAGGGCTGTTATCAGGGCAGGCTTTGTTTGCCAGTGTTGTTCCACTTCTCAGCACTGCACTTCATTAGCTGTGCTTGCTCCATGGGCAGGGCTTTCTAAAGGATGCTGCCCTGCTTTCCATATTGATTCCTGTGCCCCTGCACTCCTTCTTCCCATTTTGTCTAATAAGCAAATTTCATTACCTGACTTCACAATTTTTCCTCTGGGCCATTAGAATTGCTTGACTGTATTCCTGGCAGAGCCTTTAATTAGAGATGGATCAGAACTGATGCCATTACACTGATCCATTAACCACACTCTTCCTGTGACTCCAGATGCAGGTGGTTCAGAGAAAATGTGACCTGGATCCCAATCACCACTGAGTTCACTGTGCAAAGCCCCCCAAACCTCCTCAGATTTGCCAAAGATGGAGAGGAAAAGTTAAAATTAAGCCAGTAACCCCCGTGGACCTCTCACAGATTCTGCTTTGGTCGTCCTGACAGAGGAAACACCTCTGGTTTTATTCCGCAACCAAAGCATTTCTGTTGTATAAATGATTTAAATTCTTACTGCGCTTTTTGGAAGGTGCAAAACTAAAATAAAAATGTTACCATTTTTCTCATTTTTCACACTAAAAAAAAAAAAAAATCTTCTGAGGAACAGACTTTCTTCTTTTAGCACTGAGTGAATGCACCTCCCCTGAGCTGTGCATTCTTCCCACACCTCCAGCTGTCTGTGAGTAAGGGTCAGGCACTGTGCGTGCTCTGGCACTCTGCTTGGAAGAAAAGAGGCAAGCTGAGCCTGGCAGGACCCAGCAGTCCTGCTGTGTCACACTTCCAGTCCAGTGTCCAAGCCTTTCCAAGTCCCCAGTTGCCTGGATGTGTTAACCTACAATCCCTCTGACTCCAGGGATTCTGGTTCCTGCGATGGGAGAGCATGAAACCAGTGAGCCAGGTTTGGTACGTGGAATTTCCCAACTATATTCACTTTTTCACTAACAGAATACCCCTGAGAGCTCTCTGAAAGCCAGTCCAATTTTTAAACTTCCCTATAAAACCCAATTAGGTTGGAATCCATAAGCTGAGATGGACACTTTGGCTTTCTATGGCCCTTTCTGTGCTGCCTTGTCCAGCAGCCTGGGCACTTGCTTAAATAAATTGCAGTCTCTTTTTAGAGCTGGATGAAGCCAGGGTGGACACAGAGGAGCTGAACACGATGATCTCACAAGAAGTGCCCTGAATTAAGTAGGAGGTTGCTATGCCACGGGACTGCTGCACTCTCCAACAAAAGTTACACAGAATGGGGTTTTCCAAGTAAAAAACTCTGCAAGGACACAACCTTAGCTGGCTGTGGCTGTAAAAAACCCTTGAAGTCATGTAGGATTTCATCTCTTGCCTCTTGGAACATCCACATTTACTTCCCCACGAGCAGACCAAGCAAAACCAAACAGCTTCACTTCCCCCCAGAATCTTGAGTGTGCAGAATTGAACTCTGCCTTATTCTTCGACTTAACATTTATTTCTGTTGATAACACAATAAAAATAATAAGATTTTTCCCTTTCTTCCCTGAAATGGCTGCCCCAGGGTTTCCCCAAGGGTGGCTCAGCACCTACCTCACATCACCCACCTTGGGGGTTGGAACCAGATGGTCTTTAAGGTCTCTTTCAACCCCATCCATTCTAGGATTTTGTGATCCCTCTGGAAAGTTATCCCCTCCTCTCCTCCAGCCAGAGAGGGTTAATTTGGCCTTTCCCTGGACCTAGCAGGGCAGCACCTGCTAGCAGGGTGGGGTGTTCCCTCGCACAGCTTGTCAGAGGCAGATTATTATTATTATTATTTTGTGAAATAACAGGTTTCTTTGTCTGTGTCCTACCCTGCAACCTTCAATCGAGCCTCGCTGGTCTCTCAGCCCTCGCTGCCAATTCTGCTGCTTTTGCCTGTTTGCAGAAACCTCAGCCCCGTGTTTGAATTGGCCTGCAGGATCTGTTTGAGGAGGGAGAGAGACTGAGCAAAAATGGGAGGATCTCATCCCCCAAAAAAAGACGTGTAATTTGCCTTTAAAGGCTCTTAAACAGCAAACACATTCTGTCTGATCCTCCTTAATAAAGTATCCCAGCAGTGCTACAGTGCCTTATTTGAGGTCTGTGCAGTCTCATTAAATTTGATGTGTCACAGAGGGCTTGGACATGTGAAAAGGGAGGGCTGCAGGAACCAGGATTGAAGTTTGCCAGGATTTGCTAAGGAAAAATGATTCATTATGGCTTTTTCAAAATGGACACCCTTCAGGCTTCCAGCTCCATCGATTGTGTGTGCAGGGCCAGGGAACACCGGGCTGCAGCAGCCTGCAGATTTAACCCTGATTAACAGCTGCCTAAATTAGGGATTCTGCTTGATCTCTGAAGATGTGTGCTCTCACACTTCGGTGCCCTGAGTAGAAAGAAAAGAAAGGTTATTAAAGATTTAAGGGCTGGATGTTTCGGCTCCGAACTCCGGCGTTTGCTTTTCCTGCAGCAGCTCCAGGGTTTGCCTCCCGATGTTCAGGCCTTAAAAAGCCCTCCGTGACCCACCCCTGCAGCCAGAGCAGCGCTTGAGGGAGCTGAAACCAGCACCCTGCTTCCCCAGTGGCTTGGGAAAGGTGCTGAGAAGCATGTTTGGGTCATCCCTTTGGTGTGGATCCAATGCCGTGGTTTGGGACTGGAATACGCTGGTGCCACGGAGCTGCACAAGAACCACTTTGGTGGGGCTGTCTCATCCTCCTCTCCTTAAAAGAGGCTGCCTGGGGATCTAGTTTTGTGGATTTGTGCCTTATTGGGGGCAGGTGGTCAGTGGAGGATGATTGTCCCACGTGATGTGGTCTGGGGCACAAAACACTGTTGATGCTTTGGGATTTGCGTGTTGGAGATTGAATTCCTCTCAGTTCTTGAACTGGCTCAATCCTGGAAAACCCCACAGGTGTCTTCCCTGTGCTTTGCTGGGAGCAGAGCCAGTTCAGGGGGGTTTCTCTCGTGCCAGTGTTGGGTAAGGAGGAGGAAGGTGGCTTGGAATGGTACCAGTGCAGAGCGATGCTATTTTGGGAAATAAGGAGCAGACAGGTGAAGTTGCACACCCAAAGAGTGATGTGTCCGGTGCTAGTGAGCATCCCTGCAGACAGCGTGTCCTGGGTCAGTGGGTCAGGAGCCAGGGAAGTGAGGGATTTCTCGGTGTTACCTCACACTGCCCTGGCCACAGGAGCAGGGGTACAGCCAGGTTTGTGGGGCTGGAAAGGTGTTAATCCTGGGAGGAGGCTGCAGTGGCGAGCTGAGAGCAACAGACTCCTCGCACATCACACTCCCTCCTCCCTCTGTCTGAGGGCCTGCAGCAGAAAGTTCACAACACAGTCAGATTTCAATTCAAGACGCCAGAGGGGAGGAAAGAAAAAGGAAAGAAAGAAAAAAAAAAGGCAGGAAAACTAATCCCTGGTATCCATGTCCATTCCTTAGGATAGCAACAAAAAGACAGGAGCAACCCACCAAGGGGGATTTCGTGGTGCTGCAAAGATTTCTCCTGATTTGTGGCATCTGAGTTAGGGGGGCCGAAAAGAAAAACATTTGTGCTTTTAAAAAGGTTGTAAATCACTCCCTGAATGCTCACCATTTACATTTTAAGTGAAATAGGATGTCAAACCATTTTGCTTTATGTTTATTTTCAAATATTGTAGGCCTTACTGTCCACTTTCTCCAGTGCCTGTGCCATTTAAATCATATTGTATATAGCCAAAGATGCAGGGGAATATAAATCTCACATGGGGGTATGTATACACCAATTATTCTTGGGAGATGCAGCCAGCCAGAGTTCACAGTACCTGAGAAACAAGAATAAAGTGGTTATGCTATTTCTGTGCAGCTTTCTGGGGGGTTATTCTTCCCCAGTACAGATTTAAGAGTAAATCCACCAAGTTGGGTGGTGTGACAGAGGTATAAAATGCCATGTAAATGAGATCTTTTAATTTCAGAGAGCAAATTTCAGCTGTAGACTCTTACAGATGCTGTGTGATAAATACAGTCTCTCAACTCGCATATTCAAACAAAGCATTAAAGCGTTCGCACTTCCTGTTGGAGAAGTATTTTATTTCTCTCCCTTTATTTATACAGCGTGGCAGAGAGAGAGCAGAAATAAATTTCACCGGCTTCTTACTGCCTCGTCACCGGCAGAGACACACAGGAACAAGATGAAACATTGTTCAAATAAAATGTAAATTTAACTTGCATGCCTTGTCCAGTAAAACGCTGTGAGACTTGGCGAGGAATAACGCGCAATATGGAGAGCTAGACGGGGCCACGGGAGGGATGGGCCTGGTTGAGGGCCAGCACTAAATGAACTGAAGGAGTGGGGGTATCAGGATACAGCCTTTGGGCTCGGCTCCATCCCCAGTGTCCGTGCTGGAAGCAGGCACAGCCATTCCCTGAGCCCTGGCGCTGGTGGAGTTTGGTTTCTCTTGGAGCTGTGCCTTGGTCGTGCTCCTCTCGGCCGTGAGGAAGGTGGGAGATCCCACTTAAGGCTATTTGGGAAGTGCTCTCTGCTGTAGGATCTCTGGCCTTTCAGGGGGTTGTGCCTTTTCAGCTGTTCCTCAGACCAGAGGGTTTCATGGAATCACAGAATATCCTGAGTTGGGAGGGAGCCACAAGGACCATCGAGTCCAACTCCTGCCCTGCACAGACACCCCAGCAATCCCACCCTGTCCCTGAGAGCGTTGTTCTTGAACTCAGCCTTGGTGCTGTGACCACTGCCCTGGGGAGCTCCAGTGCCCACCACTCCAACCTACTTCTAGTTATGAGCATCATGTGGGTGTAAATCCTGCCTTGCCTTGGATGTGTCCCGCAGGTGACAAAGGATTTAGGGATGGAGCCGTGGTCAGTGGGACCTGTCGTGCCTCTGCTCTGCAGGAGCCCCTGCCAAGCCCAGACACGCTGCTGATGCAGGCAGGGCAGGATCTGTGCCCAGTTTGTGCTTTCTGGACAGAGGAACTCGCTGTGTTCTTAGGGAAAATATTTCTCCACCAGTAGAGTAATGAGAGGTTTGGATTGCCTTGCCTTGGAAATAAAGACGCTGCTCCCCTGACCTCAGGAAAACCAGGATTTGCATCACCTGAGCCCTCATCTCCAGTGCACACCAGTTGGAAAGGGCCAGGTGAGGGGGCAGTGTCCCTTCCTGCAAAGCTGCACCTGCACTGGAACCATCCCAGTACTGTACAAACCCCGTTAAACCAGAGCCATCGGAAATTTGATTTGCAGTTACTGCTCTACCTTAATTTGTACCCGTCTGTCTCACGGTGAAGCTGGGAACTCAGCTCAGAGACAGTGCTAGATCTTCCCTGAGCCACCCTCCTGCTTAATTAAAAGATATTCTCCCCTATAACTTCTAGCCCAAATCCCATTTACCAGGCTTTCTCATGGGCAAAGAAAAGCTGAAATTCAAGCTATAAGGCTAAACAGATCCACATTGTGCTGCAGAGAAAGAGAAGAAAAAAAAACACAACAAACCAGCCCACATCACAATTCAGTTAGCTGCTTAAAACCCTGCCTCGCTTATTGCCATTGTTATAAAACCCAATAAATCATGAGATTACTTTCTCAGGGTCCTAGGAGCTATCCTGCAGGGGGAGAGATTTACATCAGGATGTTGGCTCAGCACACTTTCAGATCAGTGGCCCCAAATAAACCCCCCCTTCAACCCATGCCTTGCTCGCCAGGGATTTGCCCAGGCTGGGGGGGCATTCTGGTTGGGGGAGGAAGGGTTGTGAAGCCTCCCAAGCATTTTAGGGAGCTTAGAAAGCTCTGCTGGTTTGTATCTCATGTTTTCTGCTGCTGAAGAGGCTTTGCAGTCACCCAGATCCTGTGATACTTCTGAAACTTGGATAGAAGCACTCATTATTATTCTGCCTCGAATTTTATAAGGGATGTTGCTCAGCTCTTTAGCATCAGTATTTCTGACAGACCTTGGGATTGAGAGCGGGGTGGGAAAGGTTGTTGTCCTGTTTCTGTTGGACTCGGTGTGTCTGTTGTTCTTCCAAATTCCCTGGGATTGAGGAACTCTGCTTAACAACTGTTCATGCCTAAAGAAGTTGTGGGTGTCATTCCACCCAAATTCGTGCTTATGTTAGAGATATTTTGATAAGCAGCTGATGGAATAAAACTGAAAAGCCTGTATACACATTGGGATAAGTCAAGAAGCCCCTACTCAAAATCTCAGTTTTAAGGAAGACTAATAGTTTTTGTTACAATATTCCCAAGAATCCTGATGATTGAGTGTGTAGCATCCTGCAGGCAGTGAGACTGACCTCATGTCCAGGTTTGTCTGTAGAAAATAAGCTGAATTTGGATCGACCTGCAGTAAAACAGGAGTATCAGTCCAGGTTTCTCCCAGGATACAGGCGTGACAGTGGGAGACCTGTTGGGTGGCTGGGGAGAGTCTTTTAATCTATTTCTCTCTGCTTTCATCTATTTGGATGGCAAAGGCTTTGAGGATGAAACGGGCTGTGTGTGTGTGTGCAGTGCTGAGCACCACGGGGTCCTGCCCCACGCTGGGGCCGGGGCACTGAGCCCCACGGTGATGGAAATGAATCCAGGATGAAGCCACACAATTCCCTGGCTGTCAGTGCAGCCACAGCAGCTGACAGCAGCCCAGCACCTGGGCCTAAATTTAGCTTGAGACCTGACACACTCTTCAAGCCAAACTGGGACAACCCTGGGTGAGCAGAGAGGAGCAATTCAGAGATAACATATTCCAGGTCTTTCTCATTACAATTCTCCTCATGCAAGATTATCTTTGATTTTTCCATAGCTCCTCCACACTGGCAGCCAGAGGCTTTGTTTAAAACACATCCATCATTATCACTGTAATGTATTATTATTATTATAACTTATTCATTCATATAGCATTTTTCTCACAACAACCCAGGAATCAAAGTGGTTTACACTTTGCAGTCTGAAAGCAATCTGAAAGAAGAAATTAAGAGGGGGGGGATGATGTTAAAAATACTGAAGTAAATCTGTGAAACTGGTTTGAGGTTCACAGTGAAAACTCCAGGTCTAAGTAGAAAGGTGTAGGAAAATAATGGTGAGGAGCTGTGGTGGCTGAGAAAGAAACTACAATGTCGTGTAATGATATATAAAAGAGAATTTAGAGCAGGCTTTGCCTCATCTCTGCCTTGGAGGATGTTCTCCAGGTAGCTGTGTGATATACAGTAGCTCATCTCTGCAACAGGAATCCAGATCTTGCTTCAGTACAGGGGCATTTGGGAGTTAGGGTATAGATTTATAGCATAATTAATGAGGATGGAGGCTGATGCCTTAGCAGAATTCCAGTGATACTCACATTTTAGGTTCTGCATGTCTGTGCTTTCTGTGCAGCTACATAAATAGAAAGCCAGAGCAAAAGAGCAAAACCCCACAACCTCGAAAAGAAGGGACTTGGTACAGTGTGAGGTCAGTGCAAACAGCTGTGAATGGAGAGGAGGTGAAACCCAAACGAAACCCTAATTGTGCCCTTGTCAAAAACTCTCTCACATCTGCATCACTCCAACCAAAGACAGCAAAACACCTAAGAAAGGTTGTATGGCATCTTGATTTTAGATTTATCCAGACTTAGAGAACCCTGGAGCCTTCAATAATTCATTGTTTTCTCCTCTTGATTTCCTCTCCCGCTCCGAACGTGCCGCGTGTTCCGTGCTCAAGGTTCTGCTCAAGGTGATTCTGTTTGCGCAGCTTTCAGACGCAGCTTCTTCCCTTTTTAATTTTAATGCAGGGTTTTGAGGATGTCTCCTGCAAACCTTCGCTGTCTGCTTTGTGGAGCATCAGGAAGGCAGGAAAAGATATGACTAAGGAAGATTATGATATCATTCTGGTTAAGTGCAAATGCATTTTATAAAATGCTTTGGCTTCTTACCAAGAGGAAGTGACAGATGATCTTTGGCAATTTTATTAATGCATCTTTTCTGTGTTGTTCTGCATAGCCCCATTATTTATTTTCTATCAGCAGACAAGGACTAGCATAATTTTTCTAAATCTTTCCTGTCTCCTCTCAAAGAATCTCATATATTTGGAAAATTGTATCCCAGAACTGAACGATTATTTTTTTCCCCCTTTATATACATATCTGGAATCCTTCTTTGAATATCTGCCCAGTGGTTATTTTATATTATCATTTGCATAGTTCAGCTTCCCCCCTGATTCCACAGCAAGATTAGAGTAGAACAGCCACCATCCCAGCATGTATTAACAGGTCTGTTACCTGTCTAGGAGTTCACCTACACGTCTCTTGAGAGCTGTCATGTTCCCAACTAGAAAACGAGGAAGAGAGGCACAGTGGCCAAGAATTTCCTGGACAACTTCCTAAGCAATGTTGATGACAGCCAAGAACCAGCTCCTCTGTCACCACCAGCTCTCTGGTGTCATCCCTCAGGGTGACCTGTGAGGTGAACAGGAATGGCTGGGCTGTAAAATCTGTTTCTTTGGGAGTTTGCTCCAAAACAAGGGGTTTATCCTTCTTTTCTGCCCTGATTTCTTTCCATCACGAGTTCAGGGCCTTCTCCAGTGGGATGGGAGGCAGTTTATCCTACCTAAGACTATAAAACAAACGTGCCCATCTGTCCAGCAACGCGGAATGATCCCAAGTATCCTTGTGCTCCAAAGGCCACGTGGTGTTTTTGCCATTGGAATAGGCATGGGGCTAATTACAGTATCAGGGAAATGCTGAGAGACTAGTCAAATACAAAATATTCAATTCATTTAATATTCCTGATGAATAGGCAAATTACTCTAATCACATTAGTTATTCTATTCATTTATTAGCTAAGAGTGATTAGTGGTGAATAGCTGTAAGAGGATCTTCCAGGTGCAAAAATTAGGCATCTATAGTTTCATGATGTTTATTTTCAGCTGAAGATAATTGTCTCTTTAGCTCCTCTCAGACATACACACACACTGACACACACAGATACACTCTCTTTTGTCCAGGCTTGGGGAAAAAGGTAGGAAAAAAAACCCAGGGCTGACACACAGGTGTGGAGAGATAAGGCCAATTCACTGCAGAATTTAACAGGATTTATTTAAAAACAGTTGGGAAGAGATTTCTCAAAGATTATGCCAAGTTAATGCAAAGGGATTTGGCTCTGGGTTCCCAGGGAGAGCACTGATAATGCCATTTTAAGCAGCGGGCTCTGCTCCGTTCATGCTTGATTTGATTGCGCTGGTGAGCTGCAGCTTGGCTTTATCCGAGCACAAATGGGACACAGGTCCCTCGTGTGACAGTGGCACTGCCACACTGCTCCTCTGCCTGCTCTCTCATCAGCCACCAGGTACTCTCCCACTGGATAAATGCAGAATTAGAGACCGCTTTGGGTTGGGAGGGACCTTAAAGCTCATCCAGTCCTACCCCCTGCCACAGGCAGGGACACCTTCCACGGGGCCAGGTTGCTCCAAGTCCTCCAACTTGACCCTGAGCGCTTCCAAGGATGGGGATTCCACAACCTCTCTGTGTCAGGGCCTCACCACCTCCACAGGGAAGAATTTCTTCCCAATATCCCACCTAACCCTTCCCTCCTTCAGCTTAAGCTGCTGTGCAAAAGCAGGGTGTCCAATTCACAAACAGCACACGAGTCCGTAACTTTTCCCTTGCTGGTGAGCACAGATGACTCCAAAACTTGAGGAAGAGAAACAAAACTGGCTGGGATTCTCCCTGAAATAATTTATAAAAGTCCAACAAAATATAAGAAAAAAAAAATCATCATTGTTTTTATCCTGGGAGAGGCAGTTAAGGACCAACAGGCACATCCAGCAGTGCAAAGGTAACAGGGTAGCAGAGAAAAGCAGGGATTTGAATTGGAAGGGACCTTAGAGATTCTCATGCCACCCCCTTCCACACCTTCCAGTAGCCCAGGTTGATCCAATCTCCATCCAACCTGGCCTTGGACACTTCCAGGGATGGGGCAGCCACGGATTCCCTGGGGAAGGGGCAGTGTAAGAGCCAGGTGAGAGGGAATTTTCACATATTTAAACCTTGGCTCTCACGCTGCTGTCTCGGGACTCATCTCTCAGCTCATACCTTGGGGCCTGATGGATTTCACTGGGGCTCTGCACCAGTTTGTCTGCGGGCATTAAACTGCAAGATCAAGAGCTGGGATTGCAAGAGAGGCATTTCACTTATTTCCCCAAGTAGAAAATCGATGGGCAATAGTATTTGGACAGCAAATTGACAGGAGTATTTACTCCTCGATTGCACCCGGTGCTGCCGGGGTGCGTTAATTCAATGTTCTCATGCACTTCCAGGATGTTATGCTAAGCAAAGGCTGAGCTGTCATTACATTTTTATGAAGTCAGTGCAGTTTCTAATAGCTCAGAAAAAAGAATTTACAAGAATTGATCAAATATCTCATTTTTCTAAGAGAATCTGCTCCTCTGGATTTCCCTGAGCTGTCAGCTCGCATTGATATGATCTGATTGATGCTGTTTGCCACATTAAGAAACGTTGGGAGCTAATCTGTTTTAATCCCATTCTCTGTTTTTAATATAATACTCTTGAAGGTAATTGAAGGTTATTACTTATTTTAAATAGCTTAAATATTTGTGTCAAAACATTGTCCTGAAAGGTTCAAATCCAGCCTTTGCCACATGGCTGGGGGGGGAAAAAAAAAAAAAAAAAGAAAACCCCCAAACCACCAATGTTGAGACCATTTGGAATGATCTAATCCATGCTTCAAATCCCTTTGTTCTCCTGTTCCCTTGCAGTGTTGGAGAGCTGGAGCTGAATGCTGTTTATTAGATGGTTAGAGGGGGTGCTGGCTGCTAAAGAGTTTCTTCTCGAGGCTGTTTGGGGAGGCTGCATTTTTCAAACTCACGTTCTGCTCCCAGTTTGGATGAAAACTGCCGTATCACAAGGCATTTTCTAGGGAAAGGAGGACCCGTTGCTGCTCACCAGGGAATGCTCCCTTATATTAAACTGGCACCTTTATTGCTGGGGGACAAAGCTGTGGTTTTCCAGGACTTCAAAACCAGTATTTGGGGGATTGGATTAAAAAAAAAAAAAAGTCCCTGGGTAATGAGAATTGTACATTATCTTAGAGGAATCATTTATCTCTGTGCCAGTTGTTTAGCTGGGTTTGCCAAGCTTGAAAATTTAGATTTATTGGTGCCAACAACAGGAATGGAAGCGTTTTTAACGGGCTTGTGCTTTATGGAGGAGATGAGGAAAAGCCAAAGACAGTCAGGAGGTGGCTGGAACTGTACAACAATTACCTTTTTTGTCTTGGTTTTCTAATTTTTTAAAGAACAAATTCAGATTGCCGAAAGAAAAGATGGTTTATTTATTTTTTTTTTTTCCATTTTTTTGCGGGATGCAAGATGTAAGACGCTGCACACGGTGTAGGCAAAACGGGTCCAGCGTTTCACCGGGGAACTGATGTCGGGGCTTTATATTCCCGACAAAAAACAACATCTGAACAGGGGGTGGCACCTTTTGCTGCCTGAGCTGTGCTGGAGCGGTTTGCTGGGGCCAGTCGGTGCCTCCTCATCCTCCCAGCACCTCTCCCTGCCCGAAGGTGCCGGGCTCAGGACGGGTCTCCCTCTCGTTCGCTTTAGCGCTTGTGTTTCGCCCGCGATGCTGTTGTTTACCCCACACGCTCCAACAGGGCTCGCACTGGCTTCGCGGGAGCAGATGTGAAGCACAATCTTGGACGCCTTCCCAGCCCTCGCTCCGAGCGTCCAAGTGCTCAGTATTTCCTGCACGGAGCGAGTCTGGTCTGACACGACGCCAGCTGCGCCGAGCGCGCTCTCGCAGCGAGCGCTCGGGCTCTGGGTGGCTGCGGGCTCGCAGCACGAAACCAGCGCCTTCCAAGCCCGGTCCCCATCTCGTTTTCTCCCCCCTCACCCCAAGATCTCCAGGGTTAGCGTTGGCAATCCCGCACGGAGCGGGGTGGTGGGGTGAGATGGGTCTGCTGTGCCTGGTGTGCCCCCTGTGCACCTGCTGGAACAGCTGCCACCAGACCTGCTCTGGCCCAGCACGGCCCCTCAGGGGCCGCCCCACATTGGCTTTCTAGGCCAAGCTGTCCCAGCTGTGCTCCAGAGAAAGGGGGTTTCGCCTGCTTTTGGTTAAGCCCCCCGGATTCGGAGCGAACAGCCCCACGTGCATTTGTGGTTTATGCAGATCAAGCAGAGCGGTGAACATCGAGTTCCTTCCTGCCAAGTTTTCCCCCCTGCTACAGTACATAGTCCACTTAAGAGCTACAATCTGGTTGCTTCATTTGCTTTCAAATTCGGTTTCCCATTTGTTCCTCCAAGACATTTGGGTAAGTGGCAGCATCTGTCTTATGTTTGTGTTATTCACGCTGAATTTCCAAATGGACGTTTCAAATGGGTGCAAGATGCTACTCTGGCTTGAAAATCAGACTTCTCCAGGCTGTGCTTGACTTATTAGATGTTAAATAGGCTGAGTTTTGATGTGGGGCTAGATGGAAGACCTCCAGAGCAGCAGTGGAGCCTGTGCAAGGAGTGTTTTTCCTGCTGAATTTCCATCAGCACTGCTGTGGGAGGGTCGCGGTGATGACGGCGCTGCTGGAAGGGCCATGGCCAAACCCCGTGTCTTCAGGCTCCCTGAAAGGTCACCTGTCTGTCTCTGTGAAATAGTGGAGGGTGTTCAACCCTGATGGCTTGGCCGGGTCTCAACCCTGGGATGAGCCGCATTCCGCTGGCCCAGGGGCCCTCTAGTGGCATTCCCGGCTGGATCTGCTCAGCCTGTCTCCTCCTCGGGTGGGCAATCCGGGTTGATGTCCCTTGCTGCGGTGACCTGTCACCAACAGGTGCCCATCACTCTCTGCATCCTCCCCTGGGACCCTTCCACGCGGCCAAAGCCAATGTGGGGTGTGAATAATGCTGAAACCACCCTGCCAGGCTCCTCAGAATCCTGCCTGGAGTGTTAGTGGGTTTGGGGGGGCACAGCAGCCCCCTCCCTGCCTGCCCTGCACCTCCTCAGGCACCTCGTGCCAAGCGCTCCCTCCAAAGGTTTTTCCCTCGGTGTAGCTGATGAGGCTCAACCTCCCCCTGTCCCTGCTTTGGGCTCCATCCTGCAACAGCATTTCTGATCCCAGGGCTGTGTTTTCCTGGGAGGAGGCAAACATGGTTTTCATCCCTACCATTTCTAGTAGGGGTTTGTGCTCTGGGCTGCAGGAACGAGCCGTGTGGGAATGGGGCAGGTCAGGAGCTGTGAGTTTTCCCTGTCTGTGAGCAAAACAAACACCTGGGCTTTGCTGGGCAGGCTCTGTTCTTCACTTAATCATTTCCACAGTTCTTCCTGTATTTCCCTTTTTTTTTGTTGTTGTTCTTCAGCGTTTTTCCGTTATTTCTCCAGTTCCTAGGCCCCCTTTTCACCCTGTTTGTAAATAAATCTGCCTCAATCCATCCCCTTTTCCCTTAATCAATTTTTGAAGGTGTCAGAGAAATGGTTCAGATGTTCCCAGCAGCAAATAGAAGCTTTGAGTTGTTCCCTGTTGGTTCTACTCCTTATCCCTTTCATTTACAGTAGGGGGGGAAATACAGATAATTGCAGATCCTCTGCATCTCAAACTGTTTGTGGTGATAGTTACAATTATCCAAAATAATTGGCAGAAAGATCTGTGGACTTAATGTGCTGGGCTAAATTAATACTCTTAGTGCTAGAATTTTAAGAGCCTATGTTTGTGACATTGCCTGGGCTGGATCTTCTAAAATGGGCTAAATTGGCCAGGCTGGCCATAAGGAGGCATAAAAAGGTTTCTGGTGTCATTTTGGATTGAAGTTTATCTGAATAGCCATTAGGAAAGACAGGGAGGAATATCATTTGCACCCATAGGAGTCTACTTTCTTCTTGACAGAGCTTTACACCCCTCAGCCCTCAAAGACTTTAAACAGAGACAAAATTTTCATCTTTAAAGCCGTGCCCAAGGTTGTCCAGGCTGTGCTCCCAGGAAGTCAATCTTCAGCAGTGTTTCCCCTCCAGTCTGCAAGCAAAAAACCTCTTTTGGCTTCCACTGTCTCCATGGGAGGCCACTGCTTCACAGATGGGGTGGCAGAAGCTCATTTCTGGTAGTTCAAGGGAGAGGAAAACATCTGCAATTCCTGGGCAGGAGTTCCCCTTCCCTGGAGGAGCAGAACCCACGTCCCTGTCCCCCAACAATAAGCGCAAAACGTTCCTCAAATCCAACCTTCGGGAACGATAGGATACCGAATTTGAGGTCAGGCTCACCCAGGGACTGTGAAAATCTGATGCTTTGAAAGGTGGGCTTGGGCACTCTTTGGATGGAGCCAGTTGAAACCTGCAGGAAAGGGAGATGGGAAGGGGAGGGGGGGTGCAGACAGAGCAGCTCAGAAAACAGAACCACGGCTCCTGCCAAGAGACCTCGCTCCCCCCACCAGCCAGACTGTGGGGAGAAAGACATTGGGAGTGAAGGGCTGACAGAGACTGACAGGAGCTTAGCACCCTGCTGGATCCAGCATTTGGAAAGGGGCGATGGAAGAGAAAACTCTGCGCGCTGCGACGGCGGCGCAGCCCCCGGTGCAGCCCTTTGTCTGAGGGATGCCAGCGAAGGCTGTGCCAAGGTGCTTTTCCCTGACCATCTGCCTGATGAGCCCACATGCCAGGGTTGATGCAATCCAAAGCCTGATAGCACACAGGCCCCGCTGGTTTATGAGGATCCATTTCGCAATTAAAACAAATATTTGGGATTTCTTCTAAATGAAGGGGCCAAGTCCTCCGAAGGAAAGTCTGGCGGGTCTGAGAGGGATAAAGAGGCTTCCCTTGCTCTCGTGGCAGAGGGAAATAGCACCAAGATTCAAGGAGTACAGAGGTCATGTATGTCATTTTAAAAAAATCATGCTGGACTTGAATAAAAAGAACTATAGAAAGTCTAAAAATCCAGAGTGCTCCTGGGTAAAAGGCACGTCCTCTCCCTTCTGCTCAGCTTAGATCTCGCAGTGATAGCCAAGGCAGAAAAACGTAGAAGTCATGCAGTTACCAGGAATGCTTTGGCTTCACGTTTCCTTTACAATGTGCCACAGAACACCTGGAAAAAAACTCCATCCTGGCTCAGACTGGGTGGTTTTCTCTCTTCCAGCCCAGCTCTCGAGGGCAGGATTTCTTGCAGCAAGGCTTGATGTTTCCTGAGCTTCCTTCTAGTGCTACCACCATGTTAAACAAATGCATATGCTTCCTGCAGTTCCTTGGCAGTCCTCTGAATGTCTCCTACATGGTAATGAGGAGGTCTGGCGTGCCACTGTGCAATCCAATGGTCTCACACCCCGACAGAGCTCAGCTGCAGGTCATATGCTCCCCTCTGAACCGTATTTTCTGATGAAAACCTTTTTGGCTGCAGCCTCACAGCCAGCTCGAGCGAAGTCAACAAGACAGAGGGAATTGAGTTGGCCGAGATGAAACGGCGAGTTGGGAGCGGAGCTGGGTCTGCAAAGGGACTGGGATGGTGGTTCTTTATGGCTGTGGTTGGTTGAAGGGCACAGCAGCAGCACTGCAAACCCACCCTGTTAATGCCAGGCACGCCTTCATCTGCTCGTACCCGCGTGATGAGCAGAGAGAGGGAAGAAAACCAACTCCCCTGCGCAGTGTTGCACATCCCAGGGTTAATCCTTGGGCTCGTGGAAGAACCTCCAGGGTGCTGGACTTAATCCATCGTGTGCCTGAGACGTGCCAGCAGCTGTGAAATGGATTTTTTTGGTTCACCTTGATCCAGGAAGGGAGGGTGGGCTTTAAGCAGTGAATGCTCTTGAGTCTTTGTAGCTTAACATGATGTGGTTTTGGCTACACTACCTGGTGTTATGTGCTACCTACTTTCCCTCTTTTTTAAGCTGTCCTGCAAAAATGAGTGTGGGACCTTTTTTTCCCCCTTCCTGGCAGGGTTCTGGCTATCATTCTCTGTGGATGGCTTCTAGACACACATTCCTTTGTTTAGGAAGACCCTGTATTATGTTGACACAGCAGCATGTGGCACTGGAAAAGGAAATAGGAAAGGTTTTTGAACACAAACGGGACTGGTGGTAGAAGAATGCAGGGGTTTGCAGACAGCCCCGTGGCCTCTCAGGGGGAAAGGTGATTAAATATTAGGGAACAGTTTCAAATGAAGTTGAAAATTCAGATCTGCATCTCTGCTTTCTGCAGAATGTGGGGCAGGAAGCCTTGCTGATTCATTCCATTTGTAGGGTATTTAGCAAGGCAGGTTCAATATTAATGCAGTGAAGTTCCAGAGGGGCATTTTGGGATATTGCAGGGACCAGAACAAGGAAAAACCCCATGGAAGCCCTTCAGGAAACCCTGTGGAAGCCCTTCAGGTTCTTTGCCTTGTTCTTGCATCGTGTCACTTCATGGTGCAGTAACTCCCACTCCCTAAGCCTCAGTTTCTCCTCTGGGAATATTAATGCTTATTGGTGAAGTGCTTTCAGGGCTTGTCCATGAATTTTTAAAACACAACAGAATTGCAAAAAAAAAAAAAATCAAGGAAAAAACCCCTCTGTTGTTTGGTTCCAAGTCAATAATTCCCCACCCCCTGAGGACCATGTCCTCAATCAAAACACATCTGTCGCAGTCAACGAGGCTCCATCAGTTTATAACACCTGTGTCAGAAGTTTATTGAAGCTGCTCCACAGATCCCCGTTTCCCAAGTTGTTTCCTAATGGATATTCCATGAAAAATATGCCTCTTGAGTGGCCTTGTACGTTCGGGGTTCCTCCCTGAGTTTCCCAAACATATCCTGAATTCCTTAACTGGCTGAAAACTCCCCGTGGGCCTGAGCACAAACCCAGGGTTTGTACCTTCACCTGGGAAGTGCATAGTTATGGCTTCACTGTTGCTGCAACTCAGCTGAGGCACCTGAAATAACCACACAGGGACTGAGGCTGGTGTTGATAACAGGGGGGTTTGATGGAGTGTCTGAGTCCCCAGACAAAGCAGGGACATTTTACACCATCTTAAAAGCCCTTTTAGAGGAGCACCATATCGTAAAAGAGCCTTCCAGGCTATGAGAATTGGGTTTAATCTCTCTGTGCCTCAGATCTGGAGCTGAAAAATGGGGATAAATGGTATTTTTCACGGGGCTGTGCTGGTTTAGGTTGTAAGGACTTGCAGGGCAGGCACTTAACCTCGGTCCTGATGCTGCTGGGTGCCTGGCAGGACTGTAGCCCCAGCATGGTGTACCCAGGTGGGATGGCAGGGCAGGGCTGCAGAATTCACCCCCAGGTCTCTCTCCCTCTGTTTTGCCTCTCAGTCCTGGTTTGTTTATCTCTTGGGGGCCTTTCTGTTTTCAATTCCATTGTTCTTCACCTGGGAATTTCGGGCTATTATTTAATTTCCTTGCAGATCCCAGCCCTCCCCCCCTTTGCCTCCCAGGTCTCCTGCTCCATCCCCAGCCCCATCCCCTCGGAGAAGGCGTTTTACTTTCCTGCCTCTCTGTGTGAGTCAGTTTTCCTTGGCTCTCACAGCATCTCCTCTTGTCAAGGCACTATCCAGTGGGGAGCCTGATTATTTAGATTCCTTCAGCTTCCCCTTTTAATATATCTCCTCTGTGTCCTGCAGCCTGACCCCTGCCCAAGGACCTGCCACGAGGGTTGTTTCTCCCAGTCTGGAGCCCTCCCCCAGCTTCCCTTTCATCTGTGTTTTCTGAGAGGTCTGTGCTTCAGGCAGCGAAGGGTTTGGGGCCTCTGGGTCCGCAGATCCCTCCCCCATCACCTGAGAAAAGGCAAAAACCACTTCCAGGGCCGGACCTGGAGGGGGGCTGGGGAATAACAGAGCCCACAGAGGGAAAGGAAGCCATTTAAGCCCTATTTTTTTTTTTTTAATTTAATTTGCAGCTTGATTTTGGGGCAGCAGACCTGGGAGAAGTGAGGAGGGGGTCCCTACGAACCAGAAAGGAGATGGTGTTGATGCAAGGCTGGCCCAGCTTGGTGTGAACTGCTGTGTTGGGGGTCAGCAAAGTCTAGGCTGGTCATGGTGGGTCCAGTATGCCCAGTGACACCAGTCTAGAGCCCTCCATGGGGACTTCAGGGGGCCTCCCCTTGGGTTCAACATGAGGGAGAGATGCTGGGTGATGTGATTTGCTTCCCTGCTCCACAGAAACAGGATTTAGCACTTGCCAGCTGCTGATCTCCAGGGGTTTTGCACAGCAAGGGGAGGCAGCACCAGTGTATTCCAAGGTGGAAAAGGAGGTAGGATAACCAGGATTGCTGACACCAGCTGCGCTTGTGGAGACACTGGAAGCAAATCCCCCTGTAAGGGGAAGCAGGAGGAAATCCTCCCCTCTGTGATGAGCACAAACGTGCTCTCCTACCTCTCTGCCCGGCGTTTTGCTTGTCAAATTGCTGGAGGAGGAGGAGGAGATCCCCGGAGGTCTCCAAGCTCTAGATCCAGAATCAGTAAAATACTGCTAGAATGTATTTAGCAAACGTAGTGTTGAACAGCAAAAGTGAGGGGGAAGGATGGGCAGAGATATCCCCAGCAGCTGTTGAGGGTTTCAGGGCAGTGCCTGAGTGTTCAGAGGCTGAGGTGTGAGTGCCGGTGCCTGCACTGAAACCAGCCCTACCAGAGCAGGCAAAGAGTGTTTCTCACGTGTTTGTTTTTCTTGAGAATGGGCATATATTCTCAAACACCGGTCCATGGTGTCGTTAGGTCCTTCTCGGCTCGTACCTCTCACCTTTCTGTGCGAGACAGCAGATGATCTGATCTGAGGAGATCGTGTGTGTGGTCCACCAAGAGCTGCAGCTCGGTGCTGGTGCTAAGAACTGCTGTTAGCAGCTCTGGCTGGGCTTAGTTTTTCTTCCCCACGACAGGCAGCCAGGCCTGCTCTTGCAGGGAGCTGCCTCCTTCGGAACGAGCCAGCGCTGATCTGGTAATTGCTGCAACTTGTCACTCCCCGGCCCATCTATCACCCAGCACAACGTGACACCTCAGCCAGGGAAATTCAGAAAGAAGCAGTTTTCTGTCTGCTCCAATTTACCAGAAAAGGCTCTCAAAACAGGGCTGGAAGTGCCTGTATTCTCGATGAAAACCCCCCTCAGAAAATGGAAAGGGACATTTCTCTTGGAGGAGTGCTGGGCCAAAAACATGGTTAAAAGCATGGATCCCCCCTTCTCCACTCCCTGGGTCAACAGTACCACCAGATTTTGGCTCTACTGATGGTGGAGAGAGAGTCCTGAAACACTGCCCAGCACTCATCTGAGACTGAGCATCTGAGCAGTCCCTTGACGAGATTAAAAAAAAAAAAAAAAGAAAAGTTATTAGTATTAAGCAGTAGCTCCTCATTGACATTTTCACAGGGAGGGCCTAGAATCAGTTAAAGAAAATGTCCTTCCATGGCTAGGATTGCTGCAGCCAAAATGTTACAGACCCTTCCAAGTCCTGCCTGCTCCCTCAGCTGATGAAGTTAGCCCTGCTCAGACAAAGTGAAGATTTGGGCTGAGTGTGTTGCAGTTATGAATTCCATGCCCCTGTTAAAAAGCATTTATATCATCCCCAGCATGTTACATTTTTAAACATTTGGTTCCAGCAGTACAGCAGCACTATCATATGGTTTTGAGTAAACCCCATGTTTCTCCAGGCCAAAAACTGTGGGCAACTGATGTTACAGGAAGCAGAGATTTGACATCTGGATCAGAACTGCAACGCAGGTTCCTTCAGGTTTTAAAACTCCCCTAACATAAACCTCACCCTTGACAGCTACCTGGGTGCTCCCAGCTACTAAACTGTCCTGTCTCTGGCCAGTTCTTTTGTGCTCCAGAGTGAAGTGGAGAAAAAAATCCTTCCAGCTCATGTGTGAGGAGAAGGGGAAAACCGGTTTGTCTCTGTTGTTCTGCAAGGTGTCTGAGTTCAGGTTTGCACTGTGGAATCTGTGGAGTTGTCCCCATCCTTACTGATCTTACGCTTATTTGGTTTGTGGTGAAGTGGGAGAGAGCTCCCAAGCAGGAGGATTCAGCAAGGGGAAGGGCAGGAGGGAATAGGAAGACAGGCTGAGGCCTTCAGTGGTGTAAAAGGAATTGGAATACGTGGTTTGGGGTGGTTTCTGTCATGTTGAGGCTCTGGGCTGCTGACACACAGAGCAAATATGAACTCAGAGTTCAAAACTCTTTATTTTCCTTGGGGTGGCGAGCAGAGAGACCTTGCATGGCAATCATACATAATACATGAGACAGGCAAAGAGACAGAAAGCAAACAAAAATGGGATCAAATGCACGGGATGCACAGCAGCACAGGGCTCACAGCACTGGCAACAGCTCCCCTCCTGCACCTTCCAGTGCAGGATCCCCAGGGATGATGCAGAAAACAGAACTTGATCACTTGATCCCTCCCAGCACCCATCTGAAGGGTGGAGAGAGGGAAGTGGGTGCTTAAGCCAGGCTTGGGAAGACTTATCAGTGATGCTGTCAGGGCTGGAACACCTCTCCCATGGAGACAGGCTGAGAGAGATGAAGGTGCCCGGCCTGGAGAAGGCTCCAGGGAGACCTTAGAACCCCTTCCAGTGCCTAAAGGGGCTCCAAGAGACCTGGAGAGGGACGTTGGACAATGGCCTGGAGGGACAGGACGAGGGGGAATGGCCTTGGACTGGAAGAGTGCCACGGATCCAGCTGCAGATCTGGGAGGGGAAAAGCCTCTTGGTACATGCTCCTTCCTGCCATTTTCTGAGCTGGCCTGTGGACAGTCAGTTGGTGGGGTTTGGATGAGGATCTCCTTGCCTGTCTCTGTGTTTGGGTTGGTGCCTCCCCTTGTCCTGGGTCAGTTTATCAAGAAGTGGGGAGTGACAGAGTCCTGGTCAGCTCCACGTGACCATCAGTGACACGAGCTCTGAGCATCCCCAGGGAGAAAGGTGGGCACTCCCTAAGGAGGTACAAGAACATACCAAAGTTTCTGCTGTTAAAAGACATGAGATCTCCGTTAACTTTAAGGAGTTGAGCCCCCCCAAAATACTCTCGTCACCCTTGCGTTGCCCACGAGCTGCGAGGGACGTGTGTGCTGCAAAACAAACCTGAGACTAAACACACTCTTGAATAATCTTTAGCGAGATGAGGGGAAGTCAAAGTATTTCTCTAGCCTTCTTTGTTTAATCACGACACCATGATTTATTCCCCAGCAGCGTGTAACACATCCACCATCCCCCTCCACACACAGCACCGGGGCAACTGCTCTGAATTTTATTGGAAAAATATAAAACGGCTTTGCATTCTTACCTTTATTTCAAGACCTCCTACAAGAAACAGGAAGGGTAAACATGAAAGATCTGTTTCCTTTAAATTGTGAGTGTGGGGGAGTTTTCCTGTAGTGAAAGGACTGTTTTGAAAAGCCCTAAATGCTTTTGAATTGAATGGATAGAAGTAACGTACACACGGTTTGAATTTACAGTTCTGGGTCTCCTATCCCCCTCCATATGAATCCTATAAGTCAGACGTGTTGCTACAGTGATTCCCACTGGGAAAGTCTGGACCTAGACTAGGAACAGCTGTAGATCTACAGTCCACCAAAGTCGGCTTCTGAAACAGATATGAATTATTGGTTCAGTCAGATAAATATGGCTTTGCCTTTCCCCCACAGGCAACCACATATGGCACTTGGAAAGAATCAAAACCTTTACCCTTGGCCAGGTCTGGTTAAATAATGGCTCTTTCTTACGCTTTCCCCCTCTCTCCATTTCCTCTCTCGTTCATTCTTCTTTTAATTTTCCTTTCATGATCTTCTTGGCACCGGCACCCGAAATGTCACCTCCTCAAAGTGACCCCGAATTTTCCAGTGTCACCTACGGGGGCTGCGGGAGGGCGGGGCAGGCAGACGGGTGGGAAAACATGGAGTTGTTATTCAGCGGGGCTGGAGCCCTGAAAGGAAGAACAAAACCACCTTTTCTGCCTCTCAGCATGGCTGTTTCGAGGCCAGAAAAGCCTCTGAGGCTGCAGCAAGGCTGTCAGCTGAGCACAGGCTCGTCCCAGAGCCTGAATTCACCCACCGCCCCGGGCTGTACGTGCAGGAGGATGCTCTGACCCCTTCCTGGGTGGGGGCAGAGCTTGTGTCCTCTCCTGTGCCAGCTTTTTATGTGCTGTGGCTTGTGTTAAAGTGAGAACCAGTGGTCTGAGGCTGGATCATCACAGAGAGATGTGGGAGGTGAAGGTTCAGCTGCGTTCTCTGCTTTGAGCCGCAACCAAACTGACCCCTGGCCTCTCCTCTCCCTTCCCAAATCCCTGCGCTGCATCTGCCCCTCCAAATCCAGGGCATACAGGTGCAGAGTGGCAGCCCTGAGAGGAGGATTCAACCTCACAGCTAAGAAATGCTCTTACCTACCTCCCTCGGGGTCCCTGATCTCTCCCCCTCTCTGTGCTCCTCTTTTCCTCCTCTTTCAGCCTCATGAGCTGCCCTCCAGCCAAGCCCTCCACTAGGTTTAACTCAGCTCTCCCTTCCTCAAGCTACTTCACAGGCTTTAAAAATCTGGAATTAAGAAACCTGTAACTTGCTGCTTTATCTCATTATCTCCTGTTTTGCATTTTAATGTGCCTGCTCTAAAAAAGACCTCATTGATATTCTGGTTCGGCATGTGTTTGTTTGTGTCTCTTGGGAAAATTGGCTACAGATATTACTAAGTCAAAAACACACACAGGAGAGTTTGCTGCATATTTTCCTTCCCTTTTTCCCCTTCTTTGAAAGAAGATGTTATTTTCTTCATTTCCTTGAACTGCAAGAGAATGGAAATGGTAGAGTTTTGAGACGGCTGGGGACGTAGGATATAATCCACTGATCTTAGAGACATCCACCTCTGTGGCTGGAGCTCTTGGATTCTTCCTCCCTCTCCTGCAGAAGGACCCCAGGTCACTGTGCCTGGCATCCTTCTACAGCTTCCCAGCCACCCTGAGGTCCTCAAAGCACTGTGCTGATAGGGACAACCCAAATGGCCACCCCTTGGCCTCCCAAGGACAGCGTTGAAGAGAAGGTGACAATCAAGGGCCGGTGTTTCCTGCTGTGCAGGGAGGGTTGCTCTGGGCAGGAACGTGCTTTTACCACAACATGTGGGCTCCTAGGAATGTGTAGAGCAGACGTTCAGGGCTGGGATGGTCTGTGGGTGGCTCACAAAGTGTCGATGTGGGCAGAGGCAGGTGCATTACAGAATCACCCTGGCTCCGACAGCGGCTCCTCCTCGGCTGTGCCGAGTTCTCCTTCTGGAAAGGTATGGGGGACTTCATCTGGATGGCTTGCTTTCTGCTTTTCCTCTCCCTTTTGAGGTGCAAAATTAGCTTTTCTGCCCTCGCTGCAGCCCTCTGCTGCTCCCCTTGAGTAGTCATTTAACTGCAGTGGTCCTGACACGTTCCCACTGTGTAACTGTTGCTGCCTCCTGCTATAATTCTATGTTAGAAGGACTTAGGATGGGAGAAACAAACCTCTGGAGGTAGTGGTGCCTCTCCACTGACTAGAGAGGGAGTTTTAAATAGCTACTTCAGACTAGACATTTAATTTTTTAAGGGAATGAAATTTCGATGAGGTGAACCCCGGGTTGGCTGCTCTGGAAATCAGTGTCAAGCGAGTCTTTGAACAGGTTTTTAAAAATGCAGTTGTTTTCAACGTATCCTCGAGAATCATAAATGTTAAAATATCTACTGTCAGCCTGGGACTCGGCACAGAAGGGCTTCTTGATTGGATCCCCCTGGCTTTTGGCACTGCATTTTGCTCAGGTGGCATCTTTGTGTTAATAAGAGAGGCTCTGGCTACACGTGAATCGGGCTCAGAACTGTGGCAGCTTTAGGGTTTACCCTGGGCAGGGGCTGATCTGGAGAGCTCTCCCATCACAGAGGGGTCTGGATAACCCAGCAGAGGCGTCTTCACACCCAAAAGATTTTGTCATCAGATTTGTTATCTCTACTGAGTCATCTTCCCCTTGCACTGCAATGTTCTGGTGTAAACAGCAGTGATGCAAGACCCCAGCTCCACCCTCCAGACCCAGCAAGGTTTCAGGTGTCCCTTGCAGTCCCTTCTGCTGCTCTTTTCCCAGCTTTGGGCAGTGCCACAAACACTTTGGGGCTGGTCCCCCTTCCCCCCTGAGTTTGCTGCCTGCCAGCAGCAAATAAAGGTATTTCTGCAGAGTTTCTCTCCCGGTTTCTGGAGTGCTCTGCCCTGTGAGGACTGGAGCAGTGAGCAGCTCGGGGTGGCTCATGGCAAAGGCTGCACTGAAGCATTCTCCATCCTCATTTCTTTTCGGGGGGGCTCAGCGTGGGAGACTAAGAAGGGACTTTTCATGTGGAGTCTGCTCTCTGGGGCTGCATCACGTGTACACTGTACACAGCGCGTTCAGAGCCCTTCGTGGTGGATAAAAGTGCCTTCTCCTGCATTTGCAGCGCCACAACCACCACCCCAAAGCTCTCCTGGGGGATGACAGTGTGGAGCAGCAGCATGTCCCAGTGGTCCCTGTGTTTATCCCAGACCTCTGTGCCAGCATCCGTCCTCTCTGACCTTGTGCTGTGTCACTTCTGAAACAGCTTCGGGTTGTTTGCTGTGCTGCTTTCTGGACTCCCAAAGGCGAGGCACAGTTGACACCCGCCTTTTGAAGGAGAGTAGACTCTTCATTTCCCCAAAATTAGGGTCCTCTGTGGCATCTCAGCTAACTATTGCTACACAGGCTCCCTCTCCCCGTGGCAATAACACTCCCTGCGTGGCCAGCACGATGTGTCTGTGCAGGGACAGGGTGGGACGTGGACCTGCTCTTCTCCAATGAGCTCCTGTAAGTCTTTGGCAGCACCTTTGGCCCACAGCCCACCCCTGGGGGGCACATTTTGACAGCACCAACCCACAGCCCCTGCAACCCATCCCATCACGCCCCTGCCCAGCAGCACGGATCGATGTGAGGCACCACTGTGATATTTCAGGTGTGCATTTATTTAAGTGTTGTAGGTGCTTTTTTTTTTTTTTTCCTTCTTTTTAACAATCTTTTTATTTTCTTCAAGTTTTTTGATATTTCCAGTGGGACCAGTGGAGCCAGTGCCTTTCCTTTTTCCACCTTGCACTGCTGACTACCCCGACACAGTAGCCTCTGTCAAAGCTGCCGTGGGCAAGAGCAGCTTTGAGGGGGGGAAAGGAATGGGAAGTGCAAGGGAAGAAATGGCACTGTTGCCAGATGCTCCAGGGAGCAAACAGTTTGGGACCCTGTGATTTCCCCCTGCTGTATAACAGAGGGCTCCCAACAGCACCACAGCCACGCACTTAACTGACTTTAAAAGGGCCCGAGGCGAAGTAACCCTTCTTTATTTTATTTATTTTATTTTTTTTAAATACCCCGTGGTGCCGCAGCGAAATCGCAGCCAGCTTCTATTTTCAGAGGGCTGGGCAAGAGAACGTTTTTATCTGGAGATACAATGACTGTCGCCCTGTAGCCTGCAGTTCCCATGCTGGTGCTGCCAGGGCCCATGAATGCGGGCTTTATGAGCTGCTCTCGCAGGTGTTCGGGGGGCATGTAATCACTAATGAATGCTGGGGACACAGAAACTCGAGGCAGGCTCTGGCACAGTTTGCTGGGCCAGGCAGTTTTCATTCTGTGAGAAAAGCAGGAATAAAAAAAAAAACCACAAAAAAAACCCCAGCAAACTGCAGTGCCTTCCCTCTCCGCTCCTTCCCCTTGCCCGCTCTCCCAGCCTCTGCTCCGTTTAGACCCACACAGATGTAGATTCAGGCAGGGAATTCAGCGTTTCGAGGTTTCTTTTACCTCCCTCGGGGAGAAATCCCGAGCTGCTGCAGAGGGCAACGCTCCCCATCCACGTGGAGTTTGCAGGAGCCTGGGTCTTCAGGATTCCTCAGCCAAATCCTGTGCTTTATGCTCCCCGTGCCAGGGCTCATGAATAAAATAAGTCAGGAGCAGTGGCTGCAGGACAGCCCTCGGTGTAATTTGGAATGTGTGTGTTATGGACGGGGCCTATTATGATAATGATGATTAATTTGCCATTAAGCCTGTCTGATACTTCCCCTTCTCCAACCCTACGAGGACCATAAAAGCCTTGTGTGGTGATGCATAGGCACAAAGGGAGGGAGGGGGGATTGGGTTGCAGGGGCAGTTTGGATTTTGGCATGCTGGGCTTTCAGAAGCTTGATTGCAGCCAAATAACGTGCCCTTCACAAAGTTCTGTGTGAAAAATAGTAATAAAGCCAACCTCAAGCAAAGCAGGTTTTAAAAGGGGGAAATCTCCGTGATTTTTTTAGCTGGTCTAACACAACAGCCCAGCAAAAAGAGGGGAAGTCAGTCCACTTTGTTTTTTCTCAGGCAGAATCTTTGGATCAAGTGATTTAAGCCTTCTTGACTCTCAGGACAGTGCAGGGATGAGACACCCAGCAGTCACACACCGTGTTTGCTCAGGGTTTGAGCCCCAACAGCTGATCTCTCACGTCCCTGCTGAGCAGCCTCTGGCTTGGGATTTGGTCTGGGAGGGAACAAGGATCCTCCAAGCTGGGAAACACCAGAGTGTGCCAACAAAATTGACTTGGAGTCAGTTTTGGCTTGGAGAACCTGAGCTCCAGCTCACCTTTGGCTACTCCAGGAGGGGTGGACGTGGCCACCAACTCCCAGTGCCTGAACTGCTGGGTCTCAGCAGGCCCAGAAAATTCAGGTGCACAACCTGAGTGTGAATCCCACCTGCCAAAGTGGCGGGATTTCCCCTGGGAAAGCTCCCAATGATTTCTCTTCATTATTATTATTTTTATTTAAATGTTCTGTGGAAGAGAATAGCCCCCAGGTTGTGATTATTTTTATCAGTTAGTGTCAGGTCAACATTATCTATAAAGCAATATATCCTTCAGCCATAAAGGAAAGACACTTTTGGAAAATATATTAATATTCAGGGTGTGCAGCCTAAGTCAGTGTTTTTATTTGTGCTCATATTTTTCACTGCCTTTCTTTTACACCTCAAGGACACAGTTATGATCTCCTCACGGTATTTCGCTTCTGAGGTGATGGTGATGCCTTGAGAAAAAACAGATCTCACATTAATTTGGCCCCCAAAGCCACTAAAGTGCTTGTGGAACAAGGAAAAGTGAGTACAGTTCTTGGACACTTGGCTGCACTGACCAGGAATTTGCCATTTTGTGCTCTATATCTGCAGTACCAAAACACACAAAGGGCTTACAGAGGGGTAGCACAAGTTTTCTTCAGAAATAAATGGAGAGTGAAGCACTCCCCACCCTCCTGGAATCAGCATCCCTGGAGGATTTGTCCATTACCTAAAAATCTAGGATACTGTCTGAACATGCCAGGGAAAATAAAACCTCCATTGCTTTGTATGTGTTTGCAAGTGGGGTTTTTACCCTCCAGAGGAGGAAGCAGAAATGCTGAGGTGGTCTGGCTGTAAATGAGGATAATTACTGATGGAGGGTGATAACACTCTGCTGGTACTGGGCTGGTGGTGTCCTGTCTCCTCTGTGGCTGAGGGAAATGGGTATGGGAGATGCCCAAGATCATCTGTAGAGGTAGTGGCATATAGGAAAGATAATCATCGCTTCCTGGATGCCAGGAGATGCTTTAACCCCCAGGAAATGGAGCTTTTTGGTTGAAAACGGCTCTCCAGCTCTTCCAGCAGCAATGCAGCACCTGTAAACCAGTAATTATCCCAGTTTCCATGAGGGGAAAATGACTCACCCAGGGAGGGGATCACCACGCCTTCCCACAGCTCTCCAGGGGGAAGATGAAGGTTGGCAATGGTCTAGACTGAGCTCAGGAGCAGGAGACAGACCCTTGGGGGAGAACAGTTACCCCAGCCAAGATCCTGGCGGGTTTTACCCACCTCCAGAAATGTCCAGAGGGGCTCCAACACCCCCACAAGAGTTAGGGTGGCTTGACCAAGGCAAGGGGAATTGCAGGAGGCACACAAGGATCTAAACTCAGGGTGTTCAAGTCCCAGAGAGGCCACAGCTACTTGACACCGCTGCCTTGACGTGGAAGGGGTTATTACTCTTCAGTTTGTCACAGTCTTGGCTTTTCAATAGCCCATTTCTGGGGAAAAAAAGCCACACCCAACACGCAAAGACAGCCAACTTTTGGCTCAGGGAAGAATGAATCTCCTCAGGGTGGCACCAAGTCTTGGCTTAAATTTGAAAATCATTACTCTGCATTTGTTTTCTAGAAATCTTGTGTTTGCCTGAAAAGGGTGGTTGTGCAGCCCCTCACATGCACACCTGATCTTTGGCAGGTTAAACAACTCCAGTTACGTCTAGTTTTCCTTGTACATCATTTTCCCAGGATGTGAGCACCCTTTCCCAGCTCCTCCAGAGGGTCTCCACCTTCCTGCAAGCTCAATCCTCTCCAATTAGGAAGAGGGCAGAAATAATTCCTTCGTGTACCCATCAGACTCTGCCCCACACCCCAGCAGGGCTTTACTGACTCGTGTTCAGCTTGGTCCTTTTCTGCAGGGCTCCTAGTCAGCCTGGGGTTTATTTATGCTTTGGAATATTCCAGCCTATGTCCAATATATTGTACTTTCATCCCCATTGGATTCCAGCCAGTTATTTCAGACGATTTCTCAATTTATCCAGATCATTTTGAAGGCTAATTCTGACCTTAACATGCTGGCGGGCTCTCCCAGCTCCATGTTGCCCACAAATTTAATAAACATACTCTCTGTCAAGGTCATCATGGAAAAACGTTGAACAGAAACAGAAGCACAAAAACTGCTTCAGTTTGACACCCACCATGCAAAAATTCCCCCAAAATCGTGCTGGTTTTAGCATCGAGGGAATGCAGCTCCTGGCTGGAAAAATCACAAGCTTGCAGCTCTCCCAAATAATTCCACTTCCGCTTTGTTGTGAGATCTGTGTTTCACCTTAAAATTAAAAAAAAAAAAACAAAACAACAAAAACCAAAAAACTCCCCCATATGACTGAAGTATTTTGAGACTTTTTTTTGAAATAGCACCTTTCCACTTACAAGTAATGGGGCATATGTACTCAAGACAACATTTTCATTCATGAAGATCTCAGGATCCACCACAACTCTCTCGCTTGGCACATTTTACTACCTCCAGAGAGGGGCAGGGCAGCCATTTTAACGAGGCACAATTTAAATTTGCACATGATTCACTCGAGCCCCGTGGGTTTTTAATTCCGCGGAGTTACAAAGTTCTTGTTCCGTAATCAGTTGCTTCCTAACTCGAAGTCATCTCAAATTACAAATTGCTGCTCCCTAACCAATGCAAAACATCGCAGCATAATGTCGTGATTGATGCTATAGAGCAAACTCTGGTACAGTTTGCACGCCATCAAACATAATCCTGGTGCAGGTGGGTGACTGAAGCCCGGGGTAAATGCACTTGATTAGATATTTTGTCTCATTCAGGATCCCTTTTCTGCCAGCACTTTATGACTAAATGCATATTGCATGAGGGGCCTGTTCCAGAGCCCATTGAAAGGGAGTGAAAGGCTCCTGGTTTCCCTGGGTGTGCTTTGGGTGAGGGAGGAAACACTGTCAGGCAGAGACAACAGAGATGTTGTGTTTCGGTTTGAGGAGACCTGTCTCTTCTAATGACAAAAACAAATGTTTTGCCCGTGATGTATGGAGCTATTAACGACAGGAATTCCTCGGAGAGCCCGGGGATTTGCAAATATTGAATGTATTTCCATTTTCCAGGGGAGTGGTAGGAGCAGAAGTGTGGAAAATTAAACGAGATGGCCGGGTCCTTAGAGAAGAGCTGGAGCCTTGACCTCTGCTGTAGCCTAAATACTCAGGGATACCTTTCCTGGCAGCATTGCAGGGGGAATATGGCTGGGATTGTGTTCCTTGCTTCCAGCATCACTCCTGGTAGGGAAATGGATGCTCTTTTCTCACGCATCCAGTGTGTGACTCCAGCCAGGCTGCTGTTAGTCCAGGTAGGGGAGACCTCAGCCCGCACCAAACGGCAGAATGCTCCAGGAAAAGAGCAGGAAAAATTAACTGTTGGCAGTTTTGGGGGTCTTTTCAGTAGCCAGTGTGTCCCAGCAGAAGCCTCATCCCCTGCTCCTGTCCCAGAATGCTGTATCCTCATCCGGGCTGGGCCCTAGGAATTCCTTTGGGAGCACAGGCAGGAGATGTGAAGGCAAGGAATTGTAAAGCTGGGTTTACTTTTTCTCCGTATTTTCCAGCTAGATATGAGGGATTTTTCTGCTTTCCTTTAAAAAACCTGCTTTACCTTGCTTGTATTTGGGTGTTGTCAGTGATGGGGAAAAGCAGTGCTGGCTGAACCAGGCTGTGTGATGCCACTCCTGCTCTGCAGAGCCTGAACCAAGGCAGAAAAGGCACAGGCGGAGGGGAAGGAATGGGAATTAGTAATGTCTTGTGAGGATTTCAAGCCCACAGGTGGGGCAGACACAGGGCTCTGTTGCTAAATAGGAAGATAATCCTTACCTGCACCCCTACAACCACCTCACTCTGCCTTAGTACCCACGGCCCAAGCCCAGGCGTGGCAGTGGGAGAGGGAGGGAGGGACCCACCAGTGGGAGAAGGGGCTGGTCAGGGATGCAAAGCTGGGGACAGACGGGCTCGTGCCTCCACCAAACGCCCGTATATTTACCAGTGCAGCGTTCCTCCTCCTCGTGGCCCTCTTTCTTCCTCCTCTCTCCTCGTACAGTCACGCCAGGCACGGCTCGGAGGGGCACGGGCAGCCCACCACAGCCTGCGACCTCCCCTGCCAGCCCACGTCGCGCTCCAGAGCCCGACACGGAGTGGGAGCGGCGGCTCCGACAGAGCTATCTGCTGCATCACCAGACGCAGCAAAAATAAACGAATAAATAAATAAATAAAGCGGTGGGCACCTGGAGCACCACATGGGTGTGTAGCCGGAGGAAAAGCCCCCGCCCCAACAAGCCCTCGCAGCCCTCACCGGTGAGCGATAAATGGAACTCTGTTCCCTCTCGAAAGGGGTTCCCCCCCCCCCGCAATTTGCTGGTTTCTGGCGGTGCTCGAGACCTCCAAGAGGTCTGGGTGCACATTGCAGTGACTTCCAACCTCACTCCAGCTCTTTGTGCCAGTGTGGCATTATCTGCAGATTTTCTTCTTTTTTTTTTTTTATTCTTCTCCTGCTTTCTTTAAAGAGCCATAAAACAGCAAGTACTATTCAGTGATTAAGATTATTTGGGTTCACTTCAGTCCTGGCATGGTGCTAGTCAAAAAAAACAAACCAAAATACCAAAAACACAACAAAGTTAAAGGGTTTGTTCTCTCATTTGCAGAAGAAACCGTCTCACTATGGGAATGAACAATTAACAACATTTAAATGAGCTGAACTTGGTCCTTTTCTCCCATTGTCTTTGTGCCTTTTGAATCATCTGGAACTGGATTTTCTCTGCCGTCTGTTTTCCGGTGCACTAAAATGCTTTACATAAATCACAGACCAGCCCCGAGATGTAACCCCCTCATCCCCAGAGCGCCTCAAAAAAATAACTAAGCATTGGGCTTAATCACCTGGATCTGTTGGACATTTACAATCTTTGCTGATCGAGATTTTTTTTTAATTGTTATTTTTTAATTATTATTCCCTGACATGTTTTTTTCTTAAAGAAAATACAGTAGAGGGATGGGGAGGGCGTTCTCTCCGGTTCCGTATCTGCAGGCATTGCTGCCTTCATTAATTAAAAATGATAGCAAGGAGAGCGAGCGAAAAGGGTTTGATCTTTACACGGGCAAAACCAGTGTGTGGCCTCTGCTAGGACCTTCTAGCACCAGATTTGAGCGATTCTCCCGTGCCACAGCCTCGGCGGGCTGCGAGTGTGTGCTGAATGTATGTGGTGGTGAAGATGGGATACAGCTCGTGGAGGGGTTTGAGTGCCGGGTGGGTGATGCTGGGGGGGTTTGTGGTACCTGGAGAGGGTGAGCAGTGGTGGGGTGATGAAAGAGGGTTTGGGGCTCCACTCGCCGTGTCAGCGGGAAGGGGAGAGGGGACTGAGCCCCTTCTCTCTGCAGACGATTAACCCGCATCTGGGGCCGGGGCCACCTCAGATGAACCCTGCGGCGGCCGCCGCTTGTTGCTAGGGCGTGGCGGGGCAGACGGGCGCTGATTGGCTGGGGAGAGGCCCCGGCAGCCAATGGGAGAGCCGGGAGGAAGGATGCGGGATGGGGATGATGGTGCGGGATCGGGATGGGGGTGATGGTGCGGGAGGCGCTCCCGCGACCGGCCCCCACGCGGCGCGGATTCGTGGTCCTGCCCCGTCCCCAGGGCACCCCCGGCCCCCCTGCCTGTGCTGCCGGCTCGGAGGATGGATGTGCGGGACTGTGCGGGATGCGCTCCGGGGGCGGGGCGGGATGGGATGGTGCGGGAGGCGCTCCCGCAACCTCCCCCGCGGCGCAGATTCGTGGTCCTGACCCATCCCCAGCCCTCCCTGCCAGCTCAAACACAGGCTGCTGTCGGCTCCCACAGTCCATCACCCCATCCAACATCTTTTCTCCCTTTATCCCCCAGAGCACACAGAATCCGTCCCCTCTCATTTCTGTAATCGTTGGTGTTAATTCCATTAAGTTTTTCCCACACAAAGGGGAGGGAAAAGGTGCCTCTGTGCTGCAGCGACTCCATGATGATCCGTTCTGTGATGATGTTTAAGGGCCCTTCCAACCCAAACCATTCTGTGTAGGAGGGAGGAGAGCATGGCTGGTGCGAAACCTCGGTTTCCAATCCTCCGTGTCCCCAGGGAAAATCCACCAGGATCCTGCTCTCCACAAAGGTCTGTGAGCAGAAAGTGTCACTTTATAAAGTCTAACAGAGCAGGAGCTGTTGTTTCAGAGCCCGGCTCTAACATACATCCCTGTTTCAGTTGTGGGTAGTTCCTGCCTGACAGAGGAACAGCCAAGTAAGCAGATTTGCCTGCCTGTCATCCTTAACTGTTTGCTATCACGATGCTGCTGCAGCAGAGATGGTTTTCTTACATAACCACCCAGCTTTTCCACAGCCATCCCCCCTTCCCACGGGAGTGAGGCACCTTCTGGGTCATGGAGTCCAGTCCCTTGCTCGCTGGCAGCCACTGCACACAGTCTGTGTCAGAAAGGGATGGAGCTCCCTCTCCAACCTCTCTGGGGCTGGTGCCTCTTCTTTTCATCTCTCCCTGCTCGTTGCCTTTCCTGAAAAGTCTTTCCAGCCTGTCCCTTGTCCATCAGGAGCACAAACCCACCACCAGAACACACCTATTGCCTCCATGGCTCTGCAGTGGCATGTGGTCCCTGCCTGTGGCCACTGCTGAGATGCTTTTGCAGAGCTGTGAGGGGCCCACAAGGGTCACAAAATTAACAAATTTATGAGTGTCATCTGTGGGGCGAGGGGGCTGCAATGCTGTCAGGGCCCAGAAGCTGATGGTTGTTTTTTGGGGTGCAGGGTCAGAGAAGTGACTCCTGGCCCTGCCCACTCCATGAGTGTGGGTGCTCCTTGGAGCTCCATGCCGTGGTCATACCCACAGCAGTGACAGCAGGGACCATGCAGTCTGGCATCCTCAGGTTGCTGAGAAGGCCTCTGGGCCGTAGGGTGGAAGGAATAAGTGCCACAAGCTGCTCTCTGCCCAGCACAGCTCCTCACACTGCTCGAGGACAGCTCTCTGTGCAACCCCGGGCAGAAACACCACTGCTCCTTGGATCACTTACAAACCAACCATTTGATTTCTACCACCCCAGAAGCACCAGGTCTGACCCCCACCAATTCCACTTTCAGAGCATTTGTGTTTGTGGCCCATGTCCAAAATGTTTCTAAGAACTTTTTTTCTCTGTGTAAGCAGAGCTCATCCCTAAAGCAGCCAGTTAACCCTTCCAGTTCTCTGTCCTCCCGGAGCAGAGCTATTTCAGATGGGTTCACAGGGGTTTCCCCAGAGGGTGAGGTGTGTTGAGTGTCCTGTTGCTGCTGGGGTGCACATGGATGCAGAGGAGCAGCCAAAATCTTGCTCATGGAGCAGTGCCCTGTCATCACATCCCTGTCCATCACCCACAGCCCGGTCACCTCTGAGCAGAGCCCTCAAAGCAGCGTGGCCGGGGGAAACTTCAGTTTTTAAGTTCATCACATTAAAATAAATGAATTTCTACGTAAGAGGCTGCAGGGGTGAGAAGATGGAACACAGACACACAGCCCTGGGCCCTGTTGCAGAATTAGGGCAAAAGTCTGGCCTTGTTTATTCTCATGTAAATCAAGAGTAAACCCAGGCGATTTTGTCATCCCGCGCTCTGACGCATTACTGTAAATCCTACTTTCGTAACTCTGTCATTATTTATGAGTATTACTGCAGTGCTATATGAGATCAGGGCAGAGTTATGCCTGGTCACGTGTCTGTATTAAGGACTACAGCTTGTAGGTTTAAGTAGAGGAGACAAAGGCAGTCGATCATCTTCATTTTACAAATAGGGGCGTAGGATTACACGATCTGCTGGAGAGCTTGCAGGAAGCCGGTGTCTGGTCTGGACAGGAAACGGTTTTCCTGTCCTGAAAAACTTTTCATAGTAGAAAAAAAAGCTAAAAAAAAAAAAACCTGTTTGATGTTTGGGGTGAAGGGTTTCGAGGGCAGGAAAATGCGCTCAGTAACTGCGAGTTTCAGATTTGAGCCCCTGCTCTGCAGGGAGCGCACAGGGGATGTGGCCTCGCAAACCCTCACTGCTCAAGGGCTTTTTTTCCCTGGCTGGTGGGGGGCTTATGGATCCTCCTGTCCACCAGCACAGTCGGATTCCTGCTGTCCATGATCAATGGCGATCGCCTGAGCGCGATTGATTCATCCTCTGGACTTGAGGTTTTGTCTGCTACATCATAGTGGAAAAGGCGAATAAAAAAGGATGTTGAGCAGGTCATCACCTACTAGGACAAAGGCAGCTAAAAGGGCAAACAGGTCTTGAGCTGAAGGGCTATGTGCTCAGTGTTTACTGTATATGTGCTCTGTGTGTACCATATCATTACTTAATCATCTTCTGCATAACAAGGTGACTCAGTTGAACATTCCCATCCCCTGCTCTGGCTCTGGCTGGCATTGCCCTTAGTCTTTGCTAACCAGTGGAGCTACTGGGAAGGATTTCTCTTGGGAATGGGGCCGGGTTTTCCATGTCCAAATTGCCGCTCTGTGCTACCTGCTCCTCAAAGCTCAGTGTGTTGTTATGTGCTGGGATGTCCATTGCTGATACTCAAGGACTTCCTCCCGGTTAATTTTGCCATGTTATTTTCCTATATTGAGCTGGAGGACTTAAATCACAGAGGACAAATGCAAATCCCATGTAGTCCCCTGCCTTTCTGCCACGAGGTGCAGCGGTCACACATCCCTGTGTCTCCTTAATCCCACGTCTCTGCAGAACTCCTCACCCCCCCACCTCACTTTTCCGTCTCAAACGACAGGAGCTGCTAAAACCAGATCAGGTAGATGTATGTGACGCCTCAGTATCGACCTAGGAGGAGAAAATGACTTTCTAATCTGTTGAAGAACAGTGTTTTCTCCTCAAATCAGCCTTGTCCCCTCCTCCTGCCGTCACGCAGTGCAGTACCCAGGAACTGTGAGGTCTCAGTCCGTGTATGGCACAGCCTTTGTTAGACACAGTGTGTGGATACTGCAAAATCCTGGGGAGGGCTGAACAGGTATCTTTTCGAGGGGAAAAAGGAAAAAAAAAAAAAAAAGGGAATTAATTAGACTAAATAAACATATATTAGGGTTCAAAATATGCACAGCCAAAATGAAAGCCACGTTCTGGTTCATTAAATCCGAAAAGACTTCACACGTCTTAAGCCTGTAATCATATTCACAGATGCAATACCCCCCCCCTTTCCCAACCTGCCTTCTCCCACCCCCCCCCGGAAAATTTCACACCTTGGTAAT
>JAYRBT010000067.1:4010635-4075144 GCA_036023395.1 Myiotriccus ornatus
TCAGCAGGGGGCGCTGTTGGATCACTGGAGATGCAGAGCCTGCAGTGTTCTGTGCCAGCCAGCAGGGGGCGCTGTTGGATAACCAATGGTCACCACATGGGGGACCCCCTAGGTGTGCTGGAAAAGCTGAAAATGGAGGTCTTCCCTCCCCTTCACTGGGAAAGGGGAAAAAAGGAGAAAAAAAGGGTTCTTCCCAACGGGAGCTCACGCTGTCTGCCTTTGCCTGTGTGATGTGGCTCCCTCTTTCCTCTGATGTGCACAAGAACTGCTGCCAAAAAACCCAGGAACAGAGGAGGAAAAGAAGGTGATCTCCTTCCCGAATAGTTCCTCTCCAATGAAAGTCCAAGCAGGTTCCGGGCTGGGTAGAAAACAGGGTGCAGGTGAATCAGGGCCAGAAGAGGAAAAATAAAAACCAAAACCTGCTGGGCAGGCAGCCAAGCTGAGAACAAAGCAATGTCAGAGGTCCTGCCACCCAGACCTTGTTCCAGCTCAGAAAATGACAAAGTGAGTGCCGTTTCCCCGGGGAAGAAAGAAAAAGGTAAAGAAAATTCCTCATCCCTCCCCACAGACTCTTGAGGGCCATTGACTTGGAATGTGACTCTGCTAACCCACTTCTTTTGTGTTAATCCATTGTGCAAGGCACAGCCAACCTGCCCATTCAACATCCCTTTCACACAGTGGGCAGGGGAAAGGGAAAATTCCTGCTCAGTTTCCCAGAATAAACAAAACCATGGTAAGATGTTAATAAATAACTGATCTGTTATTTTCCTGAAATTATTACATTTACTTTGATGGAGCCACTTAACCTAACACTATTTTGGACATTCTTCTAGAATTTATCAATGATAAATGTGAACTAAGCAGTTACAAAATATCTTCAAAAATTTTACACATTGTGATGTCTTTGAAATTAGACAGTAGATTGGCATCAATTTAATAAGCATTCAGGATCATCTGTTCCTTTGTGGTCTTCGTAATTGTCATACTTTAATTACAGTAATATTTTTCCATTAAGGATGAAGGTCTTTGGATCTGCAAACAGACATCAAGTCTTTGAGGTATAACATCAGATTCTCATATTGTTCAATTCGGTTGCATCTGGTCACTGACAGTTGCACCCAGACTGCTATCGATAATTGACTTTGACAGCATTGAAATGCTGTCCTTGTTAATGGCAATCCTTGTTAATGGCATCTTCTGTCATTGCATCTGAGACACGCGAATCTCAAGGAGTTCAACAAGGCCAAGTGTAAGGTCCTGCACCTGTCTCAGAGGAATCCCAAGCACAAATACTGGCCTGGCAGAGAGTGGATTGACAGCAACCCTGAGACAGACTTGGGGGCGCTGGCTGACAAGAAGCTCAATGCATCCTGGTGATCTGTACTTGCAGGCCAGAAAGCCAATCATCCAGCTCTGGGGTCCCCAACACAAGAAAGCCGTCGACCTGTTGGAATTAGTCCAGAGAAGAGTGACCAGTTTGATCACAGGGCTGAAGGACCTCTCCTATGAAGACAGTCTGAGAGCTTGGGGTGGTGCAGACTGGAGAAAAGGAGGTTCTAGGGAACAGCCTTCCTCTGCCTAAGGTAGGACATAGAAAAAACTGGAGAGGGACTTTTAAAAAGAGCATGTAGTGATAGGACAAGAGGTAAAGGCTTCAAACTGAAAGAAGGAAAGTTTAGAGTAGGTATTGAAAAGAAATTGTTTTCTGTGAGGATGGTGAGGCACTGGAATACATTTCGTAGGAAAGTTGCGGATGCCCCATTCCTGGAAATGTTCAAGACCGGTCTGGATGGGGTTCCGAATGACCTGGTCTAGTGGAAGGTGTCCCTGCCTGTGGCAGAGGGGTTGTGAGTAGGTAATCTTTAAGGTCCCTTCCAACACAAGTCATTCTATGATTCTATGAAACCAAGTATTATTGGCTTGTACAGTATATAAGAACTTGTAGGAGAATTGTAAAAAAAAAAAAAAAAGAAAAGAAAAAAGGAGCAGGGGAAGGTTTGCTGCAGGGGACGGGCTTGGGGTGGAGGGGGGAGCGGATGCACACGCGGCAGGAAAATCACTGTTTACTGTGGCATCTCTGTCAGGTCCTCGCCGCAGAGTCTGTCATTACCGGGAGGACGCGGTTCAGGTGCACGAGGAGGAGGAGGAGGAAGGAAAGCTCGGCTCGCACTCTCCTTCCCCTCCCTGCTCCCGCACAACCCGGGGTCACCCCCTGAACCCTCCCCTGGAGGGTGGGATGTTACCAGGGGAGCTGAGCTAAAGAACATATGGAAACGTCATGCGTGTATATATAGGAGAGGAGCGAAAATGGATGCTCTGGGGTACAATAAACATGTGCGTGTCTGCAGGGGGTGGGGGGGGGGAGGAGGAATTTCAGCTATTTGCGCTGCTTTGGTGGATGTTTGTCGGTGGTTTCTCGCTGCTGTTTGCAACAGTAAATACATACATATAATTTATTTGAGTCAAGAAGTCTGTGAAGCCCGGGAGTCGCTCTTTGCATGGAAATTCTGATTTATTCCAAACCAGAAAGAAGGACGCTCTGACTGCAAGCCAGCAGATATTTGTAAGGAGACATTTTGAAAATCTGAAGGAGAACAGTGTGAACGTTTTCAAGATATTGGGGCTTGTTCTGGAACACCTTGGTGATTCAATGCCTTCTTCTGGCTTTAGGTAAAACGAGATCAAAATGTTTCTAGCACACAAAATCTCACGAGCAGCCTTTGCGTGGCCTTTTATTTATTTTTATGGTTTGGGGTTTTTTTTTCCCCCCTGGTTTTATTTTTCAAGAACAAATATCTAGCAAAGGTTTCACTCTGCCCCCAGTGCACGTGTGTGTGTTATTCAGCAAGGAGCCAGCTCCCTGGGCTGCAGCTTCCTGAGTTCTCTCTTTTCAAGACAGCAACCCCAAGGAATTCGATGCAATTACTCAGGAAAGTAAAGAAAGCTCAGAGTAAGGTGTCTCACACAGAAACCTGGATATGGTGCTTTCTGTGCCTGGGTATCTTGATCAGTTTAAGCTGATTAGAAAAAGCTTCTCAGTTCGTTCTTGGGCAAGCTGGAAAATGATCCCTGCTTTGTATAATGAAGTATGTTATCTATGCTGCCCTATAATAAATCCAGAGCGGGGTTGGAGGGGGATTGTCATCTGGTCTAAATTAGCAGTGCTCCACTGATGTCGATGGTGCCTTGACAGTGCTCACCAGGTGAGGATGTGGCCCATTTAGGGAGCTCCCGTGGGGTGACAAAAGCAGCCATTGAGGACCACAGTTTCAGAGAAGGAGAGAAGCCGAGAAAGGAACGGGACAGCTTGCAGGGAATCTTAAATGACGTTAATTGAAATCTTATCACTTTCTTCATCTTCAGGTGAACCCGGGGCACAATAAAGAGCAATTATCTGCCATCTTCCTTCATCTGTCCCAAGTGCAGGGAGGGGAAGAGTATATCCATCACTCTTTCTGCTCTCCCTTTTTTTTTTCCCCTTGCAGACAATATGATATATTTACAGACCTGTCACCCCTTTAAATCCCTCCTTTCACAGGAGGGCTGAACAAAAGCAGGTGAAAGCAATGGAGCTTGGAAAAGAGAAGGGGTTTGGAAACTGGAACTAAGTAAAAGTTAGGGCTTCAGTCTTCTGGGAAGCCACTAAAGGGACTTGAGATGCCACAGGTTTGGCTGGCAGGGGTGTGAATGGCAGTAAATAGAGCTGAGCAGAGGGCTGCTACTCTCAAACCTGGCACTTCTAGGCTCAGAGCAACTCTGGCTGGAGGCTGAGCGAGGTAGGGACTTGTTGATAGGTCATGGAAATTGCCACAGCATCCAGCGCTGGCAGTTTTTTCCCCCAGCTGCCCCCATGAGGTGAGATGGAGCCCATGGTCCTGTTTACAGCATTAGCAGGGCTGGCAGTGATTCCCCCCCCTGCTTTGGGACAGCCCCAGAAGCTGGATGACATCTCGGTAGAACAGGAGAGGGAGATGGATTCATGCCCTGTCCTTACATTTTTCACATCTATTCTGCAAATACACAGAGGACAGCAGTCCTGGGGCTGCTTACTCTGCAAAACCAACTTCTGTGCAAGCAGCAGGGAGGTGATTTTATCAAGCCATAATAGGAAAATACGAGTGAAACCTTAGAGATGACAGAACCACAGAATATGCTGAGTTGGAAGGGACCCACAAGGATCATCAAGTCCAACTCCTGGCCCTACACAGGACCACCCCCAAGAGTCTGAGCTGGTGAAAAGAGGAGCAGAAGGACCAAGCCCTGCCCAGGTGTTGTTCCCCCTGTGTGGGGTCACGGCTTTTGCTGCCCCCTTTTTTCCACGGGGTTTGAGAGGAGCTCTGACATCCGAAACACCAAGTGCAGCCCACCTCAGGGAGTCAGGGTGCAAGAGGGGCAGGTTCCAGTCAGCTGGATTTTGACTGTGTGTACAGAAACTCCAAGGCCATGTTGCTCCCTGACAGCAAATCGATGCTGCTGTAAACACGAGAACAAAGGAGCTCGCAGACGAGAGGGGAAAGGAACGGGGAAAAGGGAGAGATGGAGATCTGCTCGGCAGCCAGAGCTGAAACAATGTTGGGAAAAGCTGAATGACTTCAGTACCTATTCATGCCCTGGCCAGGGCTGGTTGCTTGCCCATTCCCAAGGTTGTCGAGGAAGTGGTGGCCTCGAGTGGGTGAGGTGTGAGGGCAGGAGCACGGGGTGGCTTGGCTGCTCCCTGGGAGCACGATCCCACTCCCGAGGCTTAGCAACTGTTCAATCCCCCAGGCAAAGGGCTGGACGAGGCAGACACTGTACATGTGCAGCTGGTTAGGGCTGAGCCTGCCCCTCCCCTGCACAGAGCTGTGCCTCATGATGGATATCACTGGCAGGGTGAATTCCCATTCATCTGTCCCATGGCTTCCACGCTGTGAGTGGTTTCCATGCAGATCCCGCAGGAGAGAATACCGTGGAAAAATGGGAGTTTGGGAGCCAAAAGCTGGGATGTTCTTCTTCCCAGCTCCGCAGCAAAAGATCTGGGGGCCCAGCAGGTTTAAGTTTGGGATGGGGTCTGGCTCCTGACCCGCTGCTGAGGTCATGTCAGTACATGGGTTTAGGTTTAACCCACTGCATGAAGAATGGTGATATTTAGGACAGCCCAGCTTGGAATACTGTGTTGATCCACATGGCAGAAGAGCAGTTTTCCACCAGCACTGGTGGAGTGGGAACGTGGTCAGATGCTCTGCAGGTACAACATGTCACTGGAAGGCTCAGCCCTCAAGGAAGGCAGGTTTTCTTGTTTGGTTGGGGTTTTAAGCTCATATATTTTCTCTGGCTGTCAGAGTTGCAGAGGCCACATGGAGGAGCTTTAAGGACCGACCCAGGATGGGGAGAGGGGAGTTTGGAACACAGAACTCAGTCCCTGAGTCCACCCATCTGTAAAGAATCAGCATAACAACGCTTAATGTACTTCCCCAACATGGCAGTTGTGGGCCTTAATTAAACTGTGCAGAGTGCTCGGAGATCCTCAGATTAAAGGCTGTGTGTACAGTGAATTACAAAAGCAAACAACATGAAATATTCCATGTGTTGTGCTAGAGCTGTCTTGGTTTACCAGAAACAAATCATGTAATGCACCTCTTGTATGTAACTCGTTTATATAGGAAGCGCTTTTTATTCCAGCAGTTTTGGTGATTGTTTCTGAATGCGGAATCCACGTAAGGCACAAAATATGAATATGATGGTAAAATAGTACAAATATAGGGGCTTTTTAAACCATATATATGTGTAACCAGCCCTGGGAAACGTCATCAGTTTTAATAGGCCTGGAAGATGGTGGGAGGTAAATTTAATCTAGTACAAAAATAAAGGTAATCCCAGCAAAAGACAAGCGTGGAGCAGTCGCTGGAGTCACCGCAGGCAGAGACAGTGCATGTTTTGTGTCCAACAATAGCAGCGTACGTGACTTGAAATGCTCCTTCCTTATAAAACAAAATACCCACTGGTTTGGCTTATTAGTGCTAATCTTCAAAGGGAGAAGCAGTCCTGAGGTTCCTGGTTCAATTCATAAGTTCAGCTCTGCTCTGGCAGCGCTGGCTTGACAAAGTGCCATTGTTGCCCACGATGTGTGTGTGTGTGTGTGAGGTTTAACCTTCTGCATTTCCCCTTTCCCTCTGCACGAGGAATGCCCAAAGCCCGTGCAGAAATGTGCCTCTGATGTATAGTTTACACGCGAAAATGCCGCATTTGAACTTGCACTGACTCTGCTCACAGTGGATCGGGTTAAATGGACTATTACAATGGCAGGAGCTCATCTGGAACTAATAATTTTTGAGGCCACCAAAAGTAAAAAGTAAAAAAAAAAAAAAAAAAAGGAGGAGGAGGAGGGATCCTGGTGAGTTTGGTGGCCGGTGACTAAAGCTTCTGCTGCCATCTACTGCACACGGGTGGCAGTGGGGTCAGCTGGGAACTGCTGCTTTGGACCGAATGGGCCGAAAAAAAACCAGGTTAAAAGCGTGAATTATGGGTTCTGGTGCGGATGGAGAGGGTTCCCAGCTCCACACCCCCCGGCTCAGCCCTCCCACGAGTGTGTCTGGGGCCTGGCTGGTGTGTCTGTGCCGCGGGAGAGGAGCGCGGTGCTTCGATTGCCGCGGGTTTCGGGGCTGCGCTCGCCGGCATTGTTGCCGCTCGCTTAGGGATTCACCACCACGGCGGAAGTTTTTGGCTCCGTTTTAGGGGTTTTGGCCATTAACAACCTCCCCTCTCCCCCCCCGGCGGCCTCATGCGAGTGGCTGCGGCGCAAAATCACGCGACAAAACCGGCGCTGGGTGACCCGACATCTGTTTTGCCTCAGCACGGAGGATGCCGGCCGTGGCCCCACCCGCTGGAACCGGCTCAAGCATTACCCTGCTTGGCCAGACAATAAACGGAGCCTATTTATTTATGATGGCTGGGCTTCAGCAGGTCATTGGCATGGTCTCCAAGGGCGATGCATTCGAATCCCTCTCTCGGTTTTCCCCCTCTCCCGTCTCTCTCCAGGCTGCCTTCTATTCTTTGTGCCTGCTCTCCCGGGAGATCTGGTCTCGGAACAAACAGCTCGCCATCCTTGGGGCTCTTGGTTTGGGAGGTTAAATGAGTTTAGGAGGAAAAGCACATTTGGAGATGGGGTTGATCCAAATGGATGAGCCAAACATGCTATTGTCTTCACCAGCCCTGAGCCTGCCACGGTGATTTCCTGGGTACAGAGACACGCTGGCTGGGAGTTACTCAGGGCTGCTGCAAAGGGGAACGGGGTTGAAAACGAAGCTGGTCTTGTGACTGAACACACAACTGGGAATTGGCCTCTGGGCTTCTGTTTCTGGCTTTCCCAGGGATCTCAAGGAGCCATGGCAGGGGGGAAAGGAGAGCTGTGTCCTTTCAGAAAGCCAGCCTAACCCAACGCCAGGCCAGCAGCCCTCAGAGGGGGAGTCTGGAGAGCGCTCGGAGAGGACCTGCCGTGCTGGCAGCACGAGCAGAGCCTTGGGAAGCTGCTCGGGAAAGGGGTGCTAAGGAAGCCGAGATGCTTGGCGAGGTCCCCTCTGCAGCCTGCAGCAGGGGGGCTGTGCTTCAGGAGCAGGAGGGGGCTGGCTGGCTGCAGGGGGGATGTTCTCACCCGGATCATGGGGCTTGGGATTCGTTTCACGTAGGCTGTGGTGTCTTACAGTCACAAGCCTTGCTGGGAGGTGGTTGCCTTGAGTTCTCTTTATAGCAAAGAGAGTCTGACCTATTTTAAGACAAGGGGAAGCACTCTCTGAACTGCTGTGCCTCATCCTTGGCTGCAGACAAAGCCTGGAGTGACCCTCTCAGCTTTGGGCAAGGATGAATCCTGGCTAATGGTACATAGAGTGCAGACCAGGAGGAACCTCCAGCCTCTTCTCCATCTTCTTGCCATTGCCCTTTGGGATATCAGGCTTGGGGAAATACAGAATACGCAGGCAGACATTCTTGCAGTGGAAGGGGAATGAAAATGTGTAGAAAAAGGTTTGAGAATGGCTCATTCAGGTCCTAAATTCCCATTCAGGTTCTGAATTCCTCCTTAGAGAGTGTCTGCTTCCCTCCACTGGCTACAGAAAGATCCAGGGAAAACAAGCCTTCTTTTTTTTGGCTGAGCCGCCCAGGAGATGCGAGGCTTGGTGATGTGGATGTCACTTGTCTCCACCTCTGCCTCAAATCCTCCATCTCTAAAACATTCCCCTCCTGTACAGCCAGTGTCAGGTTGTAACCAGCTTCAGGATGTATTTAATTAACTGCTGCTCAGCTCACACTCCCATTCACTGACTGTCTTCCTGCCCTTCCTTCCCAAATCACTGTCTAGGCCCTTTTTTATGGCCCTCCATCATCCTCCAGAGCCATGGGATTTTTTCCAGCACAACCCCACTCAGGTCTTCTGACAAATCAGAGGCCAGGGCTGCTCCCTGCTTTGCTCTGCGGGGCCTGGGGAGAGCAAATCTGCTGGGCAGGATGTCAGCCCAGCCCTGAGAGTTTGAGGATGTGGGCTCCTGGATGCCTATAATTTACAGGGAAGAAATAAACCACACATCCTGGAAGATGCCATTTTTCTCGCGTCCCACATCTGGCAGGTTGAGAGGTCTGTGGCAGGAGCCAAGATGTTGATGGTTAGCATGAGCCTTTCCTTCCCACAGATGCCCTCTTTCCTTCCTTAGAGCAGGGGCTGGGCTATCTGGGAGCTCTTGGCTCCTCCATCCCAAAATCCAGCTTGAGTTCTGCAGTGAAATATCCTCGGTTATTTGGTCTTTCCTGCCGAGAAAGGCTAAACACAATCGTTCAGGAGTCTGGCACAAGACACTGGGGTTGCTTATTCAAAGGAGGAGCAGCGAGCCAGAACTTCAGCTGCTCTCCCTCAAGATCAGAGCCTGTCTGTTTTGTGGAATGCTTAACCCATGCTGGGAAGGGCTTTTCCAGTCTTGGCCCTGCTGTATTTCCACCAGGCTTCCTTGCTCCTGCGGGGAGGATCCACATTTCCCCTCCCTGCATCCCCTGATGTTTTTTGTGAGGAAATAGTGGATTTTCAGGAGCAGCAGAGTGGAGGGAGCCTGGATCCAGGCCTTCTGCATGGGTTTGTGCCACGTGCTCCAACCAGAGCTCCTCCAGCAACCGGAATCTTCCTCCCTGATGGGTTCTCATGTGGGGTAAAATGTTATAACTTGCCATGTTGAAGGCGGTAAACAAAGGATTAGGGGGAAAATCTTTCCTGTCTGTAAAGACCTGCAGGTTTTTTAGCAGAGGAAGAAAATCTTGATGGAATAAAAGTTTTCTCAGTGACAGCACTGAAGCTTGAGAGTCACGTTGACTCCTCTAACAGAAAGTAGGTGCCTGGGAACGAGGTGCAACTTCTTGAGCCTCCCCGGGGGGATCAATCTATTCCAGCAACAGTAGGGAAAATCAGCTTCATTCCTGACAGAGGGGCAAGGGGGAGGAAGGAATGGCTGTTTGCTAATGTTGCCTTGAGCTAAACGTTAATGAAGTGCAACACTTAAGATGCCTGCACGCCTCAATTACGTCCACCAAGATCACATGTTGCCTTTCCAATTATCTGGGCTGAGAAATGAGGTACGTGCGAAGAGACTGCTGCCTGCTCATTACCTCTCCCTGCCAGGAGCCATCCTGCCTGCTCAGGTGTCAGGTGGACCTGCTTCAAGGTGTGGGAGTGGGTTTTTAGCAGGGAAAATACGGGTGATGTGAGCAGCAAGCCAGGCTTGGTGGTGGAGAGGGAGCTTGGACAGGCTGGAAATGTTTTCTGGTGTCTGAGGGTGTTGCTTCCCGACCTTGGAGGAGAGGACTGAGCACCAGGAGGGGACGTGACTGTGTTATGAATGTCAGGGGCACCTTTCCAGTGGGATTCTGCTGCTCCTTCAGCAGAAAGCTCCATTTTCCTGATTCTGATCATCCTTCTCCTGCGTCTGCAGCTTCACCAGGAACTGTAGTGACAGGACAAGGGGGAATGGCTTCAAACTGACAGAGAGCAGGTTTAGATTAACTGTGAGGAAGAAATTCTTTACTGTGTGGGAGGTAAGGCCCTGGCACAGGTTGCCCAGAGAAGCTGTGGCTGCCCCTGGATCCCTGGAAGTGTCCAAGGCCAGGTTGGACGGGGCTTGGAGGTGGAAGGTGTCCCTGCCCATGGCAGGGGGTGGAACAAGATGGGCTTTAATGTCCCTTCCAATCCATTCCACCCCATGACTTATGATCCTGTTAAGTTATACCATGCATCCTTCTAATGTAAACCAAAAATAAATCCAGAGAAAAGCCTCCTTTGCATTGCACTACACACACAGAGGTTAGGTAATAATCTCAGAAACCAGAAATTGTTTTGTTTACCCAATCCGGTTTTATTATTATCATTAAGTGGGGGAAAAAAAATGGACAGACAAAAATTCCTTCAAAATTGTGCAATAATACATAGCAGAAATCAGTGAATGGGGAAAAAAAACCCAACAAATTACACAGAGTAGCAATTCTGATGGTATAATATTAAACTTCACTTAAGGAACCAGATTAATAGTTGACACTACCTCTAAAAATCTCATTAGAGCCTGGCTGCTTGTAGACTGCTGCACGTTTTGAAGGATTAATTATAATGTTACAGCTAGTTCCAAGAATGAAGATGCTCTCTGGGTCCAAAAGCAACTAAGTCATTGCACCATTTCCCTTCTCAAGTCCATTTGAAGAAGACTCGAAAGTTGTTTCAGAAAGGGTTATTTTGGTCTTTCCTGAACACATTTTACATTTCCAAGAGCAAGTAGGTGAAGTTTGTCATGTACATACACAAAGACTCATATACAGGGCGTACTCCGTCCCTACAAAGAGATCCCAAGCCCAGACTGGGATCTGCCCTGGGAGAGTTGCTGGCTCAGGTGGCATTTCCCTGGTGGTTTATGTGAGGCTGGGGCTGCTCTTGGTGACTCTGGAAACAGGATGAGTGAACTAATGTGGTGACCACTAAGGTGACCGTCAACCACAAAGGTCCTCTGGCCACGAGGCCAAAAGGTGATGGATGCTGGGAGCCAACTTTGCCTGGGTCTGGGCTCCTGTATATCCATATGTAACTTGATCTCTGCCCAAGGAAAATAGTCTTTTCCCAGCCCTGGATCTGCAGCTGCCTCCTGTGTCAAGGTAGGAGCACATGGAACAAGTTATGGCAGGGTTAGACGGGGCGTGAACTCACAGCACGCCGGCTCTCCTGCAGCTTAAATATCTGCAGGCAGGCTTTTCCCCTGGGGACAACGTGACACGTTTCACCCCCCTCCGAAATTCCTCTGAGTGTTTACCTGGGGTCCAGGCTGTCAGCCAAACCCCAGAGGAGGTGGAAGCTCCTGTCCCAGCTGGCTCCCGGAGCGGGTGCTGGGCTCCGAGCAGGTGGGTGCAGGGAGCTTTTACAGAGGTTCCAGCCAACAGCTGGCATTTATTCAGGCTTGAAAAGATCCATTTTTTTGACCTTCAGTAGGGTGGTCACATCTCCAGGATGGAAAATGGCACCTCCTTTTCCTTTGTTGTTAAAAAAACCAAACAAACCACCCCCCCAAAAAAACGGCCAAAAAGCCTTCAAAACCCAAACCAATCCACGGTCCAAAACCCCACCAGATTTTAGTGTTCAGCCTTTCAAATGGACTTGAGAGTACCCACGGGTGTCTGTGGGAAATCTGAAATGGATGCAAACACAAATTAACTGGAATAAGTTCCTCCTAACCAGGGTAATTTCTATACCCTTTGTTTTTAACATACAGATCCAAACATTTCGCTGGGTTCCCCACGAAGCAAACCCAAATCACCTCCTAAAAAATAGGGCAACGAGTCATGTCACATTGCATAAGGCTACTGAAAGGAAACCAGAACAAAATATACATCCACATCCATGGACCCTATTTACAGCAGAACCCTCCCACCCCCTATATGTCTCCGTGAACAAGATTTCCGTGCTTCAAAAGTTCATAAAAATATACAATTTACCCAGGACTGCATCTAATCTGCTCAATCCCCACCTGGAGCTTAGACTTCTCTATCTATCTATCTATAAAATACACTAGCCCTGTGAAGTTGCTGAGAGCACAGTGGTGATTTCTGCAGTGAAGGGAAAGTCTGGGACGGCTGGGGAGTGTTACAGTGCTGTCCACACGAGGAAAGCTGGGCTTTGCAGAGCCCCCCAGAGCCAGGCTTGACTCTGCAGAGCAGGCTCAGAGGGCTCTGCTCTGCCCACCTTGGGTTAGGGAGGCACAGGTAACCGAGAGGGTTGGCTTTTGGGTCCAGTATTACCCCAAAATGCTTTGCTCTGTCCCAGCCACTGGAACAAAGCAGCCTTTAAGAGTGGCCAGGAGTGACCTGTCCCCCAGCTGATGCTTGGCAGTCTCCAGCCAAGGGATTTCTGCAGGATTTGAAGTGGTTGCAAGGGTCCCCTTTGGCATCTTGCTTCTAGGCAGAGATGGGCTACGTTCTGCTCACCTTACTGGAGCAGGATTGACCCCTGGGGGAGTAAACTATCAGTATTTAACCCCTGCTAATTCTCACCAGAGAGGTACCAGCTCCTGGGATACTGTTCCGAAATTTTCCAGTTACCTGTGCCAAAAAGATTTGCTTTATAAGGAAGGAGTTCAATACTCTTTATCTCTGCTTTTAGGCTTCCTTTCCTGTATCAAATTTTTGATTTATGTTTTTTTTTTTTTTTGACTAGTTTAGCCTCTGGGTCAGATTCTGGTCTCTCAGTGTAGCTGTAACTTCAGGCAAACAGAGCTATGTGTGCTGGGTTGATTTATTCAAAATTTTAACTCCTGAACGGCACCTGACCCACTAACAAGGTAAAAATATTGCAACTCTGCAAGCTTGCTGCTACTTATAAAAATCTGATTCTAGTTTGGTCCCAGCTTTGGGGGGGAAAAAAATCTGTCACCAGGAATGCTAACACCAGTAATTGAAAATAGAGTCAGTATTTCTATAGAGTATCAAACCATCCAGACTTTAACTTTTTACACGTTTTCTATTGTGAAATTAAACGGATCAGTCGCGTATCAAAACATAGCTGGCCTCTCTCATTTCATCTGTAGGAAGACTGCAATTACAACCTAATTTACACAGCAAAAAATACTCTTGTTTTAAGCAAAGGAAACAGTGTGACAAAACAGTGTGTGCTGTAGTTAGTGGCGAGAGGTTTTGCATATATATAGAGCACGGACAGGTGAGAGCCCTGAACATCCGCCCCTGTCGTGGCCCTTGGGTTGGCAAGTAATGGCAAGATTCACATTTTGCTATCACAAAAAAAAAAAAAGAAACAAACCAAAAAAACCCTAAAAAAAGCTCAACAGTGGTATGCAGACATTTCTACTGCTTGGCTCTGTAGCCAGGATTATGCCTAGTGGAAACGTGAGATGACTGGCGATGGGAAAATAATATATTTGTGTGTATATATATATATTTTATTTTTTTTCCTAAAGCTGAAGGTGCAACCACAGCTGCTTTTAGGACATGCTAACGAGGGGAGGATTGAATCCCTGCTGCAAAGCAAATGAATTTAAACGTTCAGTAATTACTGCTCCGTGTGGCTGTGGAAAATCGGGAGCAAAGCCTTTCCCAGCCGTGCGCACTGGAGGCTCCCCCTTCCGTCCCACCACCGTGCCAGCACCTGAGGGAAAGCTCCAGGAGGGAAAGGTGTCCTGATTACCTGGGGAGGGTGTTTTAAGGTGCTGGTGGCAGATTTTGTCAGTGATGTTACGGACCTAAACTGCGGGTTAATTAAGCCACGTGTGACGAGCGGCAGCTCGGTGGCTGCAGGTGCCCCCCAAGGGGGTTTGGGCAGCAGGGGAGGGTGTGATGGGATTTTTACTGCAAACCTGGAAGTGAGGGGCAGAACTGCAAAGTCTGGGTGCTACAACAGCTGCCCCATCCCTGCAAGTGTCCAAGGGCAGGTTGGACGGGGCTTGGAGCAACCTGGGCTAGTGGAAGTGGGATGATGTTTAAAGTCCCTTCCAACCTAAACCTTTCTGTGCTGCTGTCCAGGCATAATCAGACCCCACAACCCCTCTTGCTCATGGGCTCATAGCCTGTCACCCCCACAGAAAAAGGGTCTGCATGACCCTTGGTGGGGGTGCTTTTGGCTTCCAGGTATAGCAGCAGGAAGACAAACTCCTCCACAAAGTTTGTGCTGCAGTGTCTGGGCTTGGGCTCTGAGGTTGCTCAAAGATTGTGTCTTTTGATAAGGGAGGGGAAAAAAAACTATGTAAAAAATAAGGATTGTTATTACCATGGCAAGAACAATGATGGGGATGCCAAGATACTACTGCCTTGCAAGATAAAGTGGCACATGTTCTACACAATAATGTGTACAATGTCTGACGACTCTGGAAATCTGTTCACAAGCAGATTTCCCAATAAATTAACACAACAAAAATACTTCCATATAAAACAAAGTCCAAAGGATTTTTTTTTTTCCTAAAGTAAAAGCAAAACCTTCAGGGACTATATTACTTATCTCTCTCTTACATATATAATCTCCTGAATTTTTTTTTTAAATAAATTTATTCTTGTCTTAGAAAAATAAAATGAGTAGCCAATTTAGTTAACGGAAAATATCTCACAGACTTAAAAGCATGCCCAGCAAGCATAGCCTTGTAAGACTAAATTAATGTTAAATCAAAGCAATTTGTTACTCAACCAACCTAGTCTGCAATTCACAGTTGATTACTACAAAGTGTATTCTTAAAATTATTATTATTATTATTTTTTTGGCCCATATAAAAATAACGTATTGCAACTCAAAGTGCATTTTTAAAATAAACAATCAACTATTTTTATCAAATAAAATATTTACACCATTTGGTTTTTTTTTACAGTCAGAATTGCGCCTTCACGCGATGACCATGGGGACGTCATCTGAAAATCCAGTTATCATTGGGGCTTCGTCGTCCTCATCCCCTGAAAAACAAACCCAGACAGCTGTGTTAGGGTGTTCTTAAAACCCATATATTGTGTTTTGCCTCGTGCTGGTTTTTATATGCCTGGTTTTTCTGTGTTATATTCAGGTTTTAACTGATTTGCACCGGAGGGAGTGGTTTAAGTGAAAGCATTTTAGGGCTGGGAAAACTTCTGAGAGTTGGACTTGATGAACTTAAAGGTCTTTCGGAACCTCAACGATCCTATGATTTATTCTAGGCCAGCTTTGTACTCTTAGGACAAAATCAAACCGTAGAGATTTTAATGTCTACGGTGGCCCAAAGCATGATAAATAATTCTTGCACTGATATCATGGCCTGAAAGATGTCCCCAAATTCCTTTCCATGACACCAAGGGATGTCATGTTCCTCAAGGCTGTCCCCAAATCCATTCCATGACACCAAGGGATGTCATGTTCCTCAAGGCTGTCCCCAAATCCATTCCATGATGCCAAGGAACGTCATGTTCCTCAGGGCTGTCCCCAGATCCATTCCATGACGCCAAGGGATGTCATGTTCCTCAGGGCTGTCCCCAGATCCATTCCATGACACCAAGGGATGTCATGTTCCTCTGGGCTGTCCCCAAACCCATCCCAGGACACCGGGGTACCTAAATCATCCCCCGAGGAGAATATGGCCGAGCCGAGGCGGGAGCTGTAGTGGCTGTTGGCAAAGGCAGTGAAGCTGTTCTGCAGCCTCCTGTGCCTCATGTACAGCACCACGAAGCCAATCCCCAGGGTCACCAGCAGCAGGAACAGCACGGGCACCACGATGGCAGCGACGTCCGTGGACCTGCCGGATTTGGCGGCAGAGGAGTCTTCACCTGCGGGGAGGGAGGGGAGAGGAGGGCTGTTTGTGCCCACAGCACATCTCTGGTGTGTGGGGCTCCCATCCCTGAGTCTGTGAGGCTTCCATGAGGCTTTGTTAAGGAGGGCTGTGGGAAAAGCCAGGGACTCACCCGTTCCCAGCTCGTCGTAGAGCAGCGTGGCCGGCTCCCCACACATCTGCCCACTGTAGAGGCACCTGGCCTGGACACTGAACGAGTAGTTGTGACCTATCTTCAGGTTGGACACCTTGAAGAAGTTCTCTGTGGTGTTCCCCAGATAAGCTGTGATGTTCATCAGGCTGTCAAACATGTGGATCTCGTAGCCCTGAGAGAGACACGAACCCCAAATGACTCGGTTGCAGAGGGCAGGTTTGCGCCTTCCAAAAGGGTTTTGAAACTTGATTTTCCTCCTGGATCTGGGTTGGATTTAATCTGTTGGGCTGTCAGCTGGGAGGGAGCAATGGGGAGCCTCCTCCAAGAATCCCTGTTGGTGTGCCTGGACCTTGGCCAGTTCAGGGAGGAGAGGTCTCCCTTCTCCCAAACAACTAGTGACAGGATGAGAGGACACGGCCTCAAGCTGTGCCCAGGGAAGTTCAGGTTGGACATCAGGAAGATAACAACAGTTCTCAGACACCACCAATACACTTCCCAGCCAGCAGGGCAGCATCCTATTCCCAGCCCTTCCGCACAATTGTCCTTTTCTAAGAGGATAATCGTGTTCCCAAAAGGTGACCGGTTGGATCTATCAGCCTTGGTGCCTGAGTCATGATGGGAATGTAAGTGAGCTCTGCACAGAGGGCTCATGAAGGACACTGAGGTGGGTTTTAAAGAAAGGAGCCTTGCAGTGACTCTGCTCTAGGTTTGTCTGAAACACTCTCTGTAGGACAGGAGGGACAGCACAACTTACCCGGCTTTCATTGAAATTGCTCTCCTTTAATGCCAAACTCTTCCAGAAAAGCAGAATATGGTCGTTTTCTGTTATGATTTTTAAGGCGTCCGGTGCAGACAGTGGAACTGCAAAGGAGGAGAGGGTGGGAGCAGGTGAGGTTGTAACACTGGTGACACTTTCCTTTTTACAGCAGCGTGCTCACTTCTGAAACTCAGTGGTTTTTAGGGATCAGCACAATACCCTGCTTGCAAAAGGGATTTTGGGGTGTGTAAACTGGTAGCAGCTTGTGAGGTTTTATGGCAGGACTACAATGGTTCTTGATGGTGTGTACACAGCCAGCCAAACTGGTGTCTTTCCCATCCCCATATGGCAGGAGCAAAACTCCCTGGATACCATTTGAGAGGCTTCCTCTCCCCTGCTGTTGTCTGGGGGTTTAATCACCTTCCCTGGGAGCTCCAGGGAAGCCTCTCAGAGCTGGGCTCTGGCTGTGGGAGAGGACTAAGTGATGCAGGCACATCCAGCCAGCACAGGGGTGGGGTGGGTGGGGTGGCCTTTACCTGTGTTGATCTTCATGCTGGATTCTTTGCTCATGTTTCCCAGCTGAACAATCACGTGGTATTTCCCTCCTGGTTCCAGCTTCTTGATGGTGTATTCCACCGTGCTGTTCCGGGTTTTCACTTTGTAGATTTTATCTGTTTTCCTGACTAGATCTTTAACTGCCACAGCATATAACTGGAAGGGGAGGAAAGGCACACACAGGGCAACATCTCACTTTCCTGCAGACTTGCCAGCAATCTCATACAGTGGTAGGACATTACACAAGTGGGCAAAATTTGCTTTAAGGCATTCCTGTCCCTTACAGAAAGCCTGGGAAGTGAGACTCCAAGCCTCTTGCTGGATCACTGCCCGAAATCAGTGTTTACTGACACAGAAAACGCAGTTACTGGAACAGATGAGGACAGGAGGAAAACCTCAGGTTGTATTTCCCAGTGAATCACAAGGATTCAGTGAGAACTCCTGCCCCATCAAGGTTTCCACTTCTGCTGGGAAGATTTATGCCTTCAAACCTTTGCTGCTGAAGCCTCTGGAATAGAATAGGAGGGGGAAGCTTGCTGGGAAAATGACTTGTCTTCAGTGGAGTGAGACCTGACTAAAAGCCAGTGTGCCAGAAAGCACAACTGGGCTTTGTTGGGGCTGGAGCTGGAGGCAGTGCCCCAGCCCAGCTTTACCCTCCTGGGCAAAGCCAAAGCCCAGAAAGGTGTTTTATCACACCCCCACGGGTGTTTTCAGTCTCTGTCAGCAATAGATACCCCCGATCTGACTCTTTTTAAATGAATACTGCAGTATTGGGCTGATGGAAATGAGGGGTTTGGAGGGCAGGCCTGAACTCAGATTTCCCCATCAGCAGCAGGGCAGGGATCTGCCTCTGAGCCAGGGTTTTGCATGCAGAGGGGCAGGAGAAGGCTCTGTGAGGCACTACCATGTCCTGGTCGGGCGAATCATAGGGTGACTCCCACTTGATGACGGCGAAGGTCTTGCCGGTGTGCACGGAGTGGAGGTGCCGCGGGGGCAGCCGGTTGTCGGGGATCATCTTCACCACAACGTAGTCAGAGGGCGGCCCTTGGTAGGGGGACATCACCCGCACCTGGAAGGGGATCAGTGCTGTGCCTTCCCGCAGCTACAGCCCCCAGTGCAGGCCCAGGGGGGAGCGGGAACGGGACCTACCAGGAACAGGTACTGCTCGTCCCGCTGCACCAGCACCGTGACGTTGTGGGCGCTCGTGGTGGTGTTGTGAGGGCTCCTGTACAGCTCCAGGAAGGATGTGGCGTAGAAGATGCCGTAGACCTGTGGGGGAAAACCACAGCAGAGCTTGGCACGGCCCAGAGCATCACTGCTCGCTTTTTAGGGACGCAAAGCAAAGACCCTCTTTCCTGCTTTTTCCTCCCTCTTGGCCAAGTTCAGGTTCAATCTGCCCGCTTGAGTCTGCACTCCCCCACCTGAAAATCCTGGGCTCAGCTCAGATAACACAGCAGTCAACTCAAAGACTGCTGGAGCATCATGTTCTCTGTACTTAAGCCACTTCTCCACTGCACTGAACAAACAGACAAGAAGCCTTTCTTTGCTTCTGTTTAAAGGGCAGCAGGTGCTTTCCTTCATTTCTGAGCATAAAATTTTCAGGGCCTCGGAATTCAGTGCCAACAGAATTACCCCCATTTAAGACTTTGAGAGTGTTTTGAGGCTCTGAGCTAAACACCACCACAGCTGGTGAGAAAAGAGTTGGTGCCTTACAACATTCCTGGGTCCAGTCCAGCTGCACTCCACTGCTGTCTGGTTGATGGCCTTGGCTTTGAGGCTTGGGGCTGCAGGTCTTGTCCCACTGGTCACCACATGCACAAAAGACAGAGGGCTGTCACCCAGCTCCGTCTTAGCCCAAGCAGAAATTTCATAGGGGGTGTGTGCTGTCAAATTTGCCACTGAGCAAGAAGAGAAACGTGCACTATTAGGTGAGGCAAAGCACCGCAAGGGCAGGGTGAGAGCACGAGGGGAGGGTCAGCAGCATCAGACAGTCTTAGACCCTGCCTCTCCTGGTTTGTACTTTCACTGCTTTTGAGTAATTTTCTTTATACCTGGGGCTCTGGGATCTAACCCAGCCCGTGCTTTTCTCTGCCTTGATGCTTTCCCACATCCACACTGTGCACACCAGGGATTTTTCCAAACCAGAAATCTGATTAACAGGGACATGTACTGTATACAAGCCCAAGAAATCTTTGTTCTGTCTCTCCTCCTTTTTCCAGGTCAGAAACAGAACCACATATAAAATCCAGTATGATGAGAATGGGGGTAAATCCCAAATCTGCTTGAAATCTCCAAATCCTAAAAACAGAGGCTAAGGGTTTGCTGGTTGGTCCTCTCCAGATTTACTCCCTCCTAAACAGAAACTAGTTGCAGAAAAAAAAGAAAAGATGAGCCTATAGCCTTCCATAAACCTGGCTGTCTGGTGTTGGCTAAAGCAGAATTTAACACTTTGTGCAGAATTTACCTTTTTGGATGGACTTTTCTCCTTCTATGATCAGAGTCCTTTTTTCCTGCCTGTGGGTATCGAATGTCCAGTAGATGTTCACAACATAACCACTGACCTGTCAAGCACAAGGACACACAACACAAGCTCACTGTAATTCACACAGTGAAAGAGCCACCCCTGACATTGTATTTTCCATCCTAATTAAGGGGCCCGGGGGCAGTTTATGAGTAGGAAGAAATGATTTGGCAGGAAATATCTAGGAACTGCAATGCTTTGATAGGTGACAGCTTATCCCATCCACTATTCACCATTTACCCAAGGCAGGCCTTGTATTTTAGGCTCAGAAGGAAGGGTGAAAACATGTTACCTTGATATTAGTGGTCATTTTTAGGCTGAAACTTATGGAGTCCTCGTTGTAGCTCTCAATGTGTATGACAGGGGGAGGGATGACTGGAAGGAAAGAGAGAAAGACCTGTTACTACAGCATAAAGAAATAAAAATACTGATTGAGAGGGGACAGATAAAATCCAGGCTTTAGTTCAGGGGTTAGTTTAACCCAGCTCTCGGAGCAGAAACCCCCATCCTCCCAGGATGCTGGGTCAGGATCTATTGGCAGGGACAGCTGCCAAACACTCATGAAAAACCTCAAGTGAAAGTTATTTCTGTTCTTTTTACCCCTGTTTTTCGAACCACCAGGTAATTCTCATTATCTGAATCCTGCACTTTCAGTAGCCTGGTGTTTTCTCTCCCTTATTTATGTCAGCACAGGGGGGATGCACTTTTATCTAACAAATTAGCAGAAGGTTTTGACGTGGGGATGTAAGTTTGGATGAAAAATTTGGCACGGATACAAACGGTTTCAAAAGGTATTTAATAAAAAAGAAAAAAAAGTTGGGAAGGAAATGGTTTAATGTGCTGTTTGAATTTATCTACTGTCAGGCTGTAAAGTTGTGATAGTTTTGGGAGCACGTAATGGTTTTTTAGTGGAGATACAGAAACCATCATCATCATAACCTAAGAGGGAGAAGGATGAGCCAGTGGAGAGAAGGAGTTGGTGGTAATGTCCTGCCTATCTGAAGGCAGGATCTAGCCTGCATGAGTCAGAGGGAATCCATCTGCAGTCTAGGAGAAAGGGGCCCCTTCTGGAGAGCCTCCTTGCCCAGTTCCAGGGAAGTGCATCCATCCTCTGTGCCACAGAGTTCAGAGGAGGAGCCAGTGGCCCTGCCAGATGTGCCACTGAACTCTGAGGCAGCTCAAGTTGAGTGAAATGGTACAGCAAAGTTGTGAAAACAGTGTAAAAGGCTCAACAGGGAGAATAAAGGACGAGGAGGTGGTTGTGCCTGCTGATGCTGACACTTCAGGCTGATACTCTGCTTTTTTGTTGTGTTGTCTGAGTTGACTGAAACAGCAACATTTACCTTTGCCTTTTGTGGTGGTTATGGATTTGGAATCGCTCCAGTTTCCCACTCCTCGACTAGTTACTGCAGCAACCTTTTCAAAGAAGAGGATGAGTGAACATGAGCAACGTTGTATAATGCAAAAGGAGGGTGAGGTTAGAGCAAGGTTACAGACCTGGCAGAGCTCATGGGAAAAGGACTTTGAAGCAAACAATAGCTTAATTACTTGGCAATAAAATGCTTAATACAGAGATAAAGCAGACTGCTTAAAGTCAATTAAAGGAATCTAAGAGGAGGGAGGAGCAGCCTCCTTGCAGATAACTGGTCTCTTAGGAGATCTTTGAGGAGCCCATCAAGATAAGGAGCTTTGGACTCCATGGACCATAGCACAGGTAAGAACTGTGCCAGTGAAGTCCATCCAAGCACTAAATCCAGTTCCAAAGAGTTATTTGGGAATAGATTATACTGGGAAGGAATACCATGGGAGGAAAGACTGGCTCCAACCAGCTGTGAGAATAATTTTGGGGACACGTTTATCCCACCTCCCAGCGAACTTCCCAAGAACTCATTCAGCACAGGAAGGATGGACAATGGCAAAGCACACATTTCCCAAGGCTAACTGTGCAGACTTTCATTTCCTATCCTTATTGCTTCTGTCTATAATTACCCAACCTCTCCCCTGTGCAGACATTCCCCACAGGCAGATCTCTGCTTCTTTTCCCAGCGATACACTAAGGACCAAATTTATCTCTGGCCCAGATCCAGTGCAATTGCAGTGACATTGGAATGGGCAATTAGGAGTGAGGGTTTTATAATACAGCCTGGCCTTCTGGGAGAAGGAGCAAATCAAGGGCCTTAATTCAGGCCTTGAAACTATATACATTAGCAGTGCAAATGCCAAGACCCTGGTGTGGGTTGGCATTAAAGGGCAGGATTTTAACAAGATATCTTTTTAGCAAGTACTTAACTGTGCCAGGACTTAGAATATTTAGTGAAAAGAGGTGAGAACATTCACGGACAGAGCTTGGGAAACACTCACTCTGACTGTGTAGAGCGTGTTGACCTCTAAGTTCTTGATCTCCGTGTAGTTCTTGGTGGTTCTAAGGGACGACCACTCCTGGGATCCACTGCTGCTGTATTCCACCTGGGAGCACCAAAACAAGGGATGAGGGCTCCCCAGTCAGCAACACCACAGGGTTTCTCTGTGCCAAATGTCAGCAGGAAGGAGTAGGACAGCTCAGAGAGGGAGCCAGGGATGAAATTATGAACCCGAGGGCTGTGCCGCTGCCTGCAGCCCCGCAGCATTTCTTCTCCCGACTTACCCAATGCTCTCAGAATGTTTCCTACACAAAGTGTCCTATTGCAGGCCCACCCCCCCGTGTTCAGACAGGCCAGCCTGTCCTGCTGTCCCCACCCCACTGAGCTGTCCCCATCCCACGGGGCAGCAGGACTCACGATGAATTCCCGAATGAGGCCGTGGGCGTTCACGGGGGGACTCCAGTTGCCCACCACCACACCCTCAGCTTCTTTTTTCAGGGACAGCTGGAGGTTGAAGGGAGCATCTGGTACTAGGGAGAGAAACAGAGCAGTTAGTGGCAGTCACAGTAGTGTGTCCAGATCCCACAGAGAGATTCAGGGTTGCCCTGAAAAGCTGGGACAAAGGGGTGGACGGTCCTTTTTCCCAGTCTAGCACAATTCCCAAGTTTATGGAAAGGCCTTTTTTTATTTCATAACAGGAATACCTGTGTGGTATCCACTATCTAAGCCAAAGCAGCACGAATGAGGGCACTGCCAGGAGCTGGGCAGCTCTGCTTACATCCTTCGGGTGCCCGCAGTGTGATGAAGTCGTTGGTGTTGTAGACCCGGCTCAGACACTGCACTTGGACCTTCACCTGATAGGTACAGTCAGGCTTGAGGACTTTCAAAACGCTGTTGGTTTTGTTGCTGTGGGTTTCCAAAATCTTCCAAATGCTTTCTCCAACCATCCTGCATGAGAGAGTCGCACACCTCGGGTCAGGACGGTGTTCAGTGGCACAGTTTGTCCCAGAGGGTGGAACCACTTATCTATTTATGTATTTTAAAAGCTTTCTTTTTGGTAAAGCCACATCACCAGCTTGAAAAGACGCTGTTGGAAAGCCTAAACTAAGCATAGCTTGGTGACTCAAAAGCCTCTGAGCTCTTCTATAATTGCTGTGCTCTAATTTATTGTCTTTGTTCTTGCTGTTAATGGTCACACAAAGACCCGAGTGGAGAAAAAAAGGACTATAGCTACTTTACTGTCTGAGTAAACAGTCATGCAGGACACAAATACAGTCTGTCACAAATGCCCTCCAGTTACACCTATTTTGGGTGTCCTTTGCTACCAAATCTCAGAAGATTTTGCAAGCAGACCCTGATTAAGCAGCTCTGCATCTTTCAGGCCTGATTCTGTATTTCTCTGCAGCAAACACAGGCACCCTGATACCTGTGCTCGTGCTTCTGCTGGCTCTTACTCAACACAACAACAGGTCATGCAGTGCAGGGGGGGGAGATACCTGTAGTAGATGTTGTAGACACAGGAGGTGGAGGACATTCTTTTTGGCCGGGCCCACGTCAGAGTGACGTCCCCGGAGAAATCAGCCGTCCACTGGAGGTTCTGGACTTTGTACACGATTGTGTCATCTGAGCAGGCAAAGGGGAAAGTGAGCCTGTCAGAGGGAAACAGGCCTTTTGCCCAGAAAAGGCCTGTTCTCTCCACAAACAGCAGCACTGACTGAAGGGAGTGTGTGCACCACTCTGATGAGGTGTGTAATTTAGGTGGGGGTTATCAGCAGGCTTGCAGAAGGCAGTTCAGAGCAGGAATTTACCCCTGGTACTCTTAGTTCTACCTAAAATGTCTTGGTTGTGTTTATTCTGCACCATGCAAGCATCTCTGTTTCCCCCCTGAGAGATGATTAGGTGTGGCTGTTGAAGAAATACTGAATATTTTGGAAGCGTGAGTGTAAACTGAGCAGTGCAAGCTAAGTCACTCTTCTGTTGATGCAATGTGTCTGTGCTGTCCCTGTCAGCCACCCAGGGCCTTTCCTTGTGTGTTTTTCCTTATCACATCTTGTGTTCAGCAGAAGGACCCAAGCAAAGGCTGGTAATTAAAGTTTGGGGATTGCCTTGACATGAGCTCTGTGGCTGAATCGCTGCCTGACCTTGGGAGAGGCATTTAGGGGATAAAAGCACTGTGAAACCCAGTACTGGCAGTGGTGGGACTGGAGGTGCTGATCTGACACAACCCAAGTGCAGCTGGGGCATTCCCTGCTCTCTCCCTCCAGGGATGTGCCAGAGCCCACATCCAAGAGCCCTGGCTTGGCCCCACGTGGGTGCTCAGCTCCATTCCCAGTGCTGTGCAGAAGCCAGGCAGAGCAGAGGCAAACTGCTGCTGCTTTGCTTTCCCTAAACAGCTGGAAATGAAACCCACTGGGCCCATGGGCAGGCACAGCAGGACAAGAGATGGTTTCCCCTTGGCACAGCAGCCAAGCTCTGCACCTCAGCAGCTCCTTCCCCCTCCCTCGAACCCGCCAGCCTCTCCCAATCAATATTTAATTAAAGAACTAAACCTGATTGATGCTCAGCCCCCCAAGCAGTTCAGTGGGAGGGCAGCTGGAGCTCATGGCCAGAGGCAGCGATCGACCGCCGTTATCTGCCCAGGGCAGGCTGTGCCCCCCCTGCCTCCACAGGGCCACCAAGGGCCAGCCTGGCAGGGCCAGTGATGGCAGCAGGGCACGTGCCACATCTCCCAGGGTCACCTTGCAAAGGGGGACAGAGCAGGAGACTATTGCTTCCCCTGTGGGCCATGTAAAACAGCTTTGCTCCTAACCATCCTAAAATGATTTTTTTTCAGTGTCTGGAGCTACTGGAAGACAAATTGCCAGTGTAGAGGCTGGATGTGGAGTTTGTCCCAGTGATAAATGGATGAGGCAGTAGCTTGGACAACTGAACAGAGGCAGATAAGGATGCTGTGAGTGAAAGGTCTCGTGCCCAGGAGAGCACCCCTGTGTGCTGACAGAGCAGGGCACGAGAAATGGGAGGGGGCTGCTGCTCACCGGTGCAGTTCCTCTCGTCACTGCTGTCTGAGCAGTCCAGGTATCCATCACAGCGCTCCGTCACCATGATGCAGGCCTCTCCATCTTCACATTTGAAACCATTAGGGCACAACAGGGTGCTCTGGGTAGCTGCAAAAGGCAGAACAGCTCAGGACTCAAGGCAGGGAAGTTCCCTCACTGGGCTGTTTGCAGTGCCAGCGCTGCTTCCCAAGCAGGCACTGGGCTGGCTGCATGGCAGGGACGGAGCTCAGGCTGATGTGTCAGTCCCAGGGTTGTCTTGTCCTGGCATGGTGGCATCAGAAGAACCTGCAGCTTATCCCATGGAAAACAACAACTGGACTTTTAATGGCAATGGCACTGCTCGGGCTTTTAATTCCTTTTTTTTTTTTTTTTTTCTGTAAAACCGCATTCACCGCAAGGATTTCCCCAGCAGCAAAACTCCCGAGCAGCTCCCCTCTCCTCACCAGGAGCTTCCCAAGGGAAGGAGCCGGGTGGGACCCTCTCCCCTGCCCTCACTCACGGCAGCTCCTCTCGTCCGTGCCGTCCTGGCAGTCCCGCACGCCGTCACACCGCTTCCAGTTGGGAATGCACTTGTGCAGCTGCTGGCACTCGAACTCAAACCTGCTGCAGCGCCCCGGCAGCGCCGGCGAGGTGGCTGTCACGTTGGGTCCTGCACACAGAGCCAGGGAGGAAAACACCCAAACCATGGAAACCAGCAAGGACCAAAACCCGTCCCCGGGTCCCGACTCCACTAGATGGCAATCTCTTCCCGTCTAGCAGGTGGATGGCGAATGCTGGGATGGAGCCTCAGCCATCCTCTCTCCTGACTGCAGAGGGCTGGAAAAGCCACTGCTTTGCAGGGAATGTCCTGCTCAGGCTGCGCGTGGAGCTGGAGCAGTGTCCCAGGCACAGAGGGACCACAGGGTCACAGAATAAGCTGAGCTGGAAGGGACCCACAAGGACCATCCAGTCCATCTCCTGGCCCTGCACAGGCCAAATCCCCAAGAGTCACCTCCTGTGCCCCAGAGGATCATCCAAAGCCTCCTGGAGCTCTGGCAGCCTTGGGGCTGTGCCCACTGCCCTGGGGAGCCTGTTCAGTGCCAACCACCCTCTGGGGGAAGAACCTTCTTCTAATATCCAACCTGACCCTGCCCTGACAGAGCTATCAGTGAGAGGGGAAGGGTGGGGGAGAGGAGAGCTCACGTGGAGTGGGACAGGCCTCCTCGTCAGAGCCGTCGGTGCAGTCCCTGTAGCCGTCGCAGACCCAGCTGTTCATGACGCAGGAGCCGCTGTTGCAGCGGAAGTGGTTGGGCAAACATGTCGGTGGGACCAGCGTGGTCATGGGATGAACTGGAGAACCTGAAAACACCCCGAGGGGAGAGCCAACCTGAGCTCCCTGCCCCTGTGCACGGGCTGCAAGCTCTGCCTGCTCCCGCCGCGCCCGCAGCCACTGCCGGCGGAGGAGCAGGCGAGGCCATCACAAGCCCGGTGCTGTCATCTGCACACAGCTGGTGAAAACGCTTCCTGACCTGGGGAATCGGGGTTTCCAAAAACACAGAGTGAAAGGGTGCACACCCAGCCCGTTCATGGGGGATTTTGGAGCCACAGGGGCTGGTGTGGGCTGTCCCAAGCAGCCCCGTGGGAAGGCAGCTGATGCTGGCAGTGCTCCTTCAGCACGTCACAGCCCAGAGAAGAGCAGAGCCCTGTGTGTCCTTACCCTCACAGTCCTTCTCATCAGACCAGTCCCCACAGTCATTCTCCTTGTCACACTTCCACCGGTTGGGGATGCAGTGCCCATTCCCACACTGGAACTGGTAGTACCGGGAGCAGTTCGGGGCCTCTGTTGGGTTTTCTGACAAGGAGAGGAGAGTCCTGTGAGCCCCAGAGTTACCTCAGTATTTTTCAGCACAGCTGAGATGTGGGAGCACCTCAGGCTGGCCCTGAGAATATCACCCAGCCCAGGCATGAGCCTTTCTCTTCATCTCCAGCATCCCCCAGCCCTCACTAGCCTGTTGCCACCACTGTTATGACTGTGGCCAGGCACCACCCATAATCTCAGAACCAGAGCTGACAGCAGAATCCACCAGAGCACGGCAGAAAGGGAGAAGCAAACCCTGCAAGTCTGAAATGAAGACGCAGCTGCCTCGCCTGGCTGGGTACAGCTCCCACAGCCACCCAGGGAACAGCAGTAAATATTGAGTTTGGCTGGAAACTGCCTGTCTGCTTTGGGCTGGGAGTCTGTGCAGCAAATGTGGTCACATATGACTCAGTCGAGCACAAGATGTGCCAGCTGCATCGGATTTTCAGTGTGCTTCGCTTGCAGGACGAGGGCAGTCACACTGATCTCCACATAAGATGCTCTGTGATGTGCACATGGAATACATATGCTCACACGTGTAGAACACGAAGAATCTGGTACTCCGTGCTCCTGGAGTTCTAAGGACGCTGGAGTTCCAGGGACAGGAGACCCTCAGGTGCTGCTCACCACAGTTTGCTTCGTCGGAGTAATCCCCGCAGTCGTCCATCCCGTCGCACTTCCACACCAGGCTGATGCACACCCCATTCTGGCACTGGAAGCTGAACTGGTCGCAGGTCCTGTGGAACTCGGGGTCCTGGGCTGCAGGGCAGCATGGACAGGTTATTTTACACACAGAGGGCCTGAGGGAAGCTCATCATTGAGCAGGAGAACACTCACAGGCAATCACGGATTTTTAAGCAGAGCATTACACTCCAGAGCCACCTCTTAGATCTGGCAGCTTTCTGGTACCCTGATTCTCTCCATGCCTCTGGTTTCATTCTCTGTCCAACCCTCCTTTAGCAGAGATGCCCAGTGTCACACTTACAGCAGCCAGCATAGTTGGCGTCTTCGTCTGACCCGTCCCGGCACTGGATGATGCCGTCACACACCATGGAGTGGAACAGGCACTGCTGCCGGTTCTTGCACACAAAATCCATGTAGCGGGTGCACAGGGGCTCTGGAGGGTCAGGAGAGAGAGGGGGTGGCACCTCTGCTGTCCTTGGCAGCAGGACTTGCACCCTCTGGGGTCTGCACAGACCTGGGGGGATTTCAGGAACGTACAGAACATTCCCAAGGCAAACGGGAAGTGTCTTGAGTTGCACAAGAGCTGTGTGCCTACACAGGCTGCTTTCACCCAATAATGCATCAGGGTGCAAACCCAAAAGGAGGGGTTGGTCACCTCCCTGAACACAGCCCCTGGCAGTGCCCTCCCTGTCTGTCCCAGCCTGACAACTGCGCCGTTCGCTGACCCGCCGATCTCCCGGGGGCTGGTGAATGCTAACTAAGGCTTTCCCATTATCTCTCCAGGGCTTTATTCCCAGCCAGACAGGCTTTGGCAGAGCATAAAGCCTGCCAGCCCTGGCTGCTGGGGCCCCATGGCCCTGGTACTCACCACAGTGCTGCTCATCCGAGGCATCAGAGCAGTCGTTGATGCCGTCGCAGTGTTTGCTGGTTGGGATGCAGGTGCCGTTGGGGCACTGGAAGCCATTGCACTTCTTCTCTGAAATTCAGAATTGGGTGGATGTTGTGTGGTTTGTTTGGGGTTTTTTTTAAGCTGGTTTGGTTAGCCATAAAAAGCCACGGCACAGCTGCAGTTGCCTTCGCCCTGTGCCTGCTTTCGGAGGGCTGGGGATCATCCCCCTGAGTTCGCTGCTGGTTTATCTCAGTGGGCACGCAGAAATCCCTCCCACCCCATGTCAGAGCCACTTTAGCACACACAGAGCACACTTTACCACAGTTGGAGGGGTCCTCATCAGAGCCGTCCTGGCAGTCGGCGTCGCCGTCACAAGCCCAGCGCTGTGGGATGCAGTGGCCGTTCTGGCACTGGAAGCTGGAGGCCTCACAGGTGTGATAAACTGCTGAAACCAGAGCCAGGGGGACACCTGAGTGTGGGGTGTCCCCTGTGGGCTGTCACCACGTCCCTGCTGAGCTGTGGCACGTGATGAGTCGGGACACACCACCACACACCCAACCTCCTCCACCTGCACCAGGACCCTGTGCCATGGCAGGTCCCAGCACTGAGCACAAGCGACCACCCCGTGGACCCCAGACAGGAGAATTCCATGAGTCCAGGTTCTCCCAGGTCTTTTCCTCTCCATGCCATGCTTGTTCACAAAGCCTGCTGTGAGGAATGGCTCATTCCTGCCTCAGGGATGCCTTTTGGAGGCTGCAGCCTTCCCAAAGCTCTCCCACACTCAGGAGCCTCTTTTCCCTTTAATCTCAGTCCTTGGTGCGTGCAGGCAAAGGTGACAGTGGTGGCACTTTGCCAGAGATGGCAAGAAATGTCACAGAGGTCAAGCAGAGCATCAGGGTCCCCCTGTGCCAGGCGGGACAAACGCAGTAACAGCCTTTAATTTAAGGCAAACAAGGCTTTCCAGAGTTGCCAAAGCAAACTAGAAATACAATTCTCCTTGGGGGCTTTCCTCAGGCTCCTGTCAGGGAAATATCTGCCTGTGGGGCGACTGGGTGGAAGCCGAGCCTGTGTTGTCACTTTAGAGACAAATGCTGCTCTTCAACCAGGAGTTATTGAGGAAAGCAACGTTCAACTTAATTAAATTGCATGATACCGAGTTCCAGGTCAGAAAGTGACATGCACTTGCAGATATTTCAAAATAGTACAATCTTGTGGCAGTAATATTCTATTAGGTATTCAGCGTGAAATGTAATTATTTTAGATAAGCGCAATAATTGCAGCCCAGTGAAGTCAGACGGAATGTTCCTCAAATAATTGTGATCCTCTTAGATAATTTCAACTTCAGGGCTTTACAGACCCGATGTGCTTTTTTTGAAGTAGGTTCCTTTCCTCTAGTAATTCTCTCTGGAGAAACTCATATGAGAGATAAGTGATAGCAATATAAATTAAACCTTCTCCCAAAGCCGCGTTCCCCGGAATACCAATGACCGGGATGCCCAGGGTTATAACCCCGTGTGCTCCAGGCACAGCAAATGCCTCAGGGGTGAACACACAGAGCTTGGAGGCCCGAAAGGGATCTCCTAAATCCTCCTGCCAGAGCCCCAAACAGCAGCTGTTGCCTCTGTCTGTCCCAATGGCTCCGGGCTGCAGCCGGAGCAAAGCTGCTGCCAGCATTCCAAAGAGCTCTTGTGCACCCCAAAGGGCTCCCCCAGCCCCATCAGCCCATCAGACCTCCACCCCATGTCGTGGAAACCACAGTCTGTACCTGGAAGTACCCCATGTATTGCTTTATAAATACAACTTTGTGTCTTTCACTGATGGACTGATACTCTCAGAAGTCTCTTCTCATGCAAATACTTGGGGGTTTTGGCTTGCTTGGGTTTTTTTGTTTGTTTGTTTTGCTTGTTTGTATTGGTCTTTTCCACTAGAAAACATTGTTATCTGTTGGCTTTTCTAAAGAGAAAAAGGCTCTGTGTGGGTGTTAACCTCAGGAGGCTGCTGAGGAACATCAGTGTCACACTGCAGTGAGGAGGGTTGTTGAGTGTTGTGACTTTAAACTGCAAAGACAGAGCAAGGCTCACAGGACTTGCTGCACAGGAGACACAAACTAGGAATCATATTATTTCTGGCAGCCAGGTTGCATCAGTATGAGTTGAGAGTAAAACAAGAGCAGGTCTTCCATGTGTGACTCCCTCTTAGGGCACTCCCCTTATATTTTCAAGTTCATGAAGCAGTGAGGCTGCTAGGAGACAATTCCTGAACTAAATCTGCCTCTTCTTCAGATCAATTAATTGTGGAGAAGCTGCAAAGAACGTGGCTGTTTTCTGCAACAATATTTAATGGCAGGAAAACAGATTGAAGCTGTGAAATGCTGCCAGTGCACACTGGCCTGACTGCTGCCTTCCTGAAACAGGGGAGCCCTTTCTGCCAGAAGAATCCTCTGGCTGCTTGGCAGCCACAGAGCTGCTTCCCATTCCAGTGCCTGTTGGTGCAGCCTTGCAAGGGAAAAGCAAAGCTGGATCACTGTGTGAGCATCTCAAAGCTGTCAGCAAATTCCCAGCGAGGCCTAAGGCAGCGGAGGAGAGGAACCCTGGGCTTTTGGAGCATCACATCACCCCGAGGTGAGCTCTGCTGGGTGCTCTAACAAGCAAGGAAACTGAGGCAGGAGGTGCTGGCCAATGTATCACAGGCTGTGAGCAAAGAGTGTTTGCAGCAGAGGGTTATTGGTCCCATCAAAGCACTCACCAGTGCAGTTGGCTTCATCAGACCAGTCCCTGCAGTCGTTGTCACCGTCACACATCCAGGACAGACGGATGCACATCCCCGAGCTGCAGCTGAACTCATCATTCCTGCACTGGTGGGCCTCTGCAAACAACATATTTGGCTCCAGGTCACAGGGAGTACCCAAGGAGCAGAGTGGAGCAGCTGGATGACAATGACACAGAAATGTCCCAGAGAGGAGAAGAACCAGCACACGGCCTCATTCTCTTCTCCTGTCCCTCCTTTCCCAATATGTGATGGTCCTGGTCCCCCATTTCCCAGTGCCCCGTAAATGATGGTCCTGTCCTCCATCTCCCAGCAGCCAGTAAATGATGAGGAGGCAGCTGTTAGCCTGGATAAACAGGGGGATCTGACTGCCTTTGCCTTTAAGCATCCACGAGCAGCATTCCATAGGCATCCAGATCCAGCAGCTGTGAGCAGCACAGACGCTGCAGAGCAACTTTCCACCCTTGCACAGGGAAGGAGATTGCAGTGAGGGCACTCACCACAGTGACTTTCATCGCTGTTGTCCCCACAGTCGTCCTCCAGGTCACATTTGTAGGACAGTGGGATGCAGGTCCCCGAGCCCTGGCAGCGGAATTGGGTCTCGGCGTCGCACACGGTGGTGGCTGATGGAGAGAGGAGGGGAAGGAGGAGGAGAAGGAGGTTAAGGTGGTGGTTAGGCAATGGTTTCTGCTGCCTAAGTGTGTGTACTCAGTGTGGGGAGGTGAAGGGAGAAAGACAGCATCCTGTGAGCTTTGCTCAGTGCAGCCTGAGTTCCTCCTCTTGTATTTTAATGACATTTTTAGGCACTCTGAGTAAAGCAGAGCAGAGAGGGGTTAGTTTTCTGTTTGGGGCCAGGACTGGTGCTCCTGATGTCCACTCCCAGTGAGGGAGCAAGAAGCTGAGGCTGTAGAGCTGCCTGCTCCCCAGGAAGGGGACTGAAACCATGGGTGGGAGGAGACAGGGCAGCCAAAGGAGGGGAAAAGCTGGAAATGAGTGTTGCTATCCTGTGCCAGACTGGTCACCCCTTGACAAGGAATGGGTACCCACAGAGGCTTTCCCTTGCCAGGAACCAGGCAGTGAACTCACACATGGACTCTGCTGACCGGTGTGCCAATCAATATTGGAAGGAAAATAAGTTCCTTATTGGTATAAAATGGGCATAAACAGCATCTCTCCAGGAACACCTGGTCCCCCAGTGATTCCTAACTTTAAACTGTGGTAGTTTTTCCATGGTGCCCTAATCCAAACCCTTCAGCTCTTCCAAGCTGTGGAACATCTGCCCCTCCTGCTGTCCCTACTTTTGCTCAGAAACGTGACCTCCCATCTTTAACGCGTGAACTCGATTTATCAGCTCAACAAGAGACCCCTTGCACACACCAGACATCTAAACTGGGACGGGCCACCACCCCATGAGGACACTTACGGCAGTTCCTCTCATCGCTCATGTCCCCGCAGTCATTGTCGTTGTCACACTGCCAGATGCTGTTTATGCAGTTCCCATTGGAGCACCTGTACTGGTTGGGCAGACACGTGTTTTCTGGTGCAGGAGGGAAAACCAAGACAAGAGATGGGCTTTAGAAACGGGCCCCGCTCCTCCTCGACGGAGAGAAGGTCACACTGACCTCTCCCAACGGCAGAAGATGCCTCTCAGCACAAAGCAGAAGCAAGAACAAAGTGTTTTTACCTTCCTTCAGGCAAGTGTTGTTCTTCATGACGTAGCCACGAGGACAGTCACACCTCACCTCCCCCGTGGGCAGCACGGTGCTGGACACCCCCTCGGGGCACTTGCAGCTCCTGCCGTGGTTGGACTTGGGCAGGCAGAGCAGGCTGCAGGGCTTGGAGATGCAGGCATTCTCCCCTGGAGCCAGGGAAGAGAGGAAAGGGGGCACTGTCAGGACAGAGGGCTGGGAACACCCAATTTCACCTGCCAGCCCAGGCTTTGGAGCTCGCTCTGCAGTGCTGGGTGCTGAGGGGCCTTAGGAGTGCACTGAGCCATCTGCTCCAGGGAGCTCAAGGGCCTTAGACCTCTTCCCAGTCTCCTACAGAGCCCTTTGATGGTCTTGTGCCCCTCTGAAAATGGGTATAAATCAGCATTTTCATCACACAGGGGCTGCTGCTGCCTTATCACAGCTCAGATGGAGGACTAAGGGGAGGACAAAGTTGATGCAGCTCTAAGAGACGATTATTTTTTAACCCATACAGCACTTTGCTTGGAAAGGTTGTGGTCTGTGACCTAAACTGAGGTGGCACCACAGGTACCTGCCCTATGAGCTCTCTCCCTGATTTGGATTATCTCTCCTGGCAGCCAAAAAGCAGCACAGAACACTCATGGAACTCATTCCTCACGACTGTGCCTGAGAGCTTCAAACCCTGCAGGAATGGGGATATAGTCAGGCTCGTGAAATGCAAGCCAGGAGGGCCTGTTGGCCTGGGAACCTTTGGAAACTGGGAATGAACACATTTCCAAATGGCAGGGAAGTTCATCTGCACTCTCACCTGTTGTCTTTCCTCTGTAAAAGATTTTCATGTCCATGATCCCATTTAATCGGCCGACTAAGATCTCCATTCTCGAGCCGCTGGTTTTGGATGCTCTGAAGATACTCAGCTGGGACCAGTCATTCCAGTAGATCTCATTCTGAAACACAGGCCTGGCTCTTAGTTTCAGGAGCAGCAGCACTGGGGCCGTGCTTGTCAAGCAGTAGCTGCACTAAGCCACCCTAGATCCTGGGTGTGGGGGGACACTGAGAGTGCAAGCTCAGAGCCTGCGTGCTATGGGAACGGGAAAACAAACCTTAAACACAGCAATGGCATAAGGGTGAGGGAGGCTGTCCAGGATGACAGATCTCTGCATCCCATTGAAATCCACCCTCTCGATCCTGTCCATGTAGGCTTCGGTCCAGTAGATCCAGTGGTCATCCACGGAAATGCCATTTGGCCACCGCACACCCTCCGAAACGATGCACCCGGCCAGGGACCCGTCCATGTCACTCCTGTAAATCCCGGCTCTGGAGTCCCCCCAGTCCGTCCAGAACATCAACCTGACAACAGGCAGAGAGGTTACTCCAAATCACCACAGAACAGCCCATCAAAAGGAACCAGGCTGCAGAAGCAGAGGTTTGAACGCTTTGCATTCCCCTGTCTCCTGCACAACATGCCTCTGAAAAGGGAGCTCTGCAATTCTAATGAACGCCACCAGCAGCTCTACGAGCAGCACAGAGGCTTATTCAGCTGCAAGCTCCGTGGTGTGAGTGCAGCTGCAGGTTCACCTTGCTGTGAACTGCTTCACTTTAGCACAGATGCCTGAAGACAGCTCGGGTTTGTCAGAGCCGCGTTTGCAGCCGCAGCAAAACCCCGCTCAGAAAGGCACAACAACTTAGATTTGGCTCTTGAATTTGAGCTCAGCTTAGTTTCTCATGCATCACTGCAGCTTTGCCCACTGATCAGACCAGTTCTACTGGCAGGAAAAGTTATTTACCAGTAGATAGGTATGGGCAGGGAAGAATAAACAGTTTGTGATCTCTGCTCCGAGGTGGCTTAGTTGGGCACGTGATGGCAAGAGTGGGCTCCAGGGTGAAGACCTGTGAGCTGGACACGGTGTGCTGTGTCTGTGCCCACGTTTTGGCTTTCCAAAACATCCATATGTTGTTAGTGGTGAAGGACCAGCATGGTTCCCCTGGGGAACACCAGGGCACCCACTCGTGATGCTCGTTCTTACCCGTCTCGGGGAACCAGGGCGAGGGCTCGGGGTCGCTCAAGTATGGAGGAGTTGACGACAGTGAGTCGCAGGTCTCCGTCTGGATTGGCAACCTGGGCCAAAAACCAAAACCAGGAGGGCTGTGTTTACTACACTTGCTTTAAAGGGGCTCGAAATCTGTGGCAGGTAATTACAGCTCCCTAATAAAACATGCACTGCCACAGTCACATCTCCGTAGCACAGGTGGGCTGAGCTGTACCTCAATTTTGGGAATCCCAGCGTTGACCCAGTACAGCAACTGACTGAGGGGTTCGAAAGCCAAAGCTTCCACTGTCTCCAGCCCGGTGCTTATGATTATTTCTTGCCCAGAGCTGCCGTTGAGGCAAAGACGCTGGAAAAAAAATAAAAAATAATAATAATCAGAATAAAAGATGAGGAACTTCCTCGGGCTGAAGGTGAGAGCGTGGTCAGGTGTGCGAGGCAAGCAGAGACAGACAGCTGGGAGGGGAGCAGCACCAAGGCAAACATTTGTATTTCGGGGTGTGGGTGAAACACCCCGGTGCAAGGAGGGGATGCCAAGGGGCAGCCAGACCCACCCCCCAGCTCACCTGGATAATGTCCAGAGTGACATCAGCCCAGTACAAGCAGTTGTGGTCGTAGTCAAAGTCGAGGGCAACTGCCCCTCTGAGCCCTGCCAGGGGCAGCTCCTCGCTGACGCCCGAGGCCAGGTCGTAGCGGTGGATGGAGTAGCGGGTGGCGTAGAGAATGAACTCGTTCTCCTCTGCAACAACAGCCAGGAGAACAACCTGATTTAGTGGCCATTTTAGGCAAAAAAGCTAGCAGGTATTTTCTGACCCCTGGTTTTAAGCACCTCAGGGAGGCAAAGACGCTTTGTCTTAGTTGGGATTAGGTTAATGAGAACGTGGGTCCAGGGACGCACTGTGGCCATTGTCTGATCCAGACGTAGGAGGTAAGGCCAGCAAAAGTGTGATCCCTTCCTTCACACAATGAGAAACAAAATACTGATCTCCTCTCCCTCAAAAACCCCATCAGAAAGGTGGGAGTGATGTAAATCTGCAAGTGCTAAGGGACACTGGCACCGCAGGAAACATCCCAGGGTGGGTTTTGTTTCTGAATTGTGTCAAATCCAGCATAATGGGATCCTGGGCCGGCACAAAGTCTCCTGGGCATTAGCAACACTGCTGGTCAAGTCCAATAATGCTATTAATGAGTAAAGCTAATGTCAGTAAGTAACTCTGGCTGTGCATCCCTAATGAGATTATACAGAGATATGAAACAGATACTGTACATGAAAGTGTTACCATGGCGCAAGCCAACACGTATCTGAAGACGATCAGCAAATACTCTGGGAACACTGCACTTCAAAGGGCAGCCCGGTGGGGACAGCAGGTTTATTTTGCAATCAGCAGGGCCCTTCTCAGCATGACCAGCACAGCTCTCCAAATAGCTCAAGAGGGCTCAGAGGGGTGAAAAACGTGTCGGGCTCTGAACGAGGAGTAAAACTGAGCGTGGCGTTGGCAAGAATCCCAGCAGAGGGAGAGCTTCGCTGGGCTGTTTCACACCTGGAATGTCTTTTGCACCCTGAAAAATCTTAGGGTAGTGCAGGGAAACCTCGTGCTGGTGGTCTCAGCTGCCCCAGCCCTCACATGAGCCCCTGGCCTGCCTCAGGCTCTGGAGCTGCAGCACAGCAGCATGCTGATCACGCAGCTCGTGACGGCAGATTAAATTAAAGCTGTAATGAGCAGAATGCAAATAACTTTGGCAGCGCAGGGGCATCAGACTGCTTCAGTGCCTTGTATGTTTGAGAGGGGAAAATAAGGGTGGGGGTGAAGTCTGGCAGGCATGAGGGCTGAAGGGCAGGCTCTGCCCTGGTCTGGCCCCAAATAACCACCCTTCAGCCGCATACAGTGGCTGTCTCAGGGTGGTACCTTCCCAAGGGTTTCTCCAGGATGGGGATACCTTTGATCTAATTCTTGTCTGTCTGGTTGGGTTCACACCAGCTACAGCAAGGACATGACCAGGATAAGAGGGTTCCTGCCTGCAGCCTGCCCTGAGGGGCTCAGGAGCAGAGAGGGCTCTGCACTGTGGGCTGACGCTGCTCTCTGGCCGCTGGACAGGAGCTGGTGATTCGTAACCCACCAAGGCTCCTGTGTCACACAGGTTTTGTCTGAGAGCCCTCTAGGAGTTTTTGCATGGTCCCTGAGGCACCAGCCAGGGGTTTTATGAATGAAGCCCTTGTGCCCAGAGCAATCCTGCCCTGTACTCACCAGCCAGCGGGCACGGCACCAGCTCCCCCTCGAGCCGCGACTCGATGTCTCCACCCGCACAAGTGTCCCCAGAGATCTTTCTGTAGCTGCAAACACACACAGTTTATCTCATGGAAACTCTTAACAGACCATCCTGTGCAGCCTGAATGAGCAGCAGTGTTTAATTGCAATGTATGTCCAAACATGCCAGTTGTTTACTTGCACTCGTGGGGCGTTTTCGTTGTGGGTTCTGTGGTTGTTTGGGGTTTTTTGAATCACCAGTAGGATAAATACCAGCTTTTGGAAGATCGGGTTGCCCTCCCAAGCACATACCCTCGAGTCTTCTTGTAGGTTGAGCCAACAGGGCAAGGGACTGGTGGGTCGTAGGGTTTCCCAGCAAATTCAGGGTCAGGGACACAAACTTCTAATGATAAGTCGTCGCTCAGTTTAAAGCCAAAATCACTGCAAGGAGAAGAAAGGTGTAAGGGAGAAGGAAAAAATGCAGCCATGCTATTCTATTACTCTGCTCTATTTTTGCATGGAATTTTTAAGCACCCAGAGTGTCTCAGAAGACCATTCACTTATTATCAGCATTTAGCTGCATATGATTTCTCAGAGCCAGACAGGACGTTTCAAGAACATTTTGCAAATAAGTTTGCCAGTGGCTGGGCAGGCTGGGGAAGGTGAGGCAGCAAGACAGCGCTGAGCCAGTGTGCTCTGAAAACCTGGCTGCAAGCCCCAGTTCTCCTGGCTGGCTTAGGTCACTGCTCTGTCTCTTGGCTTGTGCTGTCAGTAAAAAGGGAGTTAAAGTGCGGCTGTTCCTCGGAAAATGCTGTGGAAGGGGTTGTGTCAATCTGACTTTGCAGGGAGCTGCGATTCCGAGGCAGGGATTGGATCCCACCAGCCCTTTTCTCAGTCTGCTCATGGTGAGCCAAACTTAATCTCTGTCTCAGCATCAGACAGGCAGATCTGGGCTCGAGCAGTCTGGTGTGACCTCCACTGAAAGCCCAGTCCCTGAAAAGCAGTTCACTTCCTAACCCCAAGCCTTTGCACCACATTGCCAGAGCGTGTTTCCTGATCCTAACCCAGTGTCAGTAATGTGCAAATTGCAGACAAAGTGATATAGCAGGGCCAGCTGCATGCCTGGGGCTGAAGGGTCACAAAGCTTTTTGGTGGAGGATCTCTTGATGTGATGAGAAACTGTCTGCCGTCATTTGAAAGGTGAGGGAGTAACAATTCTTTCCTCTTCCAGGGAACCTTTCAGAGGCTCCCAAAAGGCTCTAAAGACATTAATTAAGTCTCACACCCTGTCATTAATGAAAGGATGTTTTCAGTCCATTCAGTTTCCTCCTTGCTATAAAAAGAAGCAGCGACACTCAGAGCTACATAAATTGGATGTTTGTTCACTCTGAGCGATTGGTCACAGATAACTTATCTCAGACTTACAACCCAGCCTAAAAGAAATTAATTGGTATTTACCATTCAAAGTCTTCCCTCGTGCAGGAGCAGTTGGAGACCATGACAGGCCTGTCAAAATCCTCTCCATTGAAACAGGTGGCATGAGGGGTCCTCCTCTTGAAAACGGTTTTATGCCCCAGCAAACATTCATTGCCTCGCTCGTCGGAGGGTGACCACAGCTTGTAGTCATTCTCTGTGCAAGGGACCCCTAAGAGAAGAAACAAGGTTGGGGTATGGAAAGGTGCAGTCCTTGCAGCCCCCCAGGAAAATAAGCCCAAAAGGTGGGAATCCTGGAGCTGCCACATATTCAGCCCCACACCCTGTTTTTTGAAAGCAGGAAAAATCCTCTGGATTATTCTTCCCCCAGGAGGGCAGGCATCCAGCCCCACACCACACTAATGCCCTTCTCTTCCCTCTCCGCCCTCCCCTGTCCCAAAATGACAGAATTCCCCCAACCTGCAAGGCTGTCCCAAAGGAAAAGGCAAAAAGCCAAGAGCATTCCAGCTCGGAGCGTGCAGCGGCACGCGGTGACAGGAGGCAACAAGCAGCTCTGTGGCAGTGACAGTGAATCTGTGATGCCTCATTTAAATGGAGTCGTTCTGGTTACCAAACAGATCCGTTCCCAACAAAACGTCAGGGGAATCAGTTATAAATTTTAGTCAAGTAAATTCCTCTGCCGGGTTTAACTGCGCTTTGATTAAAGTGCTGCCTCGCAATCAAAGCTGAAATGGGTTATAAAACATTCATAGGCACAAGTCTTCAGAAGGAATTTTTCTGGGGTTTTTTTCCCCCTTTTTAACAAATTCCTCGGTGAGGAGGGAAGGGATAGGGGCAGAGCACAGGGAATACGAGTGCCCTCAGCAGCAGTGACACGAGGGACGGAGCACCCCAGCATGGACGGTGGTACCACAGCCCCTCTGGACACAACCACCCTCAGCAGTGGCTCTGTCCCCTGTCCCCTTACCCAGCACGTCCGTGGTGTTGATCTGCAGGATGAGCCAGCTGTGGCCATTCTCTTTGTAGGAGCCAAAGATGGTGAATATGGTGCTTTTCTCCCCCGGCTCGGTGAGCAGCCCGTACACAAACACCGGCTTCTCCGAGAACGTGAACACTTTCCAGGTCTCCCCTTCGTTTGTGCTGTACCTGCGGAAGGAAGGTTGGGAGAGGTGCCAGGGGCATTTCCTGCCTGCTGCAGGGCACTCTCTGATCCCCAGCCTGAGCACCAGGAGCAATCCCTGTGCCCCGACACTTACTTGAGCTGGTCGGTCTCGGTGCCCTGGGCGATGGCCACGAGAATGCCCCCGTGGTCACCCCAGGTGTAGTAGTGGGGTCCAGACAGTGCCTGGAAGAGAAACAGTGCTGAGGGCTGATCAGAGCCGTGCTGAGCTGAGGGAAAATGGCTGGAAAGCGTGCTTTGTCAGAAAAACACCTCCCGACCTGAGCTGATGTTTCAGCCTGGGCCAAACCAAGTATCTGGAGGCACCAGAGATTGAAGTGTTTATGGGACAACATCTGCAGATGAGAGCAGCCAGCCCAGTCTCCCTAATAGCTGACTGCAAGTGCTGCACTGAGCTCTGGACTCTGCTCCTCCAGCTCTGGGTGCAGGGAAAGAATCGATGGAAGAAGTGCCATGACATGAAAACAGAGTCCATCGCTGCCCCTCTCATTTGTCATGTCTGAGAGGCTTTCCCAGCACTTGGCAGAGATTCAGTACCTCCTCAAACTGCAGAGAAGTGCTGATTCTCGGGCTGTGGAAGGTCTTCTGAATGTTCAGACAGAAGTGGGGCCATGGCATGCAGAAACAAGTCCTGGAGACAATTTATACATCCATCCCGTGGAAAGAAACTTGTATTTCCCGCTCACCTCCACCACAAAATCACCTTTGGGTTTCCTATCCAGTGCAGCTCTGGGTGAAAACAGGCAGCATGTCCATGCCTGACTCTGCTCACAGGACGTGCTGTCACGCCTGGGGACGTTGTTACACAGGGCACTGGATGTATTGTTCCTTTCTTCTCTGTGCCGTGGGACCACACCAGTGATGTGGAGAGCAATGAGCCTTCCAGCCTGCTGCTTGCCAAAGCTTGGGGGGGAAGGAGCTGGGCTGCTGCTTCTCAGCTGAGGAGCTGCTGGGTCATTCTGCACCTTTGCTCAGGATACAAAGGGCCCAGGTCAAACAAGGGCTGGGTGCTGCTCCCTGCGGGTCAGCGCTTTCCTTGGCACGTTTTAATTGTTCTTCGAGGCAATCCCGCTGAACCAGGAGAGGCTGGCACCTGAAAGTCTTGGGTTTTGGATACCTGGCTGCAAGGGTCCCCGTGGCTGCTCCCCACAGGATTTTGGAGAACCACAGTCGCTTTGGCAGCAGCCAGACCCGTGGCGTGTCCCCACCGCGGCTGCAGCTGCCCAGACCTCGCCCAGACCACACAGCACTTGCAGGAGGAGAAGGAGGCTGCTTAATTCCCAGGATTAAATAGCTTGCAGATGTTGAAACACCACATTTACACTGGCTGCAGAGCGCACAGGCAGACCACAAATACTGCCACAAACCAGAATATCCACTCAATAAACAGAATCAAACTCCCCGTAAACCGACGGCAACATCCCGTTTTTCTGGAAGGCGCCGGAGCCTCTCCAGACACTCCCACGTACAAAGTCCTGGCTGTCAGCCCCATCTAAAAGAGGCCAGGTGACCCATGCTGAGGGCAAATCCTGCCAGGTGAAGGAGAGAAATAGAAGAAAGAGCTTTCCTGCTTTTAAATCCACCACTTACACCAAGAGGTTCACCTTCAACCAACCCACAGCTGGTCCTTCACCTGAACACCATTTTGCATTGGTTTTAAGGCACATTCAGCACCTTCCAGCTCTTGGATTCACGTGGAGGTCACCTTTAATGTCGTTTATGTTTATTGCTGCCAACATTCAACTTGCTCCACCACCACCTTGGCTGATCTGGCGAGCACAAGAGCAGCCTTACCTCTCTCCACCTTGCTCCAGCACTGCTTGAGACATAGACATTGGTTTTCCTTGCCATGTTCTTGCCAATGGAGCCTAGGAAAATGGGAGAAATCATCCTTCTTAAGGAATGCAGAGTGATTGCTAAAAATGAAGCCAGACACTTCCAAAACTATTTTTGTCTCTGATTAAGGAGCCGATTTTTCACACTGTAAATTAATCCCTTCCAAAGCAAATATTTTAAAGACTATTACACGTTTTAAAAGCAGATGGGGAAAAACCCATGGCTGTAAACATGATTAAACAAAAATGTGTGTGTTCTTGAGTAAAAGAGCGAGACAAACAGGAATTTCTGAATCTTCAAGGAACTCTTCACGTGGATCAGGAAGAGGATCAGAACAGAGCAGGTTTCTTACGTCACTGCACTGCAGTAAAATGTTCATGCTGTAATTACTGTATGGGGACTGGCAGCAGAGAAAGGACAGCAAAATGCACAATTTAATTGCATTTTATAACCTGCTTGTACGAACTAGATGCTGCCAAGTTCCTCGTGTCCTGACAACAACCAACCCCAAGCCAAGGGAAGGGAAGCGGTACCGGTGGCGATGATCAGTCCTGGTGCTGACTCCTTGGAGAGAATGGGCATCCTGCGGAGCTGGAAATTCAGCAGCTGGCTCAGGCGCTGGGCCAGGTGGAGAGAGCAGCCCTGGGAAAGCTGGGAAAGCAAAACCACTCGTGGCATTAACCTCTCTAATGGCTCAACACCTTCCTTCCATTGTGTCCCCAAAAAATTGTCCCTATCTTGCAGGTGAGGCCGCCCCAGGGCAGAGCAGAGCGGGACAATCCCCTCCCTGACGCCCCCAGGACAGAGTTGGCCCTCCTGGCTGCCAGGGCACTGCTGACTCAGGACCAACTGGCCACCCACCAGGACCTCTCCTCTTGGAAAGGACTTTGTGTTGGGATCGATGTTTCAGCCTCCTCTGAAGGTTGCAAAGCACCTCTACGATCGCCACGTCCAACCCTCAACCCCGCACCACCCTCACCACCAAACCACCTCCCCGAGGGCGCTTTTGGGATGGATTTCCCCCCCCCTGTGCTGCTACCTGGCAGTCGATGTGCTCCCCGTAGCGCGTCTGAGCCGGGGGCTGCAGCAGCTCCCAGGTGCCGCCCTTGTCGAAGGTGATGACGGAGCGCATGTTCTCCTCGCTGAAGGAGCCGTTGATCAGCGTGGCGATGTACACGCCCCGCACGCCCTCCACGCGGTGGAAGTCCGCGAAGGGCTCGTTGGCAAAGTACCTGGGAGGAAAGGCAGAGCTGGCCATCGGTAAACACGGGGAACTGTCAGCAATTGGATCAAACGCGGCCAGAAATTACACGGCCTTCGGCCGACGTTCTCGGTCGCCCGCAGGCAATTGAGTGGGTCCCACGTTACCTGACCAAGGTGTCGCTCCCAGCTCCCCCTGGGCTGTAGTAGAGCACGTTCTCCAGAGACAGGGAGAACTTCAGGCCCTCTGCCTCCGAGATGTAGAGGTTGGTCCGGTTGTTGTCGTGGCTGACACACACAAACACTTGGTCCTCCGAGGCATCAGCAATGTAATATTCCTTTGGGACACAAAGAACAGGCCAGCAGGCTTCATATGTGTGCACACGCAGGCAGGGCTTACACACAGGCTGGTTTAGTTTCCTCCTACCTAGATGAAAGTACTCTTCCCCCCACCCTTTGGTGTTTTTTCCACTCTCTTCACTTTGCTTTTCTCTTTTGTGTTTCTCCCACAGTGACTCCTGTCCTCTGCCCTGCACAACCCACTGGCAAAGCCCCCCAGAAGCAGCACTGGGAGAAAAGCCCCATCAGTGATGGATCTCTCTGCCTGGACCCATTGAGGCTGGGATGCCAAACTGCTCTGTCTAACACCAAGGACTTGCTTCTCGTGCCCTTTTGCATCCTCACCAGCCTGGGGACACCTCAGCACACCTGGATCGTGGACCCCAGACCCTTTGCAGACCCTGGGCATCCTCCCCCTGCAGAGAACTAGATGCCACAGGCCACGCCAGTGGAGCCAGAGTGTGCTCGGTGACCTTGCACCCCACGCCACGGGAAGAGGTAAGGTCCCCAAAAGCAAAGTCAGAGCAGTGGGATCAGCCCCTCTCTGGGAATCTGGGCTTTGCTATGCCAGCCTCCACCCCCAGTGCTGGAGGAAGCTGACTGACTGTCCAAGGACCACCCTGTAAACCACAAGATCCCCCTAACGTGAGCCTGTCCTCAGCCAAACCCCCCAGCGGGGTTATACGAGGTCCCTTCCCACTCCTGCAGTGCCTGGTGGAAGGCAGCAAACTGCTGCCGATACTGGAGGGTGTCCTTGGCACGGGAGGGAGAGAGGAGGCAGCTCAGAAAGCGCCACTTACCTTAATTGGGTGCTTGGTAACGAACTGTGCCACGCGCATCGGCTTGCGGTTGAAGGAAACCCAGAGCTGGACTGAGGGCGGCTCTGAGCTGCCAAGCAAACGCTGTGCAGAGCACAGGGACCTGTTAGGAGTGGCTCTCACCCCCCAAATCCCCCTCATCCCCAGAGGCTGCAATAACCCAGTGCCCAGGACTTCCCCCTCCCTGCACGAGGGCAGAGCGTGGCGGCCGCTGGGACTGATGATGGGACCTTAAACTGCCACAGCCAGTGCTCAGCAAGGAGGCAGACTGCCCCTTCTGCTCAGTCAGGTGGGGGTAAGGAGGCTGGTTTTAATTCCTCCTTTTTCTGCAGAGCACACTGTCCTTTCCTCCTTCCTTTTTTTTTTTTTGTTTTTTAAAGATTTGCACAAAATGAAACGGGCCAGCCTGTAGCCAAAAAAGCAAAAAGCTGGGGGGCAACCTATTTCATACAGGATGCCAGTGGTAAGAGCCTAAACCCAGATTTAGGCTCCAAAAATAAGCGGCCTGGTTTTCCCCAGGCTCTGTATCGCTAAGCAACCGTGCCTCCCACGGAAAGGAGCAGAAGTCAGAGCCCTGGGAGCCTCTGCCACCCAGCCTGTCCTTCCCCCAGGGCTGCTCCTGCTGCAGCCCAGGTTTGAGGCAAGTGCCTGATTTCAGACCTGAGAATGTGCCTTCCAAACCAGGGGGTTGCAGCCAGCCTCCCTCTGTTTCCCAGCAGTCTTGCCTTGGGTGATTTCACTGATGTTCAGTGTAACACCAGTCATTAGAGCTGCAGGGGAAAGCAGGACGTGCTTCCCCCTGCGACCCCTGAGTGCTCCAGAAGCAGAAAAAGCTCCAAAGAACCCCCAAATTGAGTTCAAACTTGCCTTGTGCTTCCAGGACGCTGCCTGCAAGCCCAGAGGCTTCTCTGCAGAGACACAAACCACCTCCAGTGTTTCACCCAACACCACCAACAAGCCCAGATAAAATCTCCTGCAAACCACAGACCAGGCACAGAGCCAAGGGGCCAGGCCCTGGGAGTTACAGGCTGTACTACCTGCAAGAGAGACTCCTGAGAAACTGAAATTGCTCTGCAAACACGTCCCCTGCCAGTGCTGGACACCACTGTGCCCGCTCAGGTGCCTAGGAGACTCGATGTGTTTCTGCAAGCAGTCACACCTAAATGGAAAAGGCTCCTTCTCTAAACACTCAGGGGTGGAAAGCAATGCTAGAAAACTGCTCCTCGAATTCTAGAAGGATCAGGACTTTATCCCTCTGGCATCGTGTTTCTGATCATCTAGAAAGGACCTGCCCTCAGAGAAAGCACAAACACTTTCTTGCTTTTCTTTCAGGTTTGTCTGAAACTGGAAAAACTATAGGGGGGCCCTGGCTACAGGGGGACCAAAAGACCACTTTTGCTCACCCACATCCCCTTTTCTTGGGAAAGCAAACTGGAAAACCAGCTTTCTTTGCAGGCTGCAGCACATTAGGCTACTTGGACCTAGTCTACGTTTGATGGTAATCTTCTCTGACAAGCGGCCTCCCAACCACGGAGCTGCCGAGCCACATCCCCCCTTCCCCTGCCACCCCCACCCCGAACATCCTTCCCAGGCATCCTGTGGTTTTTCCCCGGGTCCCAGCACTTCGCAGGCTGACCTACTTCTGCCCAGCCTGCCAGGAGGCAGGAGCACGGAAACACCAGAGCTTCGAGTGCCACGGGCAGGCATTGCTTTGTCCGTGGCAGTGCGAGCCCAGAGGGGAGGATGGCAGCTGCAGGCAGCCTGGTGACACCTCTGTGACAAGCTCAACGTGAAGTCTGAAAGCTGTGAGGTGCAGCAGCGAGCAGCATCACCCATGGCGGATGCTCCTGCCCCGCTGTGGTTCTGTACCAAATCACCAACCCTCCCTCTCAGGGGCGAATTCCTCATGTCACACGTACCACAGACTTCGTTGCAAACATGTATTTGTCCCTGAGCTGGAAGTCTTCCACGTCCTCCAGGATTATTTCCTTGTTTTCCCGGCTCTGGAAGAAGTCGGTGCTGCGGATGACGGTGGAAGCCCCGGAGGGCTCGTGCCGCTCGATGTACACCGTGTTGGGCTTGTCGTAGGGCTCAACCCCCCTAGGGAGGACAAAGGAGGTGGTGGTGGCACCTCCGTGCTCACAGAGTGATGCAGAAGGCAGTGGGTATCCCCTTTCAAGAGGGGAATGTGCAGCAGCCCTGGGTGTCTCGTGTACACGGGTGGGATACGTACCACGAAAAGGACTTTACGTGTTCCTGAATCATTATCCAGGTCTGGCCGAAATCATCCGATTTCCAGAGCTGCAATGACAAAGGTGGGATTTGGTGCCATGACAGAGATGCCAGTGGGATTGGGACACAAACAGACCCAGCCCTTTAAGAAATCCTATCTCAGGCAGGGCAGACCTGCATCCATCCATGACTACTCTCAGGACTTCTCTTTCTCTGGCAGCTCCTGGAGCAGCAGCAACCTTTCTAGCAAGCAGGAGTAGAATAACCCAAACAGGAAAAAACTGTCCTTTAGCCTCTCCAGAAGGATTTCCCACTGTCTCTTAACCCCACCTGGTTTTACACTAACTCAGAAATAAAATTAACTTGCTATAACGTCCTTGTGGAGTGCGATGGCAAGGGGAAATATCTGGGCAGAGCTCACACCCCCCTCAGAGGTGTGAAACCCCCAAGCAGAGCGACATGCTGCTGCTGCAAACCTGCAGGCATCAGGAATGTCAAGGTCAAGAGGAGTGATAGGATCTTTTCCTTTTCCTTCTGCCCAGCTCTGACATCCCTGGATGCCTGGAAGGCATCCCAGCACTCACCCTGCTACGACCAGACTGGAAACAGCACAGGCTGTGTGTGTGCTACCCTGGTTATTTCACCTCCAGGTTTTCCTTGTGCTGCCTGTGTCTACCTGGAGGTGCTGTAACTATTGACAGTCTTTACCCAGCAGGTCCAGGGAAAACAGAAGTGTTTGTATTCAGGAAGCTGTTTGTTGTGCAAGGTCCAGAGCCAAACCACATGCCCACGGGAAACACTGCAGAGGTCATCCTGCCTCAGCTGCCAGAGCTCTGGGGAGAGCTCTGACCATGAGAGTTGGGGGGATCAATACAGTCAGGAGCAATGTGGATGAAGGAGCAGCATTAATGAAGGAAAAGGGCTGGGAAATAAGGCAACCACCCTGCAGGTACTTTATCCTCTCTGCTCCAGAGCTCAGGAGCCAGGCAGACCATAGGGAAGGGGGTGTCCTGGCCAATCTGGGACAGCTCTGCAGGCATCAATCCAAGATCAGACACCCTGAACAGTCAAGGCATGAACCCACATGGCCCTGGCACAAGGCAGGGTGACTCTCAGCTGTGGGGGACATGACAGGCCAGGGGAATGTCACAGCAGGGCAGAGGCAGGATGCCGGTTTCCCACCTCAGCACAAGCGCTCACCTGTTTTTTAGGATGAGACCTGTCGAAGCCCAGGAGGAGGCTGGGGTTCCTGCTGTGCAGGAGGAGATCAGCTGCTCTGAAGGGAATGGAGAAGCCCTGAATCGTGTTGCAGAAGTCGGTGGTGATCCAGAGGTACGGGGCGAAGGCGTCCACGAAGATATACTGGGAGTGGAGGAGCAGACAAGGAAGAGGGAAAGCAGGAGGTCAGAGCAGGGATCACACCAGCAGCAACAAAGGTATGCACCCTAGGGGAGCTTTTGGGAGGGCAAAGTCTGGAGAAGAAGAATTTGGCTGTCCCGGGTGCCACATCCCCCTCACCCTCTTGTTGTCGGCCGGGCTGTGGTAGAACTGGGCGATGGCCACCTCGCTGCTGTTCCCCCCGTCGAAGCTGAACCTCTCTGAAATCTTCTTAAAGCTCTTCCCGTAGTCATAAGATACATAAACCTGCCAAAGACAAGATCCAGAGTGAGGAGTGCAAAGTTCTGGGTTCCCTTCTGGCAGATTTGGTAAAAAAAAAATCAGCAAACTCCAAGGCGGGGAAGCCTTAGAGATTGCCTGAGCACGCTTGGAACCCGTGGGGCAACACAGAAGACATGGAATGACTTTTTTTTTGTGCCTCTCTTTTGTTTCCCAGCACACAAGAGCGAGTCAGGCTGTAGCTCAGCAGCCTGCCTGGCCCAGAAGCCAAGAAGGTGGCCCAGAAGCCGAGAAGGTGCCCCAGGATGCACTACTTACATCGCTGTTTTTGGGACCCAGCAAAGACAGGCTGTCTCTGGCCAAGGCCACGATCACGTTGCTCTTCTCTCCCGCCCAGTGGACGACCATCTGATTGTGGGAATCGTTGAGGCTGACCTGCAATGCCAAGTAAAAGGGCACCCTGAGCCCCATCCTCATTCAGAGGGACCCTCAGAGAGCAAACACCAGCTTGGAAAACACACAGACTTCGAGGAAACCCATTCAAAGCAGCATCTCTCCTGAACATATGGGCAGGATGTGCCTAACAAGGTTAGTTTTCCCTTTATTCTTCCTCAGAGAAATGGGATTTGGGGGATGATGAGAATGAATACTAAAACCAAGGGCTGAGAAGTGTTTTCAAATCCAGGCTGACGAGGCAAAAGTGCCACAGGGAAACGAAGTCTCTTCTCTCTGGTGACCAGTGATGGGACCCAAGGGAATGGTTGGAGCTGTGTCAGGGCAGGGTTAGATTGGATCTCAGGGAAATATTCTTCCTCCAGAGGGTGGTTGGGCACTGAACAGGCTCCCCAGGGCAGTGGGCTCATCCCCAAGGCTCTTGCCAGAGCTTTAAGGGACAGGGGGAGATCATTGGGGTGCCTGGGCAGGGCCAGGAGTTGGACTTGATCTCTGTGGATCCCTCCCAACTCAGGCTGCTCTGTGATTCCACCCAGTGTTTCCAGCACATGCACAGCCCTGTGTGACCCCGTTATTCCCGTGCGTGTTGTTTCTGGCAGGGCTGTGACAGCTCCGGCCCCAAAGGGCTGGTTTCTATGGGGAAGCTCTGACAGCATCACCACCTCCAGTGGGAGCTGGAGGTGCAGGGCAAACCCCCAGGGACTGTCACCAGCAGGCAGGGACAGCCAGGCCTTGCTGGAAAAGCAGCTCAGCAGTGGCGGCAGCTCGGTGCCCCGGTCCCTGGAGCAGAGGACGTGCGTGCCTGAGCCCTCGCACACACCACGGCTCAGCTGATGGCTGGTAACCCCTGAGCTCAGGGCCCTGGGAAGCTGTAAAAATACAGGGATAAGCCCTTCTTAGGCTTGATACCCTGAGGCTCCCGCTGACCCCGCGATCAGCAAGGAGCACAGCAAGGGGCTGCTCCAACCTCCGCCAGCGCCCGAGTGAAACACTCGGGAAAAACAAGGTCTTTATTCCAGGAAAAGGGGGGCAAGGCAAAGCAGGAGCCCCCAAATCCCTCTTATGCAATAGGCTCACACAAGGTGGGGGAAAAAAAGAATAATCGAATGAAAAGCCATCATGCAGCAGCCCCCGGGGTTGATGCGCCCGGGGTGGGTGCCCCCCGCTGCAACCCCGCCTGCCCGGGCAGAGACCCCCCCACCGGGAAAACACGGCAGAGATTTAGGTCAGGCAGCAGCACCAGCTACAAAGCAAGGCAGCAGCAGCCCTGCGTGCCCGCCGGAAAAAAAGAAAAAAAAAAAAAAAGAAAGAGAAAAAAGCAGCGACGCTGTTTGAGGATGCGGGAAACGGGGCGGAGGAGGAGGAACTGCTGCTGCCCACCGAGACAGCCGGCAGACTGCCTCGGGTCTGGAATCCACGGCAGCTCTGTGCTCCCAATCCCTCTCCCCTCCTCTGAAAGCACGATAACCCCTTTTAAATCCCCTACACCTCTCTCGGTTAGTTGTTTTGGGTGCTGCTTTTTTTGGAGGGGGGTTCCTAGCTATGCGCGACCTCAGCCTGGACACAGCTGGGAACCCCAAAACTTAGCCCTGTAGCTCCCCTCAGCCAAGAGGGGTTTGTTACTACCTCTGAGTCAATTTTAATAGCACTTTCCTATTTTTTTGACTGCAAGAAATCTGACTCTAGGATTCAAAAGCAGGAAAACCAAAGGAGACTCCTACCTGCACCTTGTTTTAACCTCACAGTAAACCTCTACAGCTAGTTATCCTGCGAGCTAAAGGAGATAGGGAGACTTCTTGGAGTAGGGAGACTTGGAAAGTGTAGTTAGAGGAGACAGTGAGACCCCTTCTTGGAGCAGGGAGACTTGGAAAGCGTTAATGAAACCCAAAAAAGACCAAGGACACTGTTTGGACTCAGGGGAGCCAGCTGAGTTTTGTTACTTCTTAGAAGCCATGTGAACTCAGGCAGCCTGATTAGGGCAGAGTCCCTGTAGAAAGGCAAACTGGACACAGGCAGGGTTTGGTTCGCTGGTAGGAGGGAGGAAGGGCAGCACTGAGTGCTCAGCAGAAAGGTTTGGAGTAGCTGAGGACAGCTGGAGCACGTCTTTGCTAAAGGCTGTAAGGAAGGAGAAGCGAGCACAAGGATGCTGTGAGTCGCCCTGGAAGGGCTGGTGCAGCAGTGTCTCAGCTTTAGGAGCCTCACACGTTTGTGTTTGCTGCTTTGCAGCCCTGCTCTGGCCCTTCAGAGCTTTGTGGGGACCCAAATGGCTCAGGGGAGCAACAGATGGGCCCCCGAGTCTTTGCTGTTGAGGCAGCAGCACTGCCCCGTGCCCTGGGTGAGAGGCACCTGATGTCCTGCTGATGAGGATGGTTTTTGTGGAACAGCTTTGCAATAAGGCTGCTGCTAGCCCTGACAGGAGGAACCCTGCCCTGCTTGCTCATTTGGCAGGAGCCCACTGTCACAGCCTCCCCTAACAGTGTACCAACCTTCCTTGGGAACTGGTTTAACCTATGAACAGGCAGTGACTGGTGCCTAATGGAAACAGCGTTTAGCATAAATTCCACTTAATGGGGAAGTGTTTTGGTCTTTGCCAAGTGATTAAGTGTATATGAAATATGCATGAAATTCTAATTTGTCCTCCTAATATGTAAGGTGCCAAATGAAGTCCAGGAGGGGAAAACTGGAGCCAAGACATAGCAGAGGCTGCTTGTAGCTCTAGTTGAAGTAGTTAATGCTGCTAGCTTTGCTCACACTTACGTATTTATTTTTTGTTAACAGTATCTGCCAACAAATGAATGCCCTGCAGAAATGGGATGAGAAGAAGACAGCCCCTGGAGCTGCTGCCCCAGAGCAGGTATGAGCTTCAGGCATGCAGCTGGAGTTTGAGTGCTGGCAGATGGAATGCTGTCTGGATACTGAGATGGAAGTGCTTCCTTGCTGAGCCTAGAGAGGGGATGACTGTTGGTAGGTGTGTAGTGTGCAGTGCTGAGCTCCTCAAGCATCTGGGGCTGGGGGGAAGCGCCCTGATCCACATTCTTTGCAATCTGAAATACCTAAATGCCAGCTTCCCTTCCTGTCACGTCCCCCTCTGTTGCTCGTGCCCAGGCTGAGGGGCTGGGGCAGGATTTTAGCTGCGGAGGTGGCTCAAACCCTCGCACGTGACAAACTGCAGCGTTAGCAAAAGCCCCTGGGGCTCCAGCACGGTGCAGAATGCCCAGGAGATGAGTGACTCTGGCAAGGGGCACCTTGCTGGAGCTACTCCATCACCAAAGCACTCCAAATGCCAGCCTTGGAGCCCCCAGAGAGCTGCTCTGCGTGGGAAGTGTGACTTCCCCGTGCAGAAATCGCACCGTTGGCTGTGACGAACCACGAGCAGAAATACTGTGTGCTTGCTAACAGTGGTGACAAGTGACAGGACAGCAGTAGGGGCTATTCTTGGTGTGGAGTGGGCTTGGGAGCTCACTGTGTGTGTCTCTGGGTTTGCTTTGCTGAGGATTAATGCTCCAGCCACAGGTCTGGCACCACGGCTCATGGTTAATCAGGAGGCGACGTACTGTGACTGCTCAGGGCTTGAGGCTCGATGCTGTAAAATTGGGGGTGTGCAGAATAAAGATTCCTAGGCATCACTTGTGTGTTTTCCCACCCTGGTTACACAGCTGAAAATGGGATGCCTGTAAAAAAATGTTGTTCCTAGGAAATTTCTGAATAGATGGTAGGTTATTACCACGGTTTGGTGAGTGAGGGTCTCAGAGAGCAAGGGGCCTCTGTGGCTGTGAGAAGCTGCTGAAACCAAGTTTTGCCATCAGCTCAGATCTTCAGGCTTCAGGGCTGCTTGCAGGAGAGGGATGGGCTGAACATTTTGTCCCCAGCAGCTGGGGGAATGAGGATGGGGCTAAAGAAAGCCACTGCTGGAAGGGGTCAGAAGCACAGGGCTTTAAAAGGAAAGGTGCTCTCACCATGCTCCTCATCATTCCAGCTCACTGGCAGACCAGTAGCAGGCCTTTTTGTCCCTGTTTCCTCTGCCTCCCCCCTGGCAAGGCTTATGCAATAGCCCAGCCTCGGGGATGAGTGTCATGGATGGCTCCTGCATTCCCGGCACGCCGCGTTCCCCCGTGCGCTCCCACTAAAGCTTCATTACTGCACCTTCTGCTCTGCTCCCGAGCATCTGCTTCTAGCCCTGCCATGATATTTTAAAATACAGCCTGTGCCTGCCGTGGCGCTGCTTGTGGCTCCGACTGAAAATGCCAGGGTCTGAAATCACTGATATGAAACACGGGTGACTCATTTCGGAGAGTGCCAGGCCTGTGTTAATTTTGTTAATACCGACATCATCTGCTCGCGGGGCTGTTTTCTCTCTGCTACACCAACAGAGCTCTCCCTTAGCTGTTGTTTCCAGGAGAAAGAGAAAGGTAAGGGAGGGGGAAGATCACAGCCCAGGCAGGAACCCAGAAACAAGCAAAAATAACCTGGTCCCTTAGTAAGCAGGTCCTGGAGATGGGCTCTCCTAAATTGTTGGAGGGGAGGGATGAGATGGGAATGGAGGCTGCCCCAGCAGATGTGGGTAAGTGCTGATGAAATCCACTCCCCCATAACCAAGGCTGCAGGAGAAGTCTAAAGTGTGCCACGAGCCAGTGATTCCAGCTCTGGAAAGCTTAAGTGATGCCTCCTGGGACACCACGATCTGAGAGGAACCTGCTGAAGGGGAAACAATGGATAAAAACACAAATACCTCTCCCAGCCACCACGGTGCCAGGAGCAGGAACTGAGTGGCTTCCAGAGATCTGTGTCTCCTGGCAAGCTCGGGGAAAGAGCAAGAGCTGGGAGCAGAGAGCTTTCCCAGGATGACTGGGACAGACACAGCGATGGGGAGGGGTATCTGATTAGTGAAGAAGGAAGGATGAGGCTGGGACGTGCCATCAGCGCCCGGGGCACCTCCAGGAGGTTAAAGCCTAACGTGGGAAGGGCTCTGGCAAACTAGGTCAAAATTAAGTATGGTTCAATTGCGATGCAGCATGACTGATCCAGCGTTCCCAGGGCTGGATGGCATTTACCCTGTGAAGCACTTTCTGCCTCCTCTGGAAGGAGAAAGGCTCTCTGCCAGCCTGCATGTTGTCGGGAGGTTATCTGAGGTCTTCATCAGCACAGAGGGGTGGGCAGTGTCAAGGTCAAGCGGTGGGCTGGTAAAAGGTCACGTCACAGTAAACGGCCTGGAAATGATGAGGACTTGGTGCTTTTCCTCCGAGGCAGGAGGGGTTATCAGCAGGAAACAGGAAGCTTGAGAGCAATGCAGTAGGTTCCCCCCGGAAGGGGAAGAGATGAGCTGATGTTAGGGCAGCACTAAGGCTGGTTGAAGGGAAGGGCGGGCACAGAGGTGATGGCCCAGCACAGGTTATGAGTGTGTGCCTTGCAGTGGCAGCACAGAGGGTGAACTGGCTGCCACAGGAGCCACCAGCAGTTGGATATCTTTTATCCTAGTGTGGTTTAAGGCAAAGATTTGTTGTGAGTTGCATGCTTTTGGGGTTGGCTTTGGATAATCCCTTTCCAGAGAAGGGAAAGGGATGTCTGCAGGTAAAGGTTAGACCTGTATTAGCAGCTCAGCAGCGTAAATGCTCTTGGTCATTGTGCCCCCCTCTCTCACCCCTCAGACCCAGCTGGCCCAGGCTGGCCTCCTACCCCAACACTTCTCCTCACTGTGTGCTGTGGCTGAGACACGACACTCCCTACAGAGCCTTCCCCACAGTCCCAGAACACCCTTGGACCGTGCACACACGTAGGCAGCCAAAGTGGCCGCTTTCCTTTTCCTTGTTTGCTGCACTGAGCAAAGTCCTGGCAGGCGATGCGGCTTGTGGCTGGTTTTCACCCAGGAGACAGGATTTATGTGGGATGGTGGGGATGTTCCATGGAAATGTGAAATCCTGGAGCCAAGCCCCATCTCCAGGTCTGAGTAGGGATGTGTAGGCAAGAGAACAGAGGCTGTTAGGGGACAGGAGGGTGGGCTCCAGATGAGTGGCTTGTGCCAGGAGGAGGAGGGCAGGGTGCGGTGCTGCGGTTGCTGCAAGAGGTTTAGAGAGCACCCGAGGGGCTGCAGGCAGCACTTGTCTTGCCCTGGGCGTGCTTCTCTGCTGTCAGTGGCGTCCTAGAAAAGTCCTGCCTCGTGTCAGTGCCTGCTTTGTAACACTGTCCATTGTAACCCTCCCCAAGAGTCCCGTGGAGGTGAGGGCCGAGCGGGCGAACAAAACCCGCTCTGTCTCCGAGCTGACGGTCTCCAGAGTCGTGTGTTTGGTCTCTCGGTTGCTGCAGCTTCAGAGTCAGAAAAAAACAAGGAAAAGGCATAGGGGTTTAGGCTGCTGCTCTTGTTACTTGCTGAGGATCCCAAAAGTTGCCCGGCAAGGATGGGATCAGCGGTAGGTGAGGATCCAGGTGGGGAATCCAAGTAGCATCCTGTGCTTGTGCCTGTGGAGTTTAGGGCCAGAGGGCTCTGAGCCTGTTCCTGATGGTGCTGAGTAAGCTGTGTTTGGCTCCCAAGGAGCCACAAAGTGTTTGGACTTTCTTCCCCTCCTTAGTTCCATCCCCTGGTGACATCACCCACAGCAGCAACAAGGTGAAGGTGTTTTCCCTCACCTCTGAGCTCAGCCTGGGCTCTAAGCTGTCCCACGAGCCTGTTATAGGACTGCAATCAAGAACCAGAGAAGGGCAGGGAGTCTCAGGCATGAGCCAGTGCCCAGCATATGGCCAAGTGACCTGCCAAACCCACGGGAGCAGGATGTGCCCCAGATAAGGGACTGCACAAGGATGCTCGGTCCAAGCACTGCCCCCTCAGGATGATGTCCCTGAGAGAGGACTGCTTCGGCTGCATGATTTTCTGCTGGGATTAGACTGCCAGAGACTTGGGGGAGGGGAGATTGTTAGGTGCTTGTGACAAGGCACGAGACCCCCGAGCACTGAGCTGCACAGCATTCCGGCTTACTGGGCATTAGTAATTTGTGTGGTCAGATCTGTAACACAGGCTGGGGCACATGGGCTCCTTCTTGTCCCCTTTATTAAAGCAGACCCTGATTTAAAGCCCTGTGGCACTTGGGAGAACTGTTGTTTAGTGACAAACAACGCTTCCTGGTGACATACCCGGGGTTTTATTTATGTTATTGTCCTGCCCTGAAGCAGCAGAAGGAACAGGTTCTGTTTGCTACGCTGCCAGCAAAAGCAGCTCCACTCTCCAGGCAAATCCCCTCTGAAAGCTTAAGGCAATGAGAAAAGCCCAAACAGTGGCAAACTGTTGAACTCCCACTGCTTCCTATTAGTCCTGTCCTGGATAACGACAGGGTTACTGCACCCTCTTGGATCTGCAGCTCCATGTCCAGGTGACAGAGGCTGCTCCTGCCAAAGCAGCTCCACCTGGCAGGTGGGTTGGATGAAAGCCACGGGGAGAAAGAAGGGAAAGTGCTACTAATGTCTTTCTGTAGATGGGAGACAAGTGTCATGGTGTTTTTTTTCTAAAGTGGGGTAGCTGTGTTGCGCTAAAAACAGCCAAACGTTGAGGAGGTAGAGGAGGCGAAGCAGATTTTCAAGGGGAGGAGGAACAGCTTTTCCCTAAACAAGGGAACAGAAGGGCTTTGGGAGCAGCACCAGCCCTGTGTGTGCCCCTACAGCAGCTCCAGGGCCAGCCCTGCCTCGTGACTGGCTCCTTCTTATCCTCCAAGTAGCAAAAAGGGGAAATTATAGGGCACCCAGAGGGAAAGCACTAACCAAGGAGGCAAATGCAGATGTCACTGAAGGCTCAAAACCTCTCCTTGAGTGTGCCTTGTCCCTCCATGGGCTGGTTCCTCTCCAACAGCATTTTAGGCACATGAGGGGACACAATGAGCAAGGAGGGTCAAGTAGGGCAGTGTAATGTTGTCGAGCATGTGGATACTCAGAAAAATAAAGTAGACTCTTCAAGGCTAAAGCTTGCCATAGCAGGCACCCAAAAGTCCAAGTGTAAGTCCTCATCACCCCTAAAGTGATGGTTGCCTGGAAAAGAGGGGGTGAGGGGGAGCCTTTATGGTCCTGGCAGCAAAACTTGCCAGTGAATCGAGCCCGAATACTTTCAGAAATAGCCGTTTCTATGTTTTCCTGCGACGAGCAGCTCCTCTCCCCCTCTTTCCCAAGGATCAGTGGAGGATGGTTCAGACACGCAGCGGAGCCCTTCTCAGGGAGAAGGACGCGGTGCCTCACAAATAGCCATGTCCTCTCCCGGAGTCACCCTCCCTCTGCCCGGCTCTCCGAGCGCAGGGATGTTCATTCATCACGAGCATCATCCCCACAAGAGAGCTGCCGCTGCCCACCTCCCGCCCGCTCCCAGCCGCAGGGAATCGCTCCCGGCGGGGATGACCGGCCCCGCATCCCTTCGCGCGTGCCCTTGGCTGCTCCCGCCGGGAGAGCATCTTGGCTGGGGAGCGCCAAGTGGAGGAGACGCGAACGTGACGGTGCCCCCGGTGCGGGATGGCTCTGGGGGAGAGCAGCCCCTAAAAAAACCCGAATAGAGCGGCGAACGAGCTGCCGGCGAGCGCCGCACCGACCCTTCCCCACGCGGGACCCGCTCCGCCCCTCTCCCCCGGTATCCCCCCCCACGAGCGCTCACCCGAGGGAAGGATGGGGCGGGCGGGGGTGAGGGGGGTGACGGGACGCGGTGCTCGCTGCGGGGGCAGCTCACGCGTGTCCCCCCCGTGCTCACCTGTCCGTACACCTGGATGGGCTCGGGCGGGCGCGGCGCGGCGCGGCGGCCCCGCGGGGGCTCCGCGGGGGATGCGGCGGGGGGATGCGGGGAGCGGAGCAGCAGCAGCGGGGAGCGGGCGGCCGGCGCCGCCGGCAGCAGCAGCAGGAGCGGCAGGAGAGGCAGGAGGCGCAGGGGGAGCGGGGCGGCCCGGCCAGCCCCGGCTCTGCTCCGTGTCGCCATGTTCGTGCCGCCGGGGCCGGGCGGAGCGGAGCCGGAGCCGGAGCCGAGCGGCAGCCGCGCCGCCGCCCGGAGAGAATGTGCATGGGCAGCGCTGCCGCCGAGACCCCCCCGCGGCGATGCTCGGGCCCCCTCCCCTCTCCCTTTCCCTCTTCCTCTCCTTCTCCCTTTCCCTCTTCCTCCCCGGCTCCTCTCCGGAGGATGCTCGGGTTCCTCCCCTCCCCGACGGAGCGAAATAAGTTCAAGTCGATTTGTGTCAAACGGAGTAAAAAAGCGGAATGAAGCGGCCGCAGGAGTCAAGCGAATGAGACCGAAACTGTGACGGAGTAAATGAGATCGTGCTGGAGTCGGTGAAAGTGGTTGTGAGTGGCAGGACAAAGAGGAAGGGCTTCAGAGTGATGAAGAGTAGGTTTAGATTGGATATCAGGAAGAAATCCTTGGCTGTGACGGTGGGGAGGCCCTGGCACAGGTTGCCCAGGGAAGCTGTGGCTGCCCCATCCCTGGAAGTGTCCAAGACCACATTGGATGGGGCTTGGAGCAATCTGGGCTAGTGGAAGGTGTCCCTGCCCATGGCAGGGGATGTAACAAGATGATCTTTAAAGTCCCTTCCAATCCAAACTATTCTGGGATTCTGTGAAATAAACAAAATAAAACCATTGCAGCTGCTTCTCTCAAGGGGATGAGAGAGGTGTTCCAAAAAAAAAAAGCCTTGCTGTACTTTTCCCGTGCCACCCAGCCCAGGATGGGGGCCTAAAGCACCCCAGGATCAGTGGGAAGCAGCCCAGTTGCCCGTGCAAGTGTCCAGGTTGAGGTTTGATAGAATCATAGTGGTGTGAAGCATAGAACCATGGCAATGTGGGCTCAGGTCCTTGCTGCTGAGAGGGTGGGCTGTGTGGATAAAGAGCTGTGTCTGCTTCTGGATGGGAAGGTGAAGGTGTGGATGGATGTCAAGAGGAGAGAGGAAAAGGCACAAATTTCACAGGTTATGTTTCTGGTAGGTCTTAGGCATCTTTATCTCAAATTCTGCCACCTTCTCACCTGGGCAGAGCTGGGAAGGTGAGTGTTGTCTCACCCACGGTGCTGGTGGCAGTGGGAAGCCAGAGACCCCCAGGGTCCCCTCCAGCCCCTCCTGTCACCTCTCCCACCTCTGGCATGTGGCAGGTGGGTTTGAGCTGTGCCAGTGGAGAGGCTCTTCCAGCCCAGGGCTGTGTGCTTCCCATAAAACCTTTGGCACAGGTACCGTGCCCGTGCACCCTCATAACTCCCTGGCACGGTGAACATAATGCGTGGTTGGTTGTGCAGGACCAACGCCAGTGGCCACAGCTTTGATTTATTGGGGCAGCCCAAAGTGCTGGACTCGCAGATGTGGGGATTCCCCTGGTGCTGCTGCAGACTGGTAGAGGCACCTCTCGTGCATCCCTTCCAAAAAGTGACTTGCCCTGTCCCTCCCTCATGTGTGTGCTGGGTGTTACAGAGCGGGGGTGGGAAGGGAGAACAAGGATTTGGGGCTCAAATGACTGTGGGAGATGACAGGGGAGTTGGGCTGTGCCTGTTGCTCAGGCCCAGCTTGTCTTCCTAAACCAGAGGTGTTTTTTTGGGCATAGTCCTGCTGCTGAGAAAAGGCCTTACCTGTGTTCTGACCTCTTGTGTCTCAGAGGTGCTGAGAACAGACTGGTGGGTTCCTCTGCCTCATCTGCTGTGCACCATTCCAGAATTTCTATTGCTATCAGGAAATCATCAGAGAAAATGGATGTGGCCCAGCAGGGAAGGAATGGGAGCCTGTAAATCCCATGGACAGCCCCGAGACAGTTCTGCTCCCCCTTATTTCACTTGCTTCAATAGCAGGAATGTTGTCCAGAGCTCTCCCCGAGGTGCTTTCACCTAGAAACCCAGTTAGTGTATTTCAATTATCGAGTCAATACAATTATAAGCCCTCCTAATAAAGCTTTTAGAGGTCTTGACTCGGTGTAATGTCCCTCTGGAGGACTGGAGGTCACTGTTGGTAAGGGCAGAGTCAATGAGGGATTTTTATTGCATGGGAATCCCTGTAGCCAGTTTCTCTACGGAGCAGACACGGTGAGAATGACCCAAAAAGAACACAAAAATAAGGAGTAGAGGAAGAACAGAACAAGAAATAGTAGAAAATGAGGAACTGGCTTTGCAGCAGTTTCTAAATGGAGGAAATGGGTGCATGGAGGGGGGGTTGCTTTCCTCCTCCCAGCCTCTGCTTGGTGCTCTGAGCAAGAAGGGTCCCCTTTTTCCCTCGTGGGATCCCTCCAGCCAGGTCAGTGTGGTGGGCATGAGGAGAGAGCTGTAGCCAGGAGCTCTCTGGTGAAGCTGGTAAATGCTTGCAGATGAATGGCTCTTTCTTTGTGGAGGGAAACACAGGTTTCCTTTGCCAAAGGTATTTTTTGTTTCTTGAAAAGAGAGCCCGTCTCCTGCCGTAGAGGGGAGAGGGAACAGAGCAGAGTTTATTTTAAAGTCCATCTGGATTTCATCAGCAGTAAAAGCTGTGAACTCCAAGAGCAAGGCAAGGAGCCCCTGGCCCCCTGGTTTTCTTTCACCTCTTCCCTGAGACCTTTCCCTGTCTCAGCTTTGGAGATCCTGGAGGGTTTAGGGGACTGAGGGGCTGGAACTGCCATTCCTCACAGAGAAAGAGAGGGCTGAGCTGTTTAAAGGACCTGTTGTGTGTTGCTGGAGTCAGGCAGTAAAACAGGGATGCCTGAAGACAGTGTGAGGCACCACGAGCGTGCACTGCCTGGTGTGAGGGACAGCATCGCGCAGGAGGTGAGAGGAGGGAAGCAAACACTCCCTGTGGGGTGGGATGGGATGGTGAATATTGCACACAAGGAGAGCAAGCTGGGGCTCAGGGGAAATCCACTTAGCCAGGTGAAGCACGTGGGGGTGGGGGGGCATGGAACAGGAGCAGGGACACCCCACGAGTGTGCTCTGGCAAAGCTGCTCCTGCCCCACGTTGGGGCGGCGAGAAAGAGGAGGAGGAGGAGGAAGGCCATCCACGCAGGTGCAGCTCCTGCGATGGCGTGTCGAGAGCAACACCTCCACCTTGTGGCAACAGCAGCACCAGGGTCCCGCACGCCGAACCGCATCTCCCCGCGCCACAGCGCCCCGAGCCCACCGCGGAGGGCGTGTTCTGTCCCAGGGGCCTCGGCATGGCACGTGTGGGACCGGGAGGACACGACCTCCCTGTTCTCAGGCGTTGTGGTGTTGGGCACCACGAGTTTGATGCCATTTCATTCACAGGAATTCACTTTCCTGCAAGGATCCACGTGCCGAGGGTCACCACTCGCCCCGGGGGCTGCGGGATGGAGTCCCCAGGCACTGGGCTTAGCAAAGGTGGGAAGAGGGGTTGATGAGAAGTACAGGACTCTTCCCAGGGGTCCAGTGCTTGGCCAAGGTCGGCACTGTTGTCACCGTGTTCGATCTGGGCCTGGCCTTGACCCCCGGGCAGTGCCCTGGGCTCCAGGTTAATCAGCAAACAGAGCTCAGGGTTCCTGTGCACGAGGGGAGAGCGAGCTGTGACGGGGAGGTGAGAGCAGAGCGTGGCCCCGGAGTGGGACCGTGCTGGCAGGACATGGGACAGGTGTCCCGTGGTGGAGTGGCGTGACCTGCAGCCACACCCTGCCCAGGGAGGGGGGATCACCACCAGGACCAGCACCCAGTACAGCTGGCACAGCTCTGGTGAAACTGGGGACCCAGGGGGTGGGAAAGCACGGGAGTCACTGTGCAGGGACGTGGTTACGTGTAAGGAGGTTTGGGGGAGCAGAGGTGGCTCTGGCCACTCCGACTGTGCCACAGCTCCCACGGGCGTGGCAGGAGGATGGGGAGCCAAGTGTCCCCCCTATGATTTTTGCCCAGCCAGTGCCAAGACCTCACCCTCTTTGAGCCATACAGGGGTGTCAGCAGGGCCTCTGGCTCTCATCCATACCCTGAGAGTAGAGGGGTTGAGTCCCTCTGCAGGGGGAGGAGATGGGGAGGCTGCTCAGTGATACTGTCCCCAACCCTGCTCAGATAAAGAGGGGAGGGGGTGCTGCACGTACCTGCTGCCAGCACTGCCCAGGGTAAGCCTGCCACGGGTGTTGGAGGGGAGAAACTGGCTTCCACAGGAAGGGACCAAACAGCAACCAAGTTGGCAAGTGAGATTTATTGAACATGGGGCGAACCCAAAGGCAGGGTGACCAGATTTCAGCAGGACACACCCAGGGCCTTCAGGAGGGGAAGCCACGAACCCTCGAGTGAGGAGAAGCCCCTGCCCCTCACATCCAGGAGTCTGTTCCTCCTCCCTCAGTGTTCTCAGGGAGCTCGAGGGACCTGCAGGACTCAAAGTACCTCTGTGTCCTACAGGTGGGCTGTTTCTGGGCTGTGTCACATCCACACCCCACGGGACATCCCCAGGAGAGAGGAAGGAGGACAGCGCATCAAGTCCCTCCGAGGAGTCTCACTGAGCCCTGGCTCATCGAGGAGCCATCAGGAGGACCCACAACACCCCCAAGAGGTGGGCTTTTTCTTTTTTTTTTTTGCAAAATACAGCCTGTCCCGATGGACTCCACGATGGCAGCAGCAGACAAACGGGGACCCTGCCACGAGCCGTGTTATTGTTCTATTTGTGCCACGTTATTGTCCTGTTTGTGCCATGTTATTCTTGTTGTAAAGCAGCAGCACAGCACTAAAGCAGCGCGGGGGACCTTAAGAGAGATCCAAAGGTGGCTGGGAAGGGAAGCAACAGTGAAAACAGGGCAGATCTGTGGTGCAGAGCGAGGCCAGACGCCGCCGTTTTGGGGTCAGGGTCGGGCTCAGCATGAATCGCCCCACACTGGTCACACCATCAAGGACAGGGGCTCTTTGTCCGTGGGAAAACAGCCACAGGTGGCCAGGGAGGAACAGGACAAGATCCAGCCAGGGAATGTCATCCTGGAGAGGGGGCAGGCCAGGGGGAGCCTACTCGGTCTTGGAGGCCGGGAGGCCGTTGGGCGCCCCGGCGTCTTTCTCTCGGAGCTTGCGCAAGTAGTCGTGGGGGCCTTTGCCCTCAAAGGACGTGGGGCTCTTGTAGGAGCCGCCAATCTTGTCCCAGAGGGTGAAATACTGCCCGTAGTTGTAGTCGAAGTACAGGTGGTGGTCGGTGTGGTGGGCAGAGCCGTTGATGACGTGCCGCAGCAACCGCGGCACGCGATAGTCGCCGTCGTGGATGGAGATGGTCCAGACGTTGACGAAGATGTAGAGGCCCAGGTAGGTGACTTTGTGCAGGGGGAAGAGGAAGGGGTACACGTGGTAGGGCAGGCTCTGCATGAAGCCGTCGACGGGGTGGAAGGCGTGGCTGGCGAAGGGCGTCGCGATCTTCCACAGGTGGTGGGGCTTGTGGAAGCGCTGCGGGGAGAGGGTGTGCCGTCAGGGTGGCCCCTTTTGGGGGGTTGATCCCCTAAAATCCCAGATTCACAGCCCAGCGGGCCGCTCTTTGGGCCACCATCACCCAGACGGTGAGAGAGGGACACGTTCCCACCTCAGCTCCTGTCACACTGTGGACCAAGCTGAGGTGACCGGGTCAAACTCCACCATTCCCACCCCTGGGACGAGCAGCTTGGACACCGCCCCATAGCAGGGCGAGGACCCTTGTCCAGGGCCTGCCATCCCATCCCACTGCCACCCCATCTCATACCTTATAGAACAGCTTGTGGTGGAGTCCCCGGTGTATCCAGTAGATGCCCATGTCGGTGAAGAAGAGGAAGGACAGCATGCTGAGGAAGACGCCAGACCAGCCTGGGGGAGCAGGGATGTTAGAGGGGGCACGTGTGGGCATCGAGAGGGGCAGGAGGGGGGTCAGGGAGGTGCAGTGGCCCTCGTGGTGGGAGACACGCCCCAGCTGTGTCAGGGTTTGCCCCACTGGGGAGATGTGGTGAGAGGGTCAGACAGTCTCACGTGACTCAGGGAAAGCGAGTCAGGCAGTGACTGTTCAGGAGCTGCACCCAGGGAAGGGAAGAGAAGGATCTCTTTTGTGGAGAGGGGAGTGCTCCAAGCAGGGGTGGGGCACAACCCTGAGCAAGAGTGTATGTCGGCCTGGAGAGACCTTGGGTTTTCCACTGACAGATGGGGCAGGAGGTGCCCAGGAGGATTTCTTGGGCACGCTGCCCAGCCAGGCAGCGGGCAGAGGGTCCTGCCCTGGCAGGGGGCTGTGGGGGTGGGTCTCACCATACGGGGAGTCCTCGATGTTGTCGTAGAGCTTGCTGTAGCCCCGCACCTCGGCGAAGAACAGGGCGACCGTGGGCACGCTGATCCAGGGCAGCGAGCGCAGCGCGTAGCTGATCTCCCGGCGCACCTGGTTCTGCGGGGGGACAGGGATTGGGGCAGAGGGCTGTGACACCCAGTGGGACAACCCACGCCACAACAGGGGCCCAGTTTGGAAGAGGATGGGGCGAGGGACACTGACAGCTCACCAGGGCCCAGGGTGCCAGCGGGGTGACACAGGGGGGTGGCACCCACCTCTAGGAATTGGGGGTGCTTCTTGAGCTCGTGGTCGAAGATGAAGTAGTAGCTGAGGGTGCCGAAGAGCAGGTAGAGGGCCAGGGCGCCCAGGTTGGTGATGACGAAGAGGCTGAGGAGCTGGCGGCAGGGCTCGCCCTCGGGCCACCCCGCGGGGTACACGTAGGGCGTCAGCAGGTGGTGGTCGGCGGCTTCCAGGACCAGATCCATGGTGGCTCCTGCGGGGAACAGAGAGGGCTGGAGTGACAGGAGGGGTCAGCCCTGTCTTCCCGGCCTCTGCCCAGCTCTGGGACGCGGGGGGCTGGTCCAAAGGGCATAGATGGTGGGGTGGCAACCAGGGTGCAGTGGTGGGGTTTCTTGGGGGGCTGGGGGGTAGGTCAGCCGCCGGTCCAGATCACTGGGAGGCAAGTCCAGGTTGTGGGGTTTAAAGCACAGAAAAGAGGGGGGGCTCCCCTACGTTTGCCCCGTGTTGCTGTGGGAGGGGGCGTGCATGACAGCATCTCATTCCGGGGACAGCGGGACGCGGGTGGCAGCAGGATGTGGGGGTTTTTTTGGGGGGGGAACCAGACCTCGAGCAGCACACGGGGCACAGGGGGTCCGTTCCGTGCGCCGTGGGGCGATCCCCGTGGGCGCGGACAGCCGGGC
>JAYRBT010000067.1:4090414-4118590 GCA_036023395.1 Myiotriccus ornatus
GAAGGGAAAACGACAGAAATCTAATTTTCAGTCTTGTTAGCAAAGACAATTACTTCCCATCTGATTTGCCAGAGAGATTGGCTGCCAGGGAGGCATGCAGTCCCCGTCCTCAGGAGCCTAATTGAAGAGCACATCGCAACCTTATTGACAAAGGGCTGCAGCTTCACTGAAGCAAACACGTACTCCTGGCTTCAAACCCAACTAATGTAATTCCTGCTTAACATCCTGAGCTTGAGGTTTCCCCTTTTCCACCCCTGCTCCTGCTGTACCACATGCAGTTTGTAAAGAATAGAGTGTCCCAGACTCGATCCCACACCCAACACAGGAGGGACCGGCTGCCTGGCTGTGGGCCTCCCCAGCCCTGGCACGCCAGAAAAAAAAGGCCCTGGAGGCAGGGTGGCACTTACAGCACGAGGTGAAGTTCCTCCAGCCAGTAATGGCAATGCCCTGCGTTTGGCACGTGCTGGCATAGTTCTGCAACCAGCTGCAGGCTGTCTGCATGGCCCCCCCGTCCACACAGGTGTCAAACAGGCAGTTCTTGTAGAAGAAGCCGGGGTTGATCTTGCTGTGGCACTTGGCAAAGACCCCGCTCTGGCTCGGGATGAGGCTGCAGAGCTGCTGGGGCTTCCAGAAGCCTTCCACCTTCCCGCAGGCCGGGCAGCGGTCGCCGCAGCCCACGCGGCAGAACGTGTCCCTCTTGGCCCAGCTCTGGACGAAGTCAGCGATGCTGGTGGCCATTGTGCCACCCGAGGCCACCAGGTCGTCCTCGGGGTTGCCGTTGTAGCGGCCGCAGAGGCCGTAGGTGAGGTTCTGGAAGCCACGTGGGATGGTGACGGACAGGAAGGTCTTCCAGTCGTACACCACCTTCAGCCCGAAGTCGGTCTCGACCACGATGTGAAAGCCGAAGGCAAAGATGTTCACCTTGCCCTGGCCCAGCTTCAGGGGCAGGTAGAGACGCTCGTCATTGATCTGCAGGGAAGGAAACAAGGTGCACTGTGAGTGGGAAAGACAATCAGAGCTGCCACAGAATGATACAAAGGGAGGTGGCTTGGCATTCTCAGAGCAAGGTTCCTGTCGGCCTCACCTCTGCACCCTAAACAAGGCAGCCAAAACAGAAACCCTCTCCAAAAGCTGCCTGGCAGCACCCAAGCATCCACATTTCTCAATCCCTGGAAAACCCTGCAGACCATAAGGCCCAGTGCCTAAGAAATCATTCTGTGGTTTGGGAGCCACACAGGCAAACACAACCACGCCTCTCCTGACCCTGCACTCACCAGCACGGTGTATTTGTAGGCACGGTGGATGACGATGTTGTAGTTAAAGACCTCCACTTCCACTTGCTTCACCCACAGGGCCAGAGAGGTGTCCCGGTCCTCGTTCTTGGCCGTGACAGTGAACGCTGGGAACGTGTCCGAGCGCTCCACCCTGGGCCTGGAGATCGTGGTGCACAGGATCAACTCACAGCTGCTCTGGAAGTCGAAGGAGTAGCCGTCAAAAGTCAGGTAGTGGCCGTAGCCGGAGATGATGCAGGAGGCGTCGGTGCGGGCGTGGCAGTAGTAGAGGCCGTTCTCCTCCAGACAGTACTCGTCGTCCTTGCAGGAGACATTCTCGCAGTACACGCTGTTGTCGGAGCCGTTGCAGTAGCAGAGGAAGTGGCAGGAGATGTCCATCCAGAAGGTCTGGTTGGTGGCCAGCTGCCGCCCCTCGAAGCTGCAGCCGCACTCCCTGCGGGGGATGCAGCGGGTGCCGCGCAGGGCGAAGCCCTCGTCGCACTGGCAGCCCTCTGTGCAGGTGTCCGCGCACACGGGGCCCGAGGCCAGGCTCTCACAGGTCTCCACACAGCTCATGCACTCCTCAAAGTGGCTGTTCTCCGGGCAGGCCAGAGCTGCAGGGTTGGGCAGAAGGAGAGTGTGAGTCCCGCGGGGTGAGGAACAGGCAAAAAGTGGGAATGGGGTGAGCGGTGACTGATTCGGGGGGGAAAAAAGCCAGAGGGGAAACAATCCCAGCACCTTGCTGGACATTGTCTCTTCCAATTTCTTTTGCCACCCCTTCTCCTCTCAGCCATCACTGCCCTCACATCAGAGCCCTGTCCTGCCATGGGCCAAATGACATCTCATCCTGCTATTTTCACAGAATATCCTGAGTTGAAAGGAACCCACAAGGATCATCGAGTCCAGCTCCTGACTCTGCACAGGACCATCCCCAAGAGTCACACACCCCGTGCCTGAGAAGATCATCCAAATGCTTCTAGAGCTCTGTCTGCCTTGCTGCTGTGCCCACTGCCCTGGGGAGCCTGTTCAGTGCCCAACCACTCTATAGGGGAAGAATGTTTTTCTAATATCCAACCTAAAAGGACAGGGCTCCCAAACAGGCACCTCCCTGAAACCTCTGAGGCAGAGGCAGGCACTGCCTTCCCACCATGTACTTCCACACCAGGGATTTTTTACATCGGCTTCTTCTGAATTATGAATGTTCTCCCACCAACAGCAAGTTCATAGAGGCAGCTAAAAACCAGTGTTATGCAAATTATCCTCTGGTGGTGGCACACAGCACCGCCAGACACCATCTGCGGCTCTGGAATGCTCCTGCACCGCATCATAAAACTTCTGCTGCCTCCTGAAATGCCATCCTGAAATCGCTTTGCTGCAGAATGTGTCCCTGCTGGCTCCAGCACGCTCAGAAACCACTGCTGTAATTTCAGCGTCCTGTAAGAAACCTGCTCCACCTCTGCACACCCACAAATTCCCAACAAAAAGACTCTGCCTGAGTGTGGTGGGTTCTGAATCCCCTTCTCCCCACCCTGGCTACTTAAAGGCTTTGGTGGACTCACGGCAGAAGCTGTAGCTCCTCCACTGGCCGATGTCCACGTCGGCGTTCTTGCAGGCGGTGGCGTAGCGCGCCACCGAGTCACACAGCTCTGACACGTTGCCCCCGCTCTGGCAGAGGCGGAAGAGGCACGTCCTGTAGTAGGCTGAGACGTTGACCACGCTGTGGCACTCGAGGAAGGAGCTGTTGCTGGGGTCGTTGATGATGCCGCAGTTGGAGCGGCTCCGGTAGGACTTGAGCAGCTCCGAGTCGTTGTTGCAGGCCATGAGGAGGTCCCCGCACTCCCCATTGCAGATCTCGTCGAAGGTGGTCCAGCTCTCCAGGAAGAGCTCCAGGTTGTCCGTGAATTTGCCCTTGGGCAGGTTGAACTCATCGCTGGCGTTGCCGTTGAAGAGGCCGCAGAGGCCCCCGGTGCAGTTGAAGTAGGAGGTGGAGAGGCGGATCTCCAGGAGCCCCGAGCCGTAGTAGCTGATGGCCAGGAGCCCCTCCGACTCCAGCACGGTGCCATTTTCACCACGGTAGATCTCCAGGCGTCCAGAGGGGTGGAAATAGGGCAGCTCCACGTCATAACCGTTCAACTACAAGGAACAAGCAGGTTGAGACGCTTCAGGGTGGGCGATGTGGTTTTTCCTGCCGCCCTGACTACACTAAACACCTCCTGACCCTGGCCCACCCTCCGAGGCCCAGAGCCTCCTCTGAGTGAGGACACACAGCTGTTTCCTTGCTTTCTGTCCCCAGACAGAGTGTGTTTTTCCATGGGAAAAAAAAAAACGAGTTGCAGGACACAGCTGACTCAGCAAACAGGGATAACTGACTCAGCAAACAGGGAAAACTGACTCAGCAAACAGGAGTAAGTGGTGCTGTGGCAACAACCTCAGACCCCTCACAGGGTGATGGTTCACATGGGCTTCCTCCATCTGCCACCACGCTGTCTGGTCCACAGCCACAGACCCACGAGCCCTCCTCCAAGGGGACAGGGATCCCACCACAAACCACCACGTCCCCTCCCCGGTCCTGGGCAGCACTTTTACCTTAATGTCCGACAGGCGGGTGCCTCCGATCTTCACCTCCTGGCCGGCTGCCTGGATCCGCACCACGCGAGGCCCGCTGGGAGCGGGTCCGGCCTTCTTCTGGCTGATGTCCACCTCGATGAAGTCCGGCCTCTCGGGGCAGGTTTTGAGCAGCGTGTAGGACTGTTCCAGCGGGTAGGGGAAGGCGACGCCGTCAAACGTCTGCAGCACCTGGCTCTGCCCCACCAAACACACGGTCTCCCGCTGCGGGAAGCACCCGCGGTAGCCGTCCTCGATGGTGCAGATCTCTCCCTCGGGGCAGGTGGTGTTGAAGCACCTGGCCTCCCCTCCGTGCTCGCACTGGCACCGCACCGTGCAGTCCGTGGATGCCCAGAAGGACTCCCCGACGGGGTAGTACCGCCCGTCCACGTCGCAGCCGCACTGCGGGGCGGGGACGCAGCGGTCCCGGCTGAGCACGTGGCCCTCGTCGCACTCGCAGCCCTCGGTGCAGGGCGAGGCACAGGCCAGCGGGGCTGTGAGGTCTGAGCACGTGGCAGGGCAGCTGCTGGCACACACCGAGTAGTGGCTGAGCTCCGGGCACTGCACGGCCGTCGCTGTGGGGAGGAGGGGACACAAACAGGGGGACCATATTATGGCACAGTTCAGGGCCAATTACCCTGTTCCTATTGACACACAGCAGAGACAACACACAGAGACCCCTGAGCTCCATTTTGATGGTAGGACTGGCCCTCCATTTCCTTTCTGTGCTTCCCTGGCCATTCCTCTCATGCAAGAGGGGCTCCTCCAAAACTGTTCCAGAGCCACCGAACTGCCTGCAGCTGTTTGAGGAGGATGGGCTGAGAAGCGTGCCATCAGCCTGTCCCTGTCCCAGTCCATCCTCCATCTCTCACCACGGCAGCTGACTGTCTGCAGAGCAACGTGGAGTTCCCACCTCATGCCTGACTTCTACCCCCCTTTTGCTGGAGCAAGAGTCTGATGCCATGGAGAGCAACTGATCTGTTCTCCCACGAATCCCTCCACCAGCTCCCTCCCTTCCACTTCCTTCCCCTCATCTGGGCACACACAGGCCTGAAACCACTCCTCTCCTCCAGAGGGGAAGGCTCCCAGCACGAACACACAGGACACTTACCACACCCCGTCTGTGTCCGCCACTCTCCCACCGAGATGCCCAGGGACTGGCACACCGTGGCGTACGCCTGGATGGCCTGGCACAGCCCAGTGCCGTTATCCCTGGGCACAGGGGCGCTGCAGAGGTCATAGACACAGCTGTGGACGAAGGCAGTGGGGTCCACCACCGAGCTGCACTCCCAGAGGGGGCCCCCAGTCTTGTTGATGAAGCCGCAGTACTCGGGGGTGAAATACAGGGACTCGGTGGCGGCGTCGCAGAGGCTGCAGTTTTCCAAGCAGCCCGTGGAGCATCTCCTCTCGGGATGTGGCACTTGCCAGCTCTCCCCCAGTTCTGGCACGGAGGTGGCCAACCTGCCATCTGAGCGGAGGATGTCGTCCTCAGGGTCTTTGTTGTAATTCCCACACAGACCGCAAGTGGCATTGATGTACGAGCCCGGCACGGAGACGGAGGCGTAGTGTTCTCCATCGTAGGTCACCAGCAGGCCAAAGTCAGTCTCCAGGGCTGTGGACAGGCCACTTTGGTAGACTTTGACTGCACCCAGTTCCAGAGAGACGGGCAGGGACACCACCAGGTCGTCCACCTGCAGGGATAACACCAGGAGGCTGAGCCAGCGCAGGAAATAGCAGAGTCCTCATACTGGGACACAGCCATGTTATGGTGTCTTAGGGTTAGGAACACGCACAGAAGGACAGCCACTTGTAAGCCACAGGGCTTTTCCACCACACCTGTCACCCATGCCCACTCCCCAGGGACACACGAGGCCCAGAAGTGCCATCCCACGCTCTCCAAGCTGTTGTCACAGCCTCACTGCCACCTCAGAGAAGCCAGCCTGGCAAGTCCTCCCCTCCCAGCAGGGCTCTCACCTTTGCCTTCCCGAAGCCGCCCTTGGGGAGAACAATCTTGTGCGAGTAGACCTCCACAAAAATATCCCTCAGCCAGGAGACGGAGGAGCCGCCTCGGTTCTCATTCTTGGCCTCCACGTTGAAGTAGGGCAGGTGGGAGCCTGGCCAGCACTGCCTGGCGAGGAGGTAGGAGCAGGAACCCTGGAAGTGAAAGAGGAAGCCGTCGAAGGTGTGGTAATGAGGATCTCCGAACACCACGCAGGTGCTGCTCTCCACCGGCACGCACTGGAAGAACCTGGCCTTGGTCTCACACGCCTCAAAGGGGCCGCAAGCCACCTCCTGGCAGAGGATCTCATTGCCGAAGTCCAGGCAGCGGCACTTGGTGCTGCAGTTGGCGTTGTCCCAAAAGATCTCCCCTTGGCGGAGAAACTGGCCTAGAAAGACAGAAAGGGGAAAAACCCACGCTACATCCCTTCTCCAGACAGAGGAGCCGAGCGCACCGTGTCGCTCCTCTGCAGGGCTCTGCTGGCCCTGTGGTCAAGACCACCACCAAAGTGTCTTGCCACTGGGCCTCTCAGCTGCTTTCTTTGTGCAATCTCCCAGCAGGTGCCATTCAGCAAAGTGCTGCAATCCCAAGCTTTGTTTTCAGTGTGTGGTCCATCCTCTTCAAGCCCATGGAATGCTGCGAGCGCTGTCACGAATCCAGGGCCAGTGCTGCAACACACAGGCTGGAAAACTTGAAGGCTATTCCATACATTTTGGACACCACAACTCTCACTCTGCCTCAGTACTGCAGGGCACAAGAGACATTTGTGTTCTCTTCCCAAAGGGAAAGTCCACTGGTAAAGCTGATGCCTTTTGGAGGCTGTTCCCAGCACTGTCGCTGCACTTGTGCTGTCCTTCAGCATTTTGCCACTTCTGTCATTCCCCTGTTCACACAACTTTGCTGGTCAAAAAGTGACTCTGCCACCAGCAGCCCTGGAGCAATTTACTCCCATTCAGAAAGAGCTCGTAGTAATTATGAAAGCAAAAGAGCTGCTGATAAGTAACTTCCACACCACACCCCAGCCACAGCGGGAGCGCTGAGTGATCCCGCAGGCTGAGCAGACTTGGCACTATAAAGGGAGGCAGGTTTGTCTGGTGAGAGACATGAGAGGCTGAGAGGCTGAGAGAAGACGGGAGAACAAGGGCGGTAAGAACCCGGGAGAGTTTCTCTCTGCTCCATCTGGCCATCTTTCACACTTCTCAGCCGCGCGGCTCCCGCCGTGCACTGCCTGAATTTACCCCTCCTAAACTTTTGTGCTCTTCCCTGCCTCCTACCAAAAAAAAAAAATATTTTCCACTTCCCTGCAACAAATGTCTCCCGTTAGCAAGACCCACATGCCAGCCATCCTGGTGTGGGGGATTTGGGTAAGGCTCTGACACCTCGTGCTGCGTCTCCTCTCATCGAGGGCAATCAAACATTCAGCGTGAAATTTGAATCCAGCGGTGGGATTTACTCACACTCCCCTGTCACCTGCAAACCCAAGGTGGCTTCCAGCCCCTTTGCAAAGTCCAGCCTTTTCTTCCTGGGGTCAGCAGCTGGAAGGGGCTGGAACAGTTGGACCTAAAACCCTGCTGTGGCTGCAAGAGCCTCGGAGCCTTCCCTGGTACAGTCCTAAACCAGGATAAAAAGAAGCCTCATGTCTCCAGTGTCCACTCACAAATGACAGTCCTCTCTTGCTGGAAAGACTCCTGGAGCACTGTGGAGGGTCCTGAGAGTTTTACTGGTCAAACGAAAACGCAGTAATCTCTGTGCAGCAGAGTCCCTGTGCAGTCACTGTGTGCATTGATTAATGCCTTTATAGCCCCCTGCTCTGTGTGACACAGGCACAGGCTCTGTACAGGGAAAACCTGCTATTCCTCCTGCAGAAACAAGGAAAATGGGACCACAAGGCCAGCTTCCCTAATGCGGGGACCAGAGGAAATTGCTGCCCCCAGATCTTTCCTGCTGCCACCTATTATCACCGGAATTGGGTGCAGCAACTGCAGTGACTGCACCTACTCTCGTGCTTCTGTCCCCACAGCTGCAGCTTCTGGGGATGCCTTGGCAAAAACACAGCAGCCCAGAGCAGTCAGCACCTCTCCACTAGGATCCCAACAGTGTCAGCTGTCGCTACACTGCACCCCAAAATCTGCAAACAAGCAGTGCCATCCCTCCCTTACCTCTCAGGCTGCAGCCGTTGGCCGGGTCTATTTCTCTGCCATCTACTTTGAAAGCCCAGCGCCCAGGGACGTTCACGTTGGTTGTCTCTTCAATATTCACTATGTCTGGAGTCCTGGAGCCCGGGAGGCCAAAGTAGTTGGTGAGATTTCCTCCATTGAAACCAGCCTAAATGAAAGAGAGAGCAAATTCCATCACCCGTCTTGGCCACGGGAAAGCGACACTGCGTCTCCTCGCTTCTCTGCTCCCTCCTCTTCAGTTCTAACAATTCTTCTCAGGGACTGCAGTTTTCAGGCAGTCTGGATGTGAGTGAAAAGCTAAACAGGCACTACAAGCAGAAAGGATGTATGTTTACAGATTTAGGTGTGTATATATACATATGTTTGTAAATATAGATCTAAGGGGGTATGTGTTGAATGGCCAGGATAAAGTGAGGAAGCAATGCAGGGAAACTCCCCTTATGCAGTAACCTCCCCCCCTCAGGCAGATGGAACTGCTGCCACCACCAGATTTTGGGGTGTTCATCTCACTGTGCCCAGCAGTGGGATGCAAGGAGTGCTGGGGACGCTGGGGGACTAAGGGGTATGAGGAAGCATGGACATGTTGGGAAAGCTATAGGAAGTCATCCAAGAGTTCAACAGAGACAGGGATACGGGAGCAAGAGCCTCACCTGGGCCATCACCCCACCGAGACCAGTCAGGGGGTCCCCTCCACTGGCTGTTCCCGTGGTCCAGCTGATCTCGTGGTAGTTAAATATGGCAAAGGAAGACACTCCATCTGAGATCAGGACAGCTTGGAAAGTGTTCACCTGTGGAAAAGCAAGAGCATGTTCACAAGGTAACACTGCTTTTCTCATGCTGATTGCCTATCCTTCCACCTCTGGCCTGGGCAAGCCACAGGAGTCTTGTAGTGAAGAGCTGCAGAAGCTGAATTAGACCCAAAATATGCCTGTGCTTGCTGCCACAGCTCCACCAGCTCCTATCCCTGCCCTTTCCTCCACTTGGGAGGACGACAAGTCCGTCTCTGATCCAACACCAATAGATGGCAGCATGAGAATGAGCTCACAGGGAAGAGGCAGTGGGCAGGATTCGGGTTGTTAAGATCTGTTATCTCCCATTACCCTATCTCAGCTTTATTCCTCGCTGCATTATCCTTCCCAGTTCCCTTCCACATCCATATCCTACAATACTGCTAAAGGTGGATTACATCCAAGCCAGCCATGTATATCATGCACTTTGCTGGCTGCCAAATCCCCTCACTCCCTACTAAATCTGCTGCTCGTGTTCTTCCTTTCCCTTGAAATGACTCTGCATTTCCAGCCCCCCAAACTCCAGACACATTCCAGCAGGGCTCCAGGTGGGAAAAGCTCGCTTTGCCAGGTGGTGAGGGCAGCATAACCCCCATTTTCCATTTATAGCTGTGTAGAAAGGCAGAAAAAGCCTCTTCCCTTGACATATTCCCTCTATCCACGCAGATCCAGCAGCAGAGCTCATCACTGGGAACGAAGTCAATCACTTCTCTCAGCTTTTCGCATTTTCCTGTCCTTCCCATCCCTGCCCTTCCTCTGCACTGGGACCATGCCATGACAACTGCTCCTCCTGCCTCTGAGCAAGCAGGATTTTAGCAGGGGACAAAGTGTGGGATGCCTCTCTTCTAATTAATCAAGAGCAACACAAGGAGCCCGGTGCTAAACCCACTGGTTTGATTATGGGCTCTGAGGATGCCTTGGGACTGCAGGGGGGAGCTCAGGGCTGCACTCACTGCTTGCACACCCCAGGGGAGGTCACTTCCAAGGCACACAACTGCTCCTGCCACGAGGAATCTCGAACACAGAGGCAAAGCAGGCTCACTCAGGAGAGTGAGAGGTGTGGGCAGAGCAGCCTCCCAGCAGCCGCAAGTGGCACAGTTCACACCAGGGAGAGCCACCACTCCCACTCCTGCATCCTTCCCCTGGGATTCTGCCTCCTACTTCTGGTGTCCCCTTCACACTTTGCTCACCTTTGCCAAGTCTTCTGCAGTGCTGGGAGATCACTAACACGTCACACATAAAACTCTGAGAGTTTCTGGTGGGGCAGCAAACCCTGCTCTGCTCAGGGGCCGCTTGGAGAGCGTCAGGAGGTGACCTGGTGCCGGGTGTAAGACGGCTCGAACTTCCACCAACCCCAAAAATCCTCCCCTTTGGTTCTCTCCCAGCCCCTGAGCACCCTTGCTGTCTCACCAGGCTCTCAGAAACTGAACTAAATTCAGGTGACATCACAAGGCAGCAACTGCAGCATCCCAGAGGCCGCATTCCCCAAATTGTTTCCTGCAGCTTTTCTGCATTGCGATGAATCTCCTGCTTCAGTTGCATCCTGCTGTTCCACGTGCCAACCCCGAGCCCTGGCTGCTGCTGAGCAGGAAGGCTGCTCCATAACAAAATAAATTGCATTGTGTTGCAAATGTAATTCTTCAGGCAATACACGAATCACTATATTGCTTCCTGTCTGCAAATAAATATATATGTGGGTTTTTTTCTGCAAGTGCTGCCAGGACTGGCAAAAAATATGCATTAAATCTCAAGCTTCTCTAACAAATGGGAAAGAGCTGGACTGTTTATCAGAGCCAACTCCTCGAGACAGAAGAAACCAGCTTTTGGCACTTGCTAATCCTAAACAAGCCTTGTCCCAAACAATACCTGGGATCCCTCACTCCCCAGTGTTCAAGGCCAGGTTGGACAGGGCTTGGAGCAACCTGGTCTAGTGGAAGGTGTCCCTTCCTATAGCAGGGGGTGGGACAGGATGAGCTTTGAGGTCCTTTGCAACCCAAACCATTCTAGGATTGCATCTGTAGCCCAAGCCTTCAGCTGCCAGGACTCCGGCATGGACTTCCCAACATCAGCTACAGTCACAGTTCACATTTTAACCAGATATTTAAAAGCTGTTCATGCCCTAAAAAACCACCACACTGCCATCCCCATCCTCAACAATACAACTCAAACACAACGTGGTTGAGTCACGAGTGTGACTCTGGCCAGTCTGACCGGTCTCCCCTGCAGGCAGGTCAGTTGTCATCACAAATATCTGCATTTGTATCTAACAAGAAAATAAGCACACTGCGATCAAGCCAAACACTCCTAAGTGGTGTCAGAGCCCTGTTCAGACGCACTGCCTGCAAGCACCAAGGAGGGGATGATGCTTTCCCTGGAGATCTGAGAGCAGGGAGCGAGGCTCCCACGGGACAGAAGGGTGAAAGGACCGCGGTGCTTCTCTGCCCAAGGGGAACCGAGGAGCACAGTGAAACACGCTCAGTTTTACACACAAAGGCCAATTATATAATTGCTATGTAGATACACAGATACACACTGAACCATCAAGAACACCCTCTCACCGGCGTCGTGCTGCTCCCCCCGTAGAAAGTGACCTCCTCCCAGGTGACGATGAAGACCCAGGTGGCAGAGAAGGAGGCCATGTCCTTGAAGTGCCTGCGGATGTCCCTGGAGGCTCTCCTGAGCAGCCCCGGCTCCGTGCTCTCCCGGTAGTAGACGTCCCCCCGGATCCCATTGTGCACGTCGGCCCAGAAGGGCGCCACGAAGGCGCGCCCGTCGGCCAGCGGGAAGGCCTCGGGGGTGAACTGGCTGACCAGAGCGTTGAAGGAGATCACCCCGTTGTTGTTCACCTGCACCGGGAGACCCACGCGGCCTGAGCGAGGCTTTGCAGGCAGCACAAACCCGCTGGTTAATCAGAAGACGGGGGGGTGAGAGGATTTCAGGCTGACTTTGGCCCCTGTGCAAGGCTGTGATGATGTCTAAGCCCAGCCTGGAGGAGTTGGTATCCCCTTAGCCAGGCTTTTGCTGTGCCACCACCTGAGAGCAGCAGCAGTTTGTCCTCGTCTCGGGCACCCACAAAACTGTTGCCCCTTTCCCCCCCCCAGCAGGTCTCTGCATTTTCTTGTTTCTTGTCATGTAACAGGAAAAATGTCCCTCGTGTCAAGCCCTTAGCTCTGCTGTACCATTTAATCACCTACAAAGAAAATTTACTGCCTTTTATATTCCTTTCCCATGAACATTATCCCATTAAATATACCTTTGACTTTCTTAATCATAAAACCTATCAGTTCATGAAATCTAAGAACTTGTCAGGTAGTTGCTAATAAATCTTCCAGTTCCTGATGACAGGGAGAGAGCATTTAAAATACAGCCTAATGACAAGGAAAAGAGCAAAGGGAAGGTCTGTTTCTCCACTTACATAAATGCTTCTGTAGGGGACTCCAAAATAGATGAAAGGGACAGAGATCTTGATCTCGGGAGAGCTCCCATCATCAACTTTGGGTGTTCTTGTGTCGTTCTGCCAGAATGGATACAGACTCCCCATGGTGTGAGCTGGAAGGAGAGAGAGAAGACAGTCCTTCAGGTAATGTCTGCTGTCATCTCATGCCCTGTTTCCAGTGTGCTCCTCACAGAGGAAATGGGGATTTTTCTGTTTTTTCCCCTCCCCTCTTCGGTGTAGGAAAGCCATGCCCTGTCCTCACAACATTCAACCTCGGCCAACACAAGACCACAGGATCTGAACAATCCCAGCTCTGTTCACCTGGATTCAGGACATGCTTTTACTTCCTGGGCATTCAGGGGCCTCAGATGGGGCCAGTTCTCTCTGTTCCCCACTGCTACAGTCACAGGGGGGCTCTCCTGATGCCCAACCCAGTGGATGCTCCTTCCTTCCATCACGGGGATGTTTCATGCTGGAAATTGCCTTGGAATAAGGAAAATAAGTTGAGTCCTTCACAGGTTCAACTGGTCCAATTTTCCTTGGGGAAAAGGAGACAAGGGCAAGCCTGGCCTTAACCCACTGGCATCCCGATTTCCTGAGACCTCTGCATGGCCTGAGTGTCCCTCTGGACATAAAGGGAGGTGGCATGTGATGGTTTCCAAGCCACAAGCCTGGTTTCACAGACATATCCAAAGAGCCACGGCAAAATTTCAGGTTGACAGGTAGTAAAGTAAGTCATTTCACAGCTGTTACACACCTGAAAAGTTATTACAGCCAAGGCATAGCTATGAGACATGGATTTTACTGATTTCTAAAACAGGGAACTCAGCAGATACTCCTTAATTCCAGCTTCTTTAGCACTGCTGGTGCCACACTGCTGTTCCTACTCAGCAGTCCTAACACTAAAGTCTTATCAAACTGATTTCATAGTGACTGGCCAGACCAACACAACCTCCACGTGCACACACAGCCACATAAATGATATACACAAGCATCCCTTAAAATTCCCAGCCTGTTCCTCCCCACGGGAAACACTCAGTTCCCCCTGGTCCTTATACACCCCCAGCCGAGGAGCTGGGGGTGTTTTCCAAGCCCTCTGGGGTCTCTGGGCACAGCAGAGCTGGGGAATTTTGGCCTCCCAGCACCTGAGAGGGAGATACTCACCTCGTTGCTGGGCTGTTATCACCAAAAGGGCCACCCAAGTTCCCAGAAACGATTGTTTGTTCATCCTGCAGGAAGGAAAGAAACCCAGACACGCATCACATCGGTTGGAAAACACATCCTCAAGGATAACCCAAGCCCTGTTGCTTCCTGAAGCCAGGTGGATGTTCCAGAGGTGGAGGCCCCCTCACCTGCAGGCAGACCCAAAATGCCTGTTCCATGGAGCACTCTAGAGAATTCCCTGGTGATAACAGCAAATCACCTGCAGGCGCTGCCAGAGGAAGCCCAGAATCACCTGGAAGAGCTGCTGCTGCTTTCACATGGATTTTGGAAGTTGTAAAGAGCCCCAGCTCTCCGTGGCCCCTTTATTCTCCTGAGGGTTCAAAAGCAATTCCCCCTGATCCACTGAGCGCAGGGATGGACACTCCTGCCCAGTTCCAAGGGGAGCAGCTCTGCACTGCTCCAAACACAAGAGCTGAGGTGTGTTCTCATGGTTAAGGGGCTTCAGACACCACTTTGACTAATCCTCTGTGCTGGCTCCTACCACAGCCACCACTTATTGCTTTGGATGAGCGTGGAGGAAGCACAAACATTTACACAGCTGGGCACCTCCTCGCTGCACAGGAATCAATGAGAGAGGGAGCAGACACAGGGCTGGGAAAATGAAAGAGAAACCCCGTGCCAGCTTTAATTCCTTCTGTGCCTAATGCAATTTGTTACTCATTATTAATCCAATAGAAAATATTGCTAAAACACCTGCTTTGATTTCTTTGCCTGTCGATTCCGTGATCACACACGGGCAGGGCTCCCAGAGAGCTCCCGGGAAGGTTCTCCTGCGTTCCCAGTGTGTGTGTGTGCCCCGTTGGAAAAGTACGTGACCAGCTTCACACACCAACCTACAGCCACGCACTGTGCACAGCCTGAGCTTTCAGATCAGCCTCTCCACCTTCCCAGCTTCAAATATCTGCCTATAAAAGCCAGCGTTGCTTTGTGTTCTCCGTAGATCTGTTTTTATGGGGTTTGTGGATCAGCGGATCCAACACCTTCTAAAGGCACAGATGCACAAACACAACACACAGAGTGCACAGGGGGAACATTCCATCATCTGTCCCACATCACTTCCACTTGATTCCAGCTTCTGGGAGCTTGAAAAGTGTGGGGCACAGTGGACAGAAAGTTCCTCCCTGTTCACTGCTGCAGTCACATCAGTGCTGGTCCCAGCCTGCTTCCAGCTACCACATTCGCCATTGACTAAAAACCCCTCCAGCAAGGAAAAGTTTTGCCACATTCCCTATCTTGGAAAGATGAAAGGAGGATGACAGGACTGTAAATTCTGTGGATTCATCAGCAGAGAGCAGGCAGAGAATGACTAGGGGAGACTGTGGCAGTCTGAGGACAAGAGCAAGACTGGCACCACTCGGCAAACATGACAGACTTCATAAAGAACACATTATTTAACATATCCCATTCAGAACTACAATCATTTAGGTATGAAAATAAAAAAGAATTACCAACCTGTTTCGTGGACTAGAGGAGCAAGCAGGTCTGAAATTTTAGACCAGTCTTGGTGGAGCAGGGCGAAGTCCTATGTCAATGGAGAATGCATGCCGGTCCTCCCGTGCCAATTCTTGCTGGGGACTGAAAGGATGGCTCAGTCCCTTGCTCTCCCAGTTGAAAACTCCCTTTCTGTCAATGCTCTTCCAGGGCTGGAGCAGTGCTGAGTTGCAATCACAACTGTTGCCTCTATTGATAAGCAGCAAGCTAATCTGGAGATCAGATTCTGGCCTGGAGAGGGAGAGGAGCCTCTTTCTTCCCCAAAAGCTCACCCCCTTCAGGCAGATTGAGATGGAAATGCCAGCGAGCCGGAGCTGGGCTCGCTGCTGGGCTGCTCAGGGGAAAGAAAACCCAACCCTCAGAAGAACTGAGCCCCTTCCTCCTTTGTGTAAAAGGAGGGGAAAAAAAAAAAGCCCATCTATATAATGTTACAGGATTAGCATTAAGCAGTGCTAGGCTCAAAGTGCTGTTCAAAGGCGCTGCCCTGAACTTTCAATGGAGCTACTTTGCCATCCAGGTCTTGCTTTACTCTCTGTAACTGCTTTTACAGGTGGAAAAGGAAAAAACTCACCCACTCCAGTGTTCTCTCTCCAAATCTCCCAGGGAGGTTTTCCTTGCTGTTCCTGTTTCCACCCTCTCTGGAAGGACTGGCTGCTGGTGGGGAGTTTCACTGGGGGACTGGTGTGTCATTCCTGTTTTCACTCATACAACCTGCAATTTCCACAGGGATTTTCCCTGCCTCTGGCATCTGGGCTGATAGATGATACACAACTAAGTTGACGGGTAAAAACTTGGGCTGTGGGTGTAGCTGGGGTGAGCTGACCAAAGTTCCTCATCTTCTGTACCCCAGGAAAAGAATTCAACCACTTTCATTTGGTTCAGATCCACGTCAGGTGGAATAGCAGCTGAGGGGTGAAGGATGCCACCAGCAGAGCCACTTTAGAGCTGACTTTTCCAGCCTTCAAGACTCAGGTAGGACAGGCAGAGCTCCAACCCATCGTGGGAAAACAGCCTGACCTTGGCACAATGATTTTCCCTGCTGACTTTCTGGGTGGGTGCCTTTTATTTTCCCTATTTTCCCTGCTAGGAGTTAAATTATTCCTCCTGTGCTCCCTGTACACCCTCTCCTGCCCCTTGTGAGGGCACAGGAATGCCAGCAGCCCAGTAAGAACTAGAGAAACCCAGATTTTTTTTCCCCCAGGAGCCTGGGAGCTCCTAGAAGTGCGTTTAACAAGTTCACCCCCAAAGCACTGCATCTTACATCAGCAGTTTCCTTCAGCACATCAGGGGCACCAGGAAACACACCACCTCCACAGCAAATCCTGGAGTCTGCTTCCTCTTTATCCTCCAAACGTGGCCTTGCTAACAAGAATCTTTCATTTTTAAATTTATTTGTACCCATTTCTATATTTTCACAACTATTTTAGGAGGGCAGGGGGATATCAGCACTGATATTCCAAGGGACCCATTACTTCCAGCCTGCCACTCCACACACCCTTGGCTCTCCCCTTCCCTCCCATACATTTTAAACATTACCAGCCACAGGAAAATCAATTGACTCTTCTCCTTCTGTTTTGTAACACAGAGAAAACTGGTGAGAATTGGTTTCCCTCTGCTCCTTTGTCAGTTTAATATTCTGGTCCTGTTGGCCCTGGGCAAGACCACACTGATGGAGTTTGATTAGGCTTCACTGCCTCTTTGGGGAGGGCTTTGTCTTCCAAACTATTTTCTTTTGGCAGGGGATGTTCCCACCATGCAGTGCTGGACACACATCGGAGCTGAACGACCAAACAGCAGAAAACTGCCTCCCATGCCTGACCTCAAGAAAAAACAAGCATCAAAAGATGAGACAAAAAGGTTCTCTGGCTGCTTCACCTTGGCAGAGCAACCACAGGCATTCCCATTTCAAGGGACCCAGCACAGCTGGGAGAGGGGTTTGCCAGGAGTTCTGTCCCATCTGGAGGGACATCTTCCTCCTCCTCCCTCTCCCCAGGGTTATTTGGTGTAGGCCACGAGGATGGAACTTGTTTTAACCCCAAGGCCAGTTCCAGTGAGGACATGGAGCAGATAACAGTGAACTCGAGCCTCGTTCCTCACCTGGAAGTGGAGATGAATCACAGCCATGGAGAAACACAGTCCAGGAGAGGACTAGATCTTCCTTCTCCTTTCAAAAAGCACCATCACAGGGAAGGTGGCTGTGCTTGAGCTCTCAGCACAAACACCAGCAGCACAAAAACACCTCGGCAGCTCTCACTGCACCAAAGGTGCGCGTTAAACACGTGGGTCAGACCGAGGGGAACGTTTTGCTTGAAGGGCAACACAAAAGGGCAAAGCTCAGGACACTTTTTTTTTTTTTTGTGTAAAAACTTACATAAGTTTATTGAACTGATCCAAACCAATTACCTATTTGGCCTGAATTCCACCGCTAAGTCTGCGAGCAAACCAAAGGCAAGTCGTGGGAGCGGGAAGAATATCCCCCGTGAGAGAAACCAGGGTAAAAAACGAGATGGACTTACAGTTCTTTTTCTTTGAAATTACACATGGATGCAACATTAACAGGGAGCAAGAACAGATCTTCATGTTTAAATTAGATTTGAAATTTCCAGTAAGTGCAGGAAAGCAATCACAGAGGCAAAGGCCCGAGATGGTTGAAGCCCCTCGAACGCTGCTCTGGGGAAGGCGTCTCTCTGCCACCCACAGAAGTGCCACATCCAAACGAGGGAGGCACAGCTGCCAGGAATACATATTTTAGCCTCTGGGCTGCTTCCAGCACCTCGTTTGCATTTTCAAATCTGCACACGAACAGAACCTACAGAATCTCATTTACAAGCGAAAACGGCAACCGAGGAGGCAGAGCCAGCGCCAGAGATTCCAGACCCAAGGAGGCGAGGGCACATGGGGAGCCCCTCCCCAGAGGCAGCTGCTCCAAGCCACCCTCTCAGCTGCCACTAGGATGTGTGCAGCTCCCCAAAAACGGCGTCACAAATCCCTGCAGGGGAGCAGAGGGCAGCCGGCACGCCATGAATATTCATAACATCGCCTAACCCTTAAGCGATCCGCCTGAAACATCTGGTCAAAACACCGATAGTCAACAGCAACGTTATCCGAAAACACGAGAGCGCAGCATCCAATCTCGGCACACGGAGCCGTGTGACACTTTGGTATGTAGCTGTCACCTAATTCCCGGTGAGCCAGGGGCTTGCCCGCTGCGCAGACTGCCCGGGGCAGGCTTTAAATGCATGAACTAGCAGGAACAGCAAAACAGCTCTTGACAAAAGTAGTCCTCTGACAGAAGGACACAAAAGCCAGGCAAGCTTGCACATCTGTTTTGTTTTCTCCAAGGAATGTCGCAGAGCCAGGGATGTTTTCACCTGGGCACAGCCCCTCCTGACACCGCGTGGGTTTAAATCAAACCTCCTGCCACGTCAGGACCCTACGGGATTCTCAGCGTCCCAAACCTCCTCTCCCACTCAGAGCCCTCTCCTCTCTCCCCAAGACATGGCCCCTGTTAAGTACTAACTTGGCACACACCCCCTTTCCCAACAGGTATTACAAAAGGAAAGGGATCTGGGGTATTTCCCCCCATCAGTTGTGTGCCTTTTGGTCCTACTTTCTGAAGTCGATCACCTGGACACATGAACTGCCTCTGGGTTATGGATGGGACTCCTTCTCTTCGGGAAGTCAACCAAGATCTTTGGTTTCCACCCTGCGAGCGTCCCACAAGCTGCACACAAGGTGAATGCCTTGAGAACATCGTCCAGAAAAAACCCTCCCCTGGAGAAGTGGCAAAGTAAGCGGTGATGTTGATACTGTGACTTCTGACCTGCCCGACCAGGGGAGCTGGGTTGGGTGTTAGCACCAAATCCCCAGCACTTGCTGACCTTGTATGTCAGCAGCTGTTCTCCTTTCCCATCTTCCAGTTCCCACCAGGTCTGCCACATATAAAACCAGGATTTACTGACAGTTCTGAGCTGGTGCAGTGACAGCACCATTCCCTCCAGGGACAGGCCAATTTTTAGTGGGCAAACAAATTTAAAAGCACATCCTTGGGTCTTCTTTATCATCCCGTTCAGCTCTTTAATGGTCTTTGTTTATTCCCTTCTCTGAAACCGAGACACTTAATTGTGCTGAGGAAGTTGGTCAAGAGTTACAGCATCTCATTAATAGCAGGTACAGTGCCATAAATACACCCACAGAGGCAATCACTGCTCTACAGAATTAGGTCAGAGATACTTTTGCATCCCTCTTGGTCGCTTACCTCGGACACTGCAGCGACTCAGGGACAACCTACTTACATTGGAGGTCAAGGGCTGAAATAGGCTTCTAATATTAAACAACCATATCTTCATAAAACTTTGCTTTATAACAAAATATCTTATTAACCACAACTTTTCCTATTCGTAGGTATGTATATATATATATCATACAGAAAGTGTTGGCTTAAGAGTTCTGCTATAAGGCAGCAAATTACCTTCACTGCCCACAACGGAAAATACATCTTCAGTAAAGCTCTAGCTTATAAAAGCATCATTTTATGTTACACTGCCACTACCTCCCTGCTGTTTAGTTTTACAGGTACCACAGCTCTGCAGGTACATGCTGTGGTCTCTATGCTACCTGTGGAAAGTCTTGCTCCCTTTCCTATTGCTCTTCTCAACGGGGCCAAGAAATTGGTATTTTTGGCAGGGGGATGAGGCACATATTATTAATTTGTCTTAAATCCTCACGTTTTTAATGCTTACTTTGGATGAGGAACTACTCCCCCCTCTGAACTATCCCCACATCCTGAACCTGAAGACTATGAGATAACACTTCATCCCCTCCCCATCCTATCCCACCCCACTTTCTAGGTGAAATATGAAGAGAAATACACAACTCCAGGGATATCAAAGGAGATTGGTGGACAGAAGCATCATGGGAAAGAAAGTGCACGTGGGGACAAGGGAGCATTTCAAAATTAAGGTCAGGAGTTCATGTGTAACTAGAGCCCTCACTGCACAGCTTCAAAAACCTTTATGCAGCTGCTTGTAACTAGGAAATCTGAAAAGTCTTCAACTTGTCAGGGAGCAGAGGAACAAGGGAAGACACAGGGAAGGGAAACAAGAGATAGAAAGGAAGGAGGATTTCACTGAACAGGAATCTGCTCTGCAGCAGAAAACAGGGGCTAACTTCAGCAGCAGCACAAGGTGGGGGAAGCCAATAGTGAAAACCTGCTGAACAACAAACATGAGTCTGGTTGCTTTGTTACTCAACTTGTAGGAACTGGTCGGAGCCGACACATTGTCCTGGCTCGGACCCTAAGCAGGGACCCCCAGCCAGGGGCCCCGGGGAAAGTGCTAAGGTTTGAATTCTGGTGCAACAGCAACAAACACAAACTTCAACTTCACTCTTCCTCTCCTCCCTGGAGAGGAATTTTAGCCATTCCACGTTCAGTACCAGCTGGCCCAAGGTTAAGTGCATGGAGGATCACTTCAGCATCAGGATGGATGCTGGTCAGTGGGGGAAGCTCTTCAACCCCTCGCTGACCTGTTACTCTAAAAGCCCTTCCAACGCTACACCCATCCCACCACACTCCAAAATTCACTTTGCAGCACACCCACGGGTCCCTTTGCCCCCAGCCTGCCAGTGCTACAGGCTGCAGACACAGTGTGAGATGGGTACAGCCACCAAAACTTCCTTCTTCCCCCCCAGATCAACGTGGATATAGGGAGTGTGTTCTGAAAAGAAAGTTTCTTTCTGCTAAATTCTCTCTCTTTCCCCCATTTTGCGCACTCCTAGAAACCAAACCAGCGGAGTGAAGTGGATGCACTAAGTACCTGAGCTCTGAGTCAAGCGGAATAAATACTGTTGGAGATCTTGTCTGTGAACTCGAGCACAACAAAAGGTTGAGACAGCACCAAGCTGCAAGAAAATACTTCAGCAAGCTCGAGCCACAGTCGGGTAGCGAGGCCAAAGGGAGCTCTGGTGGAGCAAAACACCAAAAACTTAGGAAAAGAAAACAACAGGTCAAATTCTGCACCGAGCTGTTGTCTCCCTTATGGACCCTGGCATTCCTTAGCTTGAACAACTGACCATTCACGCCAAATCACGAGTATACCGGAGCATCAAAGGAAACATCAAGGTATTGCCCACACTGAAACACACCTACTGAAGTCAATTGTCACCTCAAGGTCACCTGCAGTGGATGGTGGGCATTGGTTCTCACGTCAGGGCACCTCCTCCGGGCTAAGAAATCACCTGCTACAGAAACACAACCAAACCTCAACCAACCAACTGAAACAAAAACCTTGCAAAAACTCCTTAATGCATGTGTGTGGGTGTGCTGGGGGCATGTGTGTGGTCAGGAGAGGTTATTTCATTCTGGGCTCCACGTAGATTTTATCCCCATCCCGGATGCCGTAGGAGTGCAGCGCTCGGGAGCTGTACTTCATCTCCTCGGGGCCGAAGGGAGCCTCCTGGTCCAAGTAGAAGAGCAGCATGTTGCTCGTGGACAGCTGCACCACAGTTTTTAAGTGCTTCTTCAGCTCTGCCACAGTCTGATCGAGGCGGATGGACATCTCCTCCACCTTATCCTGGAAGTGAACCTCCACCTTCACGCTGCTCTGAGGCCGAAGATCCACCACGGCCAAGGGCTCCAGCTTCCCATACTTGGTGACCAGCTCGTGATACCTGGAAAAGCCAACAAGGCCACAATTATGGTGCAGTTGCACAACGCACATTTCACAAGTTCTGAATGTTCCTCACCTGAGATCACACTGACCCTCATTCAAGTTTGATTCCCTAGGAATAAATTTGAATGGTATGAGCACTGTTTTGTCCCCTGCCAGCAAGACACTTCACAGAGCACACAGAGTTTCTCAGGCAAGATGCTGAAAAGATATTTGGAAGAAAGAGAGGAAGCCACGCTCACAACTCTACAACTCCTGCTCCAGTGCAAACACTTCACTAAAGAGTGCCAGAACCAAGCCAGTGCTCACACAAAGGACACAGCCCTCAGTTCAGATTCCCTGTGGAATCTAAATTCTCTGTGGCTTCATGGTTTCAGACTGTGGCTTCAGACATCCCTGCTGTTTTCCAAAGGGCCAGCTAGGTCCCAAACATTACAATCATCAAGATCACCGAATCAAGGTGAGCCACTGCACAGTTTGGAAGGTCACAACAAAAAAGGGGACTTCTTGCCAACTGATCCTTCACATCTACTCTAAAACAAGATGGGATTTTTACCAGCAGACCCACACACCCCACTGACACTTTCTCCTCGGAGCCAAGTTCTCTTCCCAAGGTCCATCCCAGGGAGCCATTCCTGGCAATGGAAAGTCTGTCTCACCCTCAGCAGGTATTGCTCCCATCAGGCAAGGCTGCATCTCCCTGCCTGGCTGGGAAAGCAGCAGAATGGCAGCACAAAACACAATGGGAGTGAAATGACAAAGGCAGAGCTGCTGAGGAAAGGTAACATTTCAGAGCCCCTCCGCTCTGCCCAGCACAGAAAGCGCTTTTTGTTCCCGATCCCAGGCCCAGCTGAATGCGATCGGTGCCGTGTCACGGCCCCTGTCGAGCAGTGATGGGACCTGGCAGGCTGGGAGACCCCAGGGAGTCCTGCCGGAGGCAGGAATGTTCCTGGAGAACAGCAGCCCCTCTGTCTGCTGGGAAATGAGGTAAGGGCCACCACGCACTAGGATTTCCCCAGTCCCACGGGCAGAGCGAGCCCTCCCTGGGGCAGAGCGGCCAAAGGCAGCCTGGTGCCCTGCTCTCAGGGACACCTGCTGACAGGATCAGGACTGTTTGTGTGGGAAAGCCATTAGTGCTGAGAGCAGACAACACACTCCCCCCATATTTGACCCACCTGCAGCTACAGCAAGTGCCAACCAACGTGTCACCAACAGGGAGGGTTTCTCTGCAGCACAGTTTCCTCCAAGTTTAAAAGGATTTGTCAGCAGGGAAGGAGGGAGAGAGGAACCCACCCCTTGCTGCTCCAAGTCCTCGGCCCACTCTGGGACAACCCTTTAATTCTTACCATCTCTGTTGCCACAGACCAGCAACAATTTCTTATGGACCAACAAGAATTACTGTCCTGATTGGTGCACTGAGGGCAACTGCAGTGAACTGGGCTGATGGTGGGCAGAGGATAAAGAGGGGGCAAATTTCGGGCAAGCTGAGAGAGAGAAGCACCACGAGTGGGTTAAGATGACCCAAATATGTGCTGTTAACACATGGAGGGTCAGGCAACGCTGTCTTACATTTTCTTGTGTCAAGGGAAGGCAGAAGCAGCTTTTCAGTCTGTCCCTTGTATGTGAGCTGCAGAGACAGTCAGGAGTCTGAGTGACTGGCTTCCCTCAGATCAATAGGGATGAAGGCACACTGCTTATAAGGTTCTTTTGTACCCCGATAATAGGCACCCTGGAGACTTTTCTAATCACCCTTGCAGACACTGGCTGCCAGAGCAGAAGATGCTGAAGAACTGAGCCTGGTTACAAGTGCCTCTGATAGTCTGCAGATAAACAGTGGCCCAGACAAGCAGAGGAGTCATTAAAAACCCACAGACACAGCGACATCATGCCGGGAGACAGCCAATATTGGATTGTACACTCAGTGCTCCCTCTAACCCACGGCATCCAGAGAGATAAATTGTTCTTTCCATTCCCCTCCCTCCCTGATCCCTTCCAGCTGCAGCCTGGGAAGGCATGAATGAAAGCGGGGGGGGTTCTCCTGACAGAGCTTATCTCAAGCTGCACCTTGGCAGTCTCGAGGGGGGCTGCTCCCACTGGGAAGTTTTCCGTGCTCCAGTGTGTCCTCCCTCGGCTCCAGGCAGCACTGCAATGCAGATGCTGTCCCCCCAGCAACAACATGTGTGTCCTGATTAGATTCTAATTACAAACCACCTTTGGAGAGACCACACCAGATCTGGGAGCAAAGAAGGGGAAGCTTTAGCAACAAACACATACAAAATCCCTCTGCAAAGAATGCCAGGTTTCCCTTCCTACAAGGGCTGCTGCCAAGGGCCCAGGAACTGAAACCCAGCCCTCAGCACTGGGGACACTGTCAGCCATCTGCAGCCTCACTAGAAAATAGCCTGTAGTGGCACACAACCCCTCCAGGACAGAACAACCCTCTTTAGTAGCTGCAGGAGTCTCCTGGAAACGCTGCACAGATGAAGGAGTTCAGACAAAGGGGCCATTGACCATGAAAAAGGCAGCAAGAGTGTTTAAACGTTAAGAAACCAGAGGGGGAGGTAATTTTCCTAGCAGGTTGGTCAAAATCAGCCTGGTTTTCTTGGATGGGTGAGATATTAGTGATCTCTTACACAAGATGCCACCTGGAAAGCGACCCCAGCGGTGTGTGGGGATGTGTAACCATGTGGGTGCACACAGCCTGTTCCCAAAGTCCGTGTCCAGAGACACGAAACAGCTTTCTTAGAAATAAAATGTTATGGAAAATAATCCATTTTGGGAGTATCACCACGAGCTCACAGTCCCTGCCTCCCCTCCCTCTCCCCTGCATTCTCTGACTCTGCTGCCATCGCTTCCAATATTTCTTCCAATTTTTACGCTTCAAGGGCTTCTAAAATTACAAGCCAGGACTTGTCCTCAGGAAAAGGCACAAGAGGGATCACCAGCTGTCTTGTCTCCCTGACTACACGAGTGCCCTTTGCCTCTGAACTGACCCCAGTATGCCTTTAACAAATGTTATAATCACTGAACCTATCAGTCTTCATAAAAAACACCCTGCCCTCAGCCCCTGTTCCAGCCTTCCCATGCCCTCACTGTACCAGCAGATCACATACCCAGAGCTTTAGGAAAACAGGAGACATTTTACCTAAGAATTAAGCTGGGGGGGAACACTGACCAGCCAATGTAAACACTGACCAGATTCCATTTGCACCTCTGTCACCCATTCCAGGCCATACCTTTGACCTTCAGTGTGTCCCCACCTCTGTCTGTCCCCTCAGAGTCAAACACAGAGCCTTGTCCTACCCCTTTTCTGTACAAAAAGGGCTATAAAGCTCTGCTGTCAAAAAGCACATGATGGTTCTAGGCAAAAGGCACATCAAGGCAGTGGCCTGATGGTCCATGATCCTTCCTCAGCCCATCAGGAGCAGTGAGTAGATGCTGGCACAGAGAAGGTACCAACTGAACAGCATCTGTCCAAGTTCATTAGTTTAACCAAGATGAACGGGTCATTGGATACACTTTTCTGGCAAAGAAAAACCATCAGGCTTGTGATTTGCAGGCCTGAAAGTGAGAGGACAGCTTCCCATTGCCAGTCACATTCCACACACCAGATGGTCAAGAGGATTAGATGCCCTGGCCTGGCACCAGAGAGCACGATCTGCCCAGGCTTTTGGGCACTCCTAAACACAGGTGGATTATGAAGGGACCCATCAGAGGGGCCAGGAAACAATGAAGACCATTACTGAACAGTCATGTTGTTTAATGGCACTTGACACAGAGAATTTCAGACTGAATTTGACTCAGGAGTGATCCTACAGGTCACCAGACAACACACCAAAACAACGACTTCAGCTAAAACAGACTGAGGATTCCAAGGCAGGAGGAAGGATGGAACAGTTAACATGGATATCCCAAGTAACATCACCTCTCCTTTAGCCTCCCCACCCTCCTGCCCCTGCTCTCCACTGCACAACAAAGAATTCCCACCTGAATGGCACCTCCTCCTCCGGGAACTCCATGTAGTATCGGATGAAGAATCGCTCCGAGTCCTCTCGCTCCCCATCGGCAACGATGCTCCCGTTGAGCTTGATGATGGATGGCAACCTGCAAGCAAGACACCAATTTCATGCACCTTCTCCAAGCATGTTCAAAATTAAGCATTTTCATTTCACCACATCACGTGCACAGGCACGTTTGAGACCCAAAAACTCCTCTGAGGAGCAGAGAAGTCAGACAGCATTTCCGCTCCTCCGGCTTTCCCCACGCAACAAAACCAAGCTCCAAATCTTTCTGAATGCACACAGAATTCCATCTCCTACTCCTTTTCCCACAGTTATTTGCTCCCACCCGTTCACTGTCAGCTCAAGCTCCTGCTGAGCAGAACAGAGGAGGAACAGACCTGGCTATTAGCAGCTTCCTGCGCTCCTCGGTGGTGTAGGACTGCAGCAAAGGAATTCCCAGCAGTTTCACTTCCTCGAGCTTGGGAAAAGAATTTAACTTGTCAATGTCTTCCCAGCAGTGCAGACCTGCTCAGAAGGAAAGGTTTGTGTAAACAAACACAGATAAAACGTCCTGTATCCAAGACAATCAGACACAGCCAAAAAGAACACACGTGACAGGTGAGTGTCACTGCTGTTCCTTTCGCTCATGAAGTGCTGAAAAAAAAACCTCCTTTTTTTGCTGACAAGACAGAGTAGCTGAAATTCTCTCGTGCTGTTTTTCAAGTCCAGAAGGATGATCTCCATGGCTTAGTTTTTTATGGATTGGCCAGTGTTTGGCCTTGCTGCTGAGGACTGACCAGCATCAGTTATGACGGCTGTGTCTATAAAGGGATGCTGTCTGTACAGTATTAAATTCATCAGGGTTTATGTCACTCCAGACATCACTAAACAGCCATCAAGTGGCTTTACCTTGCACTCATGACCACCTTGAGTCCTGTTTCTGCTCACAAGCCAACAGTAAAGCAGTCCCAGAAGCCATCCAGGCATTTAATGAAAAAGACTTTAATTCGATTTCAGCCCCTGGTATTTGGGATAACAAAGCAAGCAGGGAGGGTAAATAAAAAATCCTGTGGACTGAGCACCAGTAAAGCCCTGAGAGATCAACACAACTTGTTGCAGAGTCTTTGCATGACACAATTTTGGAGTGCAGCAGCTTTGTGTAAAGAACCCAAGAAGTTTAACATGCTCCTTGGGATTTCTAATTGACTTCCAGCTCCCAAAACATCAGAAAGCAACACAGAACTTGGAGTTCTTAAATACCTGGCATCAAACCTGCAAAACTACTTACCACAGAGGCACTCGTTCCTCAGTGAGACAGTGCTTTCAAATCCAGCTTAACAGGCTTTTCCTCCTCTAGTTAGCTTTAAGCTTTCATTACAGGGATTCCTTGATGCTTACATTGTAAAGCATGTTAATAAAGCACCTGCTACCTGCCTGACACTTAATCAGCACTTGCACAGCATACAAAGCTGTGAAGAACAAAAGCTGATGATGCATTAGGTGCTCCTGCAGATGAGCTTGTGGTGCACGTGTCACCTCATCAACACGTCACAGCCCTGGAGCTGCTGCTCTCTGAGCACAGGGTGGCTCTTCCCAATATTCCAAAGGCTCATTCTCTTTCTGGAGCTGAAAATTCTCTGGGGTTGAAGTTGTAAAAGCAGCTTCAAGCACAGTGTGTGGTGAGTTCCTAATGACTGAGCACAGGTGACAGACAGCTCGATATGTGCTGCACACCTGCACAGACCCTCATTCTACCCAAGATAAAACAGGGAATAAAAGACAAACGGGATTCTTTCATCCCCTCCACTGCCAGACATTTATTTATCATTCTCCACCCAGGAGCACCCGAGGCAGGGATGTGAAACAGAGGGGAAACCACTCACATAAAAAACCTTTGCCAGCTCATTTTGAGTCCACACTACTCTGCCTCATCTTTTGAGAATGACTGACAACCCAAAGCAGCTGGCAAAGCCCACAGGGACGGGCTTGTTGTCACCTACACAGGAGGGGAGCTCTGATCAACCAGTCATTCATCCTGAGAACAAAACCCATCGTGCTCCCAGGCTCTCACCTGATTTGTGCAAGTTGATGGATCTCAGGTTGGGGAACAGCCTTGCCAGGGAATCTTCTGACTCTTCAATGGTGGTGAGGTTGTTGTTAGCCAGAATAAGTGTGTCCAGGGATGGAAACATAATTCCCAACTTTCGAATTTCAGTCCAGTCTTGAAGATTATTGTCAGTTATGTGGAGCAGTTTGAGAGACTGGCAGCAAACAGGAGAACAAGACACTGTTTCGTAGTCATTAAGGCACAGGAAGAGCTCCTCCAAGCTGCACAGGGGCAGAAGGATCATGTCAGCACCTCAACACACCTTGAGAAGTGGTATTTCAATTTTAAGTGATTTTAACACAACTTCCTGAAAGTGATTTGCAACCTTTGAGTTGGAATGTTTCCACTGCACCTCTGCTCCCATCTACAAACCTTCTCCAGAGATTTAAAAAACCCTCCAAGTGTTTCCC
>JAYRBT010000067.1:4118690-4183679 GCA_036023395.1 Myiotriccus ornatus
TGGAATGTTTCCACTGCACCTCTGCTCCCATCTACAAACCTTCTCCAGAGATTTAAAAAACCCTCCAAGTGTTTCCCTGGCCTCCCAGGATTAAATTTGTAACAAATTGCTTGGGGTTGCCTTCCACATTTGTGCCAAACAAGCCACCAAACCAACTCCAAAAGCGACTGGTACCCGCTCCCAGTGCTCCCCACTTAACTTAAAATGCTGGTTTGATACAACACTGATTATGATTGTTCCCCCCACATCACTGGTTCTGCCAAAGATTCCCATTAAAGACACAACAGGTCCCACTAAGTTTTCAGACAACTGAACTGGCTCTCCCAGTCCCAGGGAAGTGGAGGTTGGCCACGCAGGATATTCTGTTGTCACCAGCTCTGCTCACAAAGCCATACAAAGCTGTCATCAAAGTGAAGCCAATCAGGACATCCATGGGAGCAGAATGCCAAGGTGGCCCATGGCCAAGCCACAGAAATCAACCCTTTTGCAGAGAAAAGCAGGATGAACTATTACTTGACAAGTGGTCAGCCCCATAGAGGTACATCCCATTCAGTTACTGGTCCAGGTATGCACTGCACCATTCACGGTGCAGTGACTCACAGGAAACAGCGTCACCTCCCACATTTTTGGGTGATTATCCATCCATCTCTGGCATTTAGATTCAGAGGAGAAGCTCCAAGCTTTGCAGTGCCACACAAGTTCAGCTTTTAATACAATGTAAAGCATTCCCCTAGCCAGTTCCCAAACTGCCAAAGAAAAAAAAAAATCCTTTTTTTTTTTAAATCAATGATGTCGTCATCCCTTACCACAAAGTTCAACAACCCAGCCTTGACCTGCCTGCAGCAAACACCCCTTTTTCTACACCCAGCATCCCAGGCTTACTCAGGTAATTCCTGCAGGATGGTGTGCACTGTTTCCCAGGAAGCTTTGCTGTTGTTGAGCACAAGTTTGCGAACGCCGGCGAAGGACCCAGCACAACTTCTCTCTAGAACGGACAAACTGAGAGGGTTGGAACTCAAGTTTAGAAACTCCAAGTGGGGAACGTTGGACACAATTTTACTGACCTAATGGGGAGGGAAAACAAACAACAAAAAAAAAAGAGAGAGAAAGAAAGCAACGTGTGTCAGGCAGTAATCGGAGCTCAGGCAATAATATCCCACCTCCCAAAAGGGAATCACCATAAGCTGAAGGAATGATATGGGGGAAAACACAGGGCTTCTGGATATCTACCTGTAATTCATACTGCAGCTATTCCTGATCTAGATGGATTGGTTAATTGCTCATTTGCCTCAACAGTTCACTTCATTACACTCCCTGAGCAGCTTGATAAGAGAAGGTCAGTCCCTTGGGAGAGGTCATAAAATCCAGCGTGGGGGAATGGCAGCTTCCAACACCATCCACACACCAGCTGCACTGGAAAACTGGGAATTTACAGTGCCTGGGACAGCACTGTGAGTGAAGAGCTCAAAGCAGAGCCAGCAGATAGAAGAATGACACTTCTTATGTTTTCCATGGCCACAATAATTGAATGCTGTGCTTTTTTAACCTGTGGGTAATCCCACAGGTGGGAAAGGTGCTACAAGACCAGAGGCCAAAGCAAAGCCAGTTAAAATCCCTGAGATGGAAGTTCAGTTCAGGGACAGTCAAAGAACTGACATTCAGGGAAAAAGACATTAGTCCAGAAAACAATTATGAGTCAGAGAACACCTGTCTGGAGAGCTCTGCTCCACAGAACAGTTGGGATGGGAGGAGATGGGGCAGACCAGGACGCACATGGGTCACTAACTGGGCCCAGTTGTTGGCAAAGGGTGATTGCCTCATGCAGAGATTGAATTCAAGTGTGGCAAACATGAGGTAATGACCCTGCCTCGCTTCACACCTCGTCCTGGGTGATGTCATGTTTTGGGTGCTACGCCTCAGGAATTAAGCAGATAAACTGGGTGACATCAGCCCAACAAAAACACAGGATTTAGCAAAACTGGCCTATGTAGAGGGATAGGAAAAACTGGTTTTTTTCAGTATTATGTTAAAATAATAAAAGGAGACATGAAAGCCCTTCTTCAGGGTATAAAGGAACAGCAGTGGATGCTCCTCTGTGCCTGCTGAGAGCAGGGCAGGGAGTAATTGGCTTAAATTGCAGCACAGGAGGCTGAAATTACACAGTTTAGACCATGAGGTTATTAGCTAAGCACAGGAACAGGCCACCCAGGGATCTGGAATCGCCATCACGGGCAGTTTTTAAGGGAGATATTTATCAGTTGTGGATGGGCTATGAAAACATAATCCTGTCTCAGAGGAAAGGGCCAGTGTTCACAGAAGGCTTTTAGTTCCAGGGCAGCCTGAAGAGGCTGAACACAGAACAGGGTGCCAGACATGGAGCTTGTGAGTGACCAGTGAGTGTGTGTGCAGCTCTCCCAGCTGCTGAGCACACGTGAGGTCAGCCCCACTGAGCTGGGACATTTCTGCAAACACCAACAGGAGTCTGACACAAAACCCCACAAGACCTCCTGTTCTTTTCCACCTATTCCCAACAATAAACACTGACATAAAAGGAGAGCATAATGCAGAGAGGAACTTAATGACACTTGAGCAGACTGAGATTGTTTTACTCACATTACATTGCATTTATCGAGCTTCTTTCACCCAAGTGCTTTGAAGGATTTTACACTAGCATTTAGAATTAATTAATGAGGCTTCAGAAATACCCTTTGTGGTAAAGGTTACTAAATCTGTCTTGCAGATAAGGAAACTAATGTGGAGAGAGAAAAAACACCTTGCCCACCATCACAAAATCAGTGGCAAAGCTGGGAATCAGCTGCCATTCCTTGGACCCCTTCAGTTCTTACTCTGTTAAAAACTGCACTGCCCATTAACCTCTTGATGTTAGAAACGCCAGTTCCAGTGCTTTGCACGATAAAATAACATAAAAATGTATATTTTTCACCCACAGGCCAGGACTGTAAGTCACAAGGTAAATGAAGTGCCAAACTGGATTAATTTCACCCCATTTATCACTCGGTCGCTGTCGAGGTAAATAAAAATCAGCCTCAAAGACGAGAAAGCAGCCACTAAAAACTCAACTCTCTCCCCTTCAAATGAGCAAAGTGCATCCATAAATGTAAAGCACTTGCAGCCACAGTAACAACCATCAGAAAGATGCAGATGCCACGACTTTTACCTCATGCCAGTCTTCCAGTTTGTTGTCAGAGAGGTCGAGCTCAAAGACGTGGGCACAGAAGGCGGCGATCTCGTTCTCATCCCCGGCACAGGTGATGCCACAGCTGTTCAGCACCAGCACGCTCGGGAGGTTCAGGCGATCTGGGACACGGGGAAAAGAGAAGCTGCCCCCTGGTCAGCACTGAATTTTAGTGACAGAACCTCCAAAAGCAAAAAAAAAAACCTAAATCTGCCGGTCGTTCCCATATTGACACAGATTTCGGGAGCTCGGGGTCAACGTGGGTTTTATGACTGGCATCGTCACAAAGTATTTTTGATTCTACACTTGCAGTACTGCTCAGTATCTGCATGTATTTCTGTCCACAGACCAGTCCTTTGTCATTTATGGTGTGTCTCGTATCAGTTCTTGCCAGAACTTGTGCTCTTCCCTAGGCATCTGCTGCAGCAGATAGGACACAGGACTAGGTGGAGCATTTGCTGCACTGCCAGACTCCCTTATCCCTTCTCCTCTTGCCCTTAGTAACAGCAAGGATGTATTTAAGCATGTCTTAAAGGGTTCAGCACTCCTACATCCTGGGAAAGCTCAGCTCTCTACTCTGCTTTTACATTTCTGCTTCAGTTTTGCTCTAAGTCCTTCTCAGGTAGGTAAATGTTCTCAAAGCTATTCTACAACCAAGGACTTGGACCTCAATCACAGCTTGATGTGCTAAGGCCAAAACATGACAGAAAGCTGTGGATCTGTAACAGGAAACCATTTCAACACAAGGAATCCATGCCAAGGCAAGGCATCAGTTCTTACACTCCTTCACATACCCACCTCTCAGAAGTCTCAAAATCTATTAAAATTTAACAATCAGCTTCTTCCTAAATAGGTGGCCCTTTTTCTCTCTCCTTAACACCTGACAGCTACATGACTAGAAAGGATTCCAGGAGCAGACAATTATCTGGAGTGATCTGAGTTTCTGAGTTTTCTGGCTCATTAGTGTTTGGCTTTTTAAAGGATTGTGTTGCACCTTGGGAATTGGTCATGACGTACTTTTAGGTCATGTCTCAGTCACATTTTAAGATGTGCCCTCTTTCCAGCACGCAAACAGCTGAGGTGAGCAGGTGCTCATTTACCTGGAGAGAGGGCACTGACTGAATATTCCATCAGGCTGATTTTCTGTTTGTGTTCTTTTTGAGTGACACACAGAGCGTTTTATCCTCAACTGAACTCAGGCTCTTTTCTCTCCTCTGTCAAACTCAGTTATTGGAAACTTCACCCAGCTGATTTCCGTGGTTATTTTCCCCTTTGGGGCTGCTTGTGACACAAACTGACCTGGTGGATGTTTGGACAACTCGTACAGATCACGATGGGCAAGAGGTGACACAAAGAAAGGGCAGCTCTGGTGGGATGAGTGGGAATCTCTGACTCCTCTGTATAATCCAAGAACCAAATTCCAACATCAAAGTGTGAGGGAAGACTAAAGGGTGTCAAATGGATCTAGTTTAAAGGAGACAGTGACACAGATTCTGCAGTCTGGGAGGCTCAAGGACATCCACAAGCAGCACAGAGCTTCAGACACACATCTGGCTGAACTCCCTTGAGTTGAACTCCCAGAAGCACAGGAGAGGGGATTTCTGCACTAGATCAGAAAGCATTTGGTGCTCTGAGAAGACCAAGCACACTGCAAATTCATCTGAGTCACCTGTCACAAAAGCAGCCTGGCTGGAGGTTCACTGACTCTTCACTGTGCTTGAAATATGTCCCCTCCCACGGACACTGGGCTCCTGCCCCTGCAGGCATCAAACCTCAGCTGGTGGCACTGCATGGCCCCACTGGCATGTGCACCAAACCCCTCATGATTCTGCTCTATTCCATGATTCTGATTCTTTTACACTGTAGAGAAACTCACTTCTTTTCACAGCAACCAGTTCAGTCACTGCATAAACTTTGTCACATCCCAGTCTCTCATCTCATCGCTAAGAAACACATTATAATACACATTATACTATATTGTGATGGTGCCTTTTTTGGCAATTCAGGGTGATTCCCCTCTCCTTTGATTCCCCCCAGATGCACAGAAGGACCAGGAGCCTACCTTTCATGGGTGAGCCCTGTGGAGTTGCTGGGACGTGCACCCCCATGCCAGGCCCACGGCGATAGGGGAAGTTTTCAGGGCTGTATTTCTCACAGAGAACTTGCATGAAACTCCTTCCACTGGGCTGGTCCATCCTCCCTTCTTGGACTTCTGCAGAGAAAACAGAGCATATGAACAGTCAGCAACCAATAATCACCTCTAGCAGTGGTGCCTGAGAACATGGGAGAGAAAGCAGCCAGATGGGTGACGGGTATTATTTCTGAAGCACGGACTAGTCTAACGAGTCAAATTCAAAGTCAGGATTAAAGTAAAGCATTACCTGAAAAGAAACCAAAACCAGAGGGTCCAAGTTGCACAAACACACCACCACAAGCCCTCCTTACCCCACATGCTCTTACAGGACAGCTCCAACACGCCCCAGGCTGCCAAAGGCCTCTCCTGCACCTCCCAGGAGGGCTGTGAGGAATCCACAGCTAACCCCCAAACACCCTGCTGGGGCAGCGAGGAGGGGAAAGGAGCCAGCAGCTGTTTGTGGGTAAGAGATTGCTCAAACAACTGTTTACAAAGTCCCCTTTTCTGCTGTGTCACCAAACACTGCCGAGCACATCGTCTGGCCAGACCAAAAGGCGAGTTTTGCCAATTCCTTTCTGCAGCTGCCTAATGCAGCTGGAAGATAACCGTGCCCTTCCTATCTAGCCATGCCACAGAACAGCACAGGAAAAAGGACCTGGCACATCACAGGCTGCTGACCTGCCTACAGAGTGGTATCTCCAGTAGAACAAGCAGCAAGATGACTGAAGCCTGCTATAATTTTTAATTTATATATAAGGTTTCTACGTCGCAAATGGAAGGACTGGTCTTACTTTAAAAAAAAAATAAAAACAACAACCCAGACTATTTTTAACCCTCAGCAACTGGGTTGATTCATATCTCAAACTCAACTGATGTCACCAGTCTATCTAGAATCAAAAAAGAAATCCCTGTTAGGAACAAGGCATTTAATTTTAGGCTAAAATATTCTACTTGCTACGGGAACAACGTGCACTGACAGCCAAGGCTTCAGGCTGAAAGGCCTCATTCCACAGCGGTTTGGGAGCTCAGGGCCATCCCACGGGCAGGCAGTGCTCTCCAAACACACACTCAGACCTCCTGGTCTGGAAATCCTGCAAGTCCCCTGTGCAGAAAGCTCTCTGTCCTTCACATGGCTCTTCTGTCTGCTTTTCTGTCCTCTCTGCCTGCTGAGCAAATTCCACTCACCTTAACGTCCCACTAGAGGCAAAAACTGGTGTTCTCAGCTACAGTGGGAGAGCAATCCCGAGCTGAGGAAAAAAAAAAACTAACGACACTCACATTCAACAGCCTTGAAGCATCAGCATTTTCCTTCCCAAGCTTTGGTTTTGCACACCAGTGCCTCTGTCAGACGACAGAAACGCCGAGGAGCACCAGCCACCTGTCCCACTTCCCTCCCGTGGGGTTTCCGGGTCACTGTGATCACAGTGGCTTCCCTGAATCCCTGCAATTATTCCAGAGCAAGGGGCAGCACCACGTGCAGAGCCAGGATGACAGGACTGGAGGGAATGCTGTCAACACAAGGGCACGGGGTGACCTGCAAGGCGCACGTCCCTGAGTGCTTCCCTGCTGACAGCACGGGGAACCATCCCCATCCCAAAAGCACGTCAGCGCGAGGCCATTCCCCCTCTCCACCTTTCTTGTATCTCCTTCAGGTGCTGTGCGAGGAGCACAAGAGACCCTGGAGGAGAACGGCAGCACTAACGACACGCTGATGAAATTCCAGAGCCTCCCGAGGGCCTGCAGGGCAGATCCTGAGCGGCCACGCAGCAAACACATCCCGGCGTGTTCGTGCACGGGAGAAACAGAGCGCGGGGGATGGAGGAACAGCACAGACATCAGCCTGGAAGGAGCTGGAAGGTCCTTCTGCCAGGACACGGTTCAGGGGAGTTATTTTTGGCGTGATCTCCAGAGACAGACAAGCGAATCACAGAACCACAGAGCCCCACAAGGGGCTGGGGTGGAAGGGGACCACCGGCCCGCAAATCCCACCCGGGGCGAGCTGGGGCGGCCCCTGCCCGTGCTGCCGGGCGGGGGATGAGCGCCCGGCGCCCCCGCGCAGCCCGTGGGACCCCCACGAGGCCTGCCCCGGACCCCCCCGCCTCCTCCCCGCGCCGCCCTCACACAGGCCCCTCACAGCCCCGGGGGTGGCCGCGGCCCCGCCGCGCTGCCGCGGTGTGCCAGGGCGTGCCGGGGCGTGCCGGGGCGTGCCGGGGTGTCCCTGTCGCCCCCTCGTCCCCTCCTCGTCCCCCCCAACCCCGTCCCCCTCACCCAGGCCCGGCCGCCTCGTCCCGCATCGACCCGGAAGCAGCTCCAAAACATCACGTGACGCCGCGGGGGGCCACGTGACCGCTCCCACCCCCTCGGTTGCCACGGAAACGGCGACGCTCCGTGACGTCACCGGTGTCCCCAGAGTGGTGTTTTCCCCCGGGACAAACGTGGTGTTTTCCCCGGGATCAAGGCAAAACGTGGTGTTTTCCCCGGGATCAAGGCACGGCTGGGCTGCTGCGCCCCGTCCCCGGGCTCGCCGGGACGACGGGGAGCTCCTGGTGGTTGCCTTGAGGTCCTTAAGATCCTTTAAATCCTATTATACAGGGGGTTTAACGCAGCTGTTAGCACCTCAAAACTCACCACCCCCCTCGTGACGGATTCCTGAGGTTCCTTTCCAAGGAAGGATTTCAGCAAGAAGCATCCAGTTTGTACAGAGAACACGACACACGCTGTTTGGTGCAACTTTAAACCATCAGGGAGGAGAGAGAGAGCCCCGGGAAGGGCCTGAGGGCGGTCTGGGGGATGGACAGCTTTAGGGCCATGGTGTCAGGCATGATAATTGGCCAGTATTATAAAACTGTAACAGCTATTCCGTGCGCTTGTGACTAAATGTATTTCATGCACGTTAAGGCCTTAATTAAAGACCTGCTCTTAGCAAACTGCCCTGAGAATTTTTCTTTGATTTTGGGCACTGTCTTTTCCCCAGGGGTCACGACCCCAGAAGGAAGGATGGGATCACAGAATACCAGACTGGGTTGGGTTGGAAGGGACCTTAAAGATCCAGCTCCATCCCCTACACCTCCTACACCAGGTTGTGCTCCAAGCCCTGTCCGACCTGGCCTGGATGACAAATCATGAAGGGACTGAGGACAAATCCACCTGGCTACGAGTTTGCCTGGTTCCCCACCTCCCTCCTCGCCAGGATGGCATGGTGGGAATGAGAAACTGCCTGAAGCAGGGCCTGTCCTCCCTGCCAGAGGCAGGGGAGCTCGAGGAGAGCTGCATTAGTCATGGCTGAAGGGCTGCAGGGCATCCACACCCTCTGCCCGGGCTGTAACAGCATCGGGACAGCTCTATCCTGTTACCTGCAGCCCCCGGGGCTGCACAGCAGCACGGCACAATGGCAGCATTGTGGCTGCTACCCAGGCAGAGGAGGAGAAAATGTGCTCAGCAGCAGCCCAGGGGGGTGAGGGACTGGTTTAACTCCTGCTCTGCCATGTGTTTCCCGCCTCACCTTGGACTGGCATCAGGGGTTTGCACCCACGGGAGACGGACAACTCACGCTGAGCCAAGGAGGCAATTCTGGGAGCCCCAGGGTTGGACTAAGGATCTGACAGCACTGAAATACATGCATGGCTTTCATGTTCAATGGCCTGTTTGCCCTCTAACAGAGGGAAACTCACTTTGGTGTTCTCCTTTTACCCTGTTGACTCAGCGTAGGGTTTATTTCATTCCCGTGCTGGCCAGAACAGATGAACACTGCCTTGCTAACACTCCCCTAAAAAACTTCCCCCACATGCTCTCAGTGGCTCATTTGGTTCTTTTAATACATTCTGGAGAGGGCTTTGTCTCCACTTGGTTTTCCTTCCTCCCCTACTTCTCGTATCTGTTTCAGTGAGATAAAGAATTCCATTGCGTTCAGAGGTCACACTCTTTCCCTGACAATCCTCATGGTTTTTGCACAGCTCACCTGTGCTGTTTGGTTGCTAGAAGGCAGACAGAGCACACTTTAGCTGGTAACTGGCACCACAGGCCACAGTTGGACTTGCAACACATTTCAGTGGCTGCTTTCTATAGTTACAGATCAAACTGGAGAGAACAGATGTCTGTGTAAACCTCCACTGGGTCAGCGCTGCAAGTGTGAGAAAGTGCCTGGCCGACTTCAGAGCCCATTTCAACAGAGCTGGACAGGCCAGGGAATTGTTAACACAGTATAGTCTTCCACCTCTAGGGACCAGTTTGAATTCAGGGCCAAACTAACCCAGATTCAATGTGCTTATCACGTTGGCTGCCTCATTGTTCATGTGAAATAAGTTTGCTGGGGCTCAGTCTCCTCCTCCCTGGCACACAAGTATCCGCTTGCTGAAGCTTTTACCGCCCTTGGCCCCTCCCTGGCAGGCTCCCCTTTTTCCCACAGCCCCCTCCCCAGGGTTAAAGAGGCCATGGGAACTGGAATCACCTCTTTTTTCCCTTGTTTCCTCCCCTGTCTGGTTGTGCAGGGGATACCAATGGTGATACTCCAGTGCTGGAGCTGCTTCACTGACACATCCATGTTATGTGTCAGAGCCACCCATTCCAAGCTATTTTCATACTTTCAGAGCTGGACCAGATTAACCTCAGCAAGAAAAACCACCTCAATATCCAAAAAAAAAAAAAAATTCCAGTCACAATCCTTCCCTCATTGCTCATGTTTCTAATTCACCACTAATTAATGTCACCCACTGTCACAGGGGACTGAGCAGGTTCACGGGTTTGAACATCCTAAGGCCAGAAGAGAACCAGTATTACATCCAAGATGCAAGAATAAAAGCCACAGACTCCCCTAATTTCACTGTCATTTGGTCTGAAGGCTGAAAAAACCCAAGCACGTACACCTGAAAAATTACCTGAGACGGAGAATCCAACAGAGTCTGCGAAAAATCAAACAGTTAATTACTGATTATGCTAATAAAATAAGAAAAGTAATAAAGGCAAGCTTCATTCTAGTCAGAGTGAGGCATCTAAACCCAATTAATTCCCAACCCACACTAATAATGTTCAAAAAGGTCTCGCTGTACCCAGGGCAGGAGTGTCACTGCCACACTTGGGGACAGGGACACACCGAGGACACTGAATTTCCCTGGCTCACACACACGGAGAGTGGCAGCAGCAGAGGAAGGAGCATCTGGGAGACTCTGCTGCTTATCAGAATACTTCTCCCTATGTTTAAAACACCAGGGGCTTGAGGGGGAGGGAGAGGATTTAAACCAGGCAATTTTCTACTCTGTTTCTGTAGCTTTTTGATCCTTTCGCTTTTGGGTCCGGCAACCACAACTTTCTTCATCCCCGGAGATTATTCTTCAACCCCTCAAAGAGACTTCAATTTTCTCACAAATCTCTCTTCCTTTCGCTTAATTTAAACATTTATGGCCAATTCCATGATTTAATAATGAGAAATAAAATTGGAGATTTACTAAGTGCTGGGAGACGACCTTTCACTCCATGTGGGGATTAAGAAGGGAGTTAAAGGTGTGAGCCCTGTCAGCCACGCTGGCCTAACCTGAGCCTAATCCTGATGGATACTGAGCACTCCCTGCTCCCTCCCAAGCAGGGAAGTCCCGTGGGCTCAGAGCACACTGCACATTTGGCCCCATAAGACTCAAGCAGACTATAAATCCCTAGCAGATCTGTCTCAGAGATATTTTGCTAATAACTTTAGAGCCTGACTTCATTTAGCACCCCTGCCAGCTGATCAACTTCAAGCTGTTTCTCCCCACACCATTAATTTAAGGTAACTGTTCACTAAGATCTTTGGTTCTGCACAAGCGCTTCCCAAATCACTTCTTCAGCCTCTGTCAATTATCCCAGACTAATGCACCTTGAAGTTACCTTTTAGAGCAAACATTACTCCACAGTCATAATTCTAAAATATTATCAGTGGCCAAAAGATTGGGACAATGCAGCTTTCAAACTTCAGAGACTGAAGCTGTTCATTCAGACGCAGAAACCAAAAATAAATCAGTGCCGGTGTCGCTTCAAGATCTATTGGATTTTCCTAATTTGGCAATTGCTGGGCATGTTCATAGGACCAAATGGACCTTGAGCCTTTCATGCAGTTGATTTCATTTTCTGGATGGCTACTATTAGATAAAGGCAGCTTCCTCAGGTGCTGCTGCAATGGGACCGGCCATCGAATTACGTCTGGCAAATCAAATCCCACACGCTCGGGGCTGGCTCGCTCCTCTGGCTGCTCTCTCACCCTCTCCATCACAGCCTGGATTCTCTTGGGCACTCAGTGCGGGATGCAGCTAAACCTGGTGTGCTTGGGAGACCCCCAAATCCACGGGTGATCTGCTGTGCCAGCTCCTGTGATCCCTCAGTGTGGTATCTCCAGATGCTCCAGGTGCTCCAGCCTGAGCAGCAGGAACAGCAAACCTGGGCATGGATTGTGCTCAGTGCCCTTCTCCAGCCAGCTCTGGATCTGCCCCTGCTGCTCAGCACTGCCTGGCACCCACCTGCTGCCCCATTCTGGAAACATCTCATTTTGGACCACGATTCCCATCCTGTTCAGTTAGACAACAAGGGCACCAGCAGACAGGAATGAGCCCAGACATGGAAATGGCTGTTTCTCCCTCTGCCAAATGCCCTGGATTCGTCACTAGTTGTTGTGATGAGACAGAGAAGTGCCACTGCTGTCTGATTTTGGAATGGGGCTTTGGCTGGGAGAACAGGACAAAACAGAGGGAGAAGCTGTCTCTTCCCATCTTATGTGTGTAACAACTCCATTCCAGGCCTGGAGAACGATGCTGGCTGTGTCTGTGGGCTGCCAGCATCCATAATAATTAACCATTAATGTTAGCAAACACTTGGCAAATCCCCACCCGCTCTCAGAGTCCTTTGCAAACACGAGCAGATTAAACTTTGCCAGGCCCCCTCCAGTCCTACACGTTAATCCAAAGAATTTCCTCCACTTCTGTTGTCTGACAGAGTATTTAGCAAACATGGGGAGGTTGGGAAGAGCTCAGGTGACCCCCATTTCACAGCAGAGTGGAGGCCCAGGGTGGAAAAGGGATGTTCCCAAAGCCTCAGTGAGTGTTGCTGGTGCTCCAGTTGTGGCCTCCAAGCCTGCCCCATTCTTCCTCTGCCTGGCAGGTCTTCATCCTTATCTCACTGCCAAGAAAGTCCAAGCAGGAAAGGGGTGCAGGCTTAGCCCAAAGTCTGACGTGGACCAGCAAGCTGGTGGTGTGATAGGTCTGCTGCTGGGACACAGGGGCCACCACAGACACAAATAACCCTGAGCAAAGCGTGGGGCAGCCACAGCAGTGTCCTAGGACAGCATCTTCTCTTGTCCCTGCTATGCCTTGGTGGCATTTTCACCCTCCAGCTTTGCCAGCTTTCCTGCTGCTTCCCAACGGCCCCTTGGGCACCCACAAAAGAAGTGGGTTTCCCTCCAAAATAGCAATGCCCTCTTGAAATACAGCGCCCACCTGGGCTAGTGGAAGGTGTCCCTGCCCATGGCAGGGGGTGGAACGAGATTGTCTTTAAAGTCCCTTCCAACTCAAACCATCCTGGGATTCTATGATACAGGGAAAGATGGAAGAAAACAAGTTTGAAAAAACAAGGGTCTAACCCATGCTGGTCTAAAGAGCCTTTTCCTCACCAATGTCAGTGAAATTCCCCCTTACCTCGGTTAACTTTTTGTCCCAAACAAATCAGCAGGACCCCTCTGTTCTCCAGGCTGCAGCCCAGCCAGGATTTTTAGCAGCCACTCGGACCAGCTCCCCAGAAGACATAACCATGGGCAATGAGAACGACCTCCACCTGCCAGGAATGGCCCTTTCCCTGCCTTCACACCCCAACAGATATTTTCTGTCCCTTGCAACCTTCACTGGTGCAAGGGACACAGGACACCGAAAACAACAGAAAAAATTAGTCTCTACATATTGACCAAAGTGCAAAAAAACATTATTCCAAAACAGCCTGAGTCAAGAAACAAGAAATGTTATGTCTCTCCATTGTAACAGAGCCTTATTTATCACGTTGGAAAGGGTACTTTGTGGAGGCAAATGGCCAACTAGTCCCTTTGATACATGGAGATGCTTCAAGATAGGTATGATATAGGAAACCTCGGCAGAGATATGTCCCAGCTAATCTGACAGTTATCTCTTTTACAGCCAACTACTGTCATTTCAGTCTTTGAGAACTGCCAGAACTGCTTTGATAACTGCAGACCTAAACACAGCAGAGGAGAAAGCCTTTGTTAATTAAGCTTCCTTCATTTTCCTGGGCTCAGGATCTGGGCTCAGCAGAGCTCCCGGGGAGCCGCTGCTGTGTGGCCCTTTGTGCTGGTGATGGACTGCCACACGTCCCCCCCAGACAGCTGCAGATCCTCCTCTGCCGTCTGGAATGCTTTCTGGGATGAAATGCTGCAGTCCTGCCACAGACCCAGACTAATAACTCAAATGGAGCACAGCAGATTCCCCCTTGGAGGAGAGGGAAAAAAAAGCCCTCCCTGAAGGATGCACAAACCTGCCCATTGTCCGAGGCAGCTGATACAGGGCTGATTTTCCCAGTGTCGAGTTCCAGAGGAGCCTATTTATACTGAATTCATCAGTGCCACTTTGTGCCCAGAAGAGTCCAGCTCTCTATTTTCAATCAGTTAGTGGCCATCAGACCCTAATGGGGTTTCTGGAACTGTGGGTGCTTTATCCTCTGTTCAGCAGGCGTTTGGCCACACTGAGCTGTTTCTCTGCTCTGCTCAAGCTGCAGCTCCTCACTGGGAGATACTCAGTGGACTTGCAAGTGTCACATATGAGCCCAGACTTACTTCTTACCACTTCTAATGGCAGTTTGCAGTTCCTTTTCCTGGGTCTGCCCCCACATACACCTCTAGGTCACTGGGTTGTTTCCCTTGCCCTGGAGAGGTGCCTCCCTCTCCTCCTGATGGGCAGAGCTACCCTTTCCCTCTGGTCAAAGTCACTGCAAGGAATTTCATCACCTTCACTGGATGCACAAGCAAAGTAGAAGAGAGAAACACTCTATCTTGCAGGTAATTACTTTCAGAGCTAAATTAAATGAGCTGATGAGGGGGCTTTGATCACTCACACCACCTTTTTCATAGCCAGATCTTGACAGCTTCCCCCCAAACCATCCGAAGCCCATCTTCGCTTATTTGCTCTTTCATATTAGCCACCAGCCAGCCTCCTCCAAGCACACTCACCCACAGGTCCCTTCCTTTCCCCAAGGGAATGTTTTTGCCATTCAGAGTCGTTACCCCAGAACCACCAAAACCAGTTACCCACATTCCTGTGTCTACCCCAGTGCCCACAGCTGCAGTTCCCAGTGCTGGTGGGATCTCCACCAGCTTATGCAGGACTCAGACCCCTTCCAAATCCTTCCTCAGGACCTCTGCCAAAAATACAAAGCAAAACAAGGGCTGTTCCCTTTGCCTCTTCCTCCACCTCTTTGGTCACTTACCTGGTGAGGCACTTGGGGTTCAAGGAGAGAAGAGGACTTGGCAGGGCAGGAGCAGTGAGGATTTCTGTGGATCTGCAGTGGTTAAAAAGATTCCTGCCTCAGGACCACCGAGGGCTGAGTGTCCAGTTTATGATTTATAGCTCACCATCTCTCTTCCCAAGGTCCTGCAGGCTCCTGTGTTCACACAACAACCCTTTTCTATTTTATGTGCCACTCAGCTCACTAAATGCCCCCGGGCTAGTCCAAGCCTCGTTAATACCTTCACCCATGCAACCTCCGGGGAGAAAACAGCTTTTTATCAATGGAACTGCCTGGAAAAACAACACAAACATGGGGTTTAGCACATGGGGGGAGAGATTCCAGGCCTTTTAGTTAGGAAGCTGCCAGACTGCTGTGGACTGAGCCAGGGCTAGGGAATTGGCTGCCACCACAGGGAGAGACGTGAGCCCTCGGCCCCACTGCTGGGCTCCCGAACAGAGGGGGCCACAGGAGCCTCAAACAAACCACTTAGAAGGGATAAAGCAAAGTATTACATTTTAATTGATCTAATCTTTGGCTCCCAGTGGAATTTGCAGAGATATCTTACTAGAATTACTCGAGCTTTATCAGGAGACAGCAATACTGGGAAAGTGCCTTTTTGCACGGCAAACCGCTCCAGATCTTGAACTGCATTAGCATTGGGACTGGCTGAGCAAAAGAGACCCCACTATAGTTTCAAAGATGAGAATCAAGTTGGGGAGAGAGGGAACATGTGAGATGTAAACCCACCTGGGCACACAAATGTATATGGGCACGGGCCCGTGAATAATGCTGTCTGCTCCCTCGGGTGTGAAACCCGTGAGCATTTACCAGGGAGCAGAAAACACAGGACACAGAGACATTGGAAAAGGCATCTAAATTACTGCAGCTTTTATCCTCCTCTTCTGAGGTCCATTTCTGCTCTGAGTGCAAAATCTCTGAACATTAAAAAATAAATAAATAAATAAAAAAGAGAGAAAAGGGCAAAAGGGACATGTGACAAATCTCCTTAAAAATACAGACCCAGATCTAAAATACCATGTGGGTGGGGCAAGCTAAGAGGAGAGATAAAAAGCAAAGACACTGAGATAGCAGGTGGTTTCCCATAATTTTTTTTCTTGATATCCTCTGTCTGAGCAGATGACTGGGAGATCTTTGGAGATGCAGAATAATGTCTGGCTCTGTCAAGATTTCTCTTTATTCACTGCATAGAAGGGGTGAAAAAAAACATCAGGTCTGATAAATGATTCATGGAGCCCTTTCTTCTGCTAATCTGTAAATAAATTTTAAAAAGCAGCTTCTTTTTGATGAATATATTCCGCTGCTCGTAAAAACATGTCGGCCCTTAAGCACAACACAGGCACACTCAGATGTCCCCAGTGCTGCTGTCAGGGCTCTGAAAGCCCAACCTGGCTCCTTGCAGATGGAGTTTTACTGAAGAGTTTCACCTCAGCTGAGGACCTGCCTCTCCCCCATCCCCTGGCTCTGGATTCCTGGGCTGTGGTTGGGGGGTGGGGGTCTTACCTTATCTCACTGCTCTGTTTAGTCAGAGAGAGGGGAATATCCTGTGGATTTAGAGAGATGAAGGTCAGAAAGGACCTCTCTCATGTGACATCCTGCATTACAAGCTCTAAATCCTCTCCTCCTTGTTGCATGTTTTCATGTCACTGTGGGGCAGGTGTTTCTTTTCACAACCTGCTGGAAACAACAGAACAGCCCTCCTGTGCCCATCACCACACCCCATCCCCTGCACATCCTCCTCAGGAACATCTGCTGGAGATGGGCTCCTGCACTGGACTCGCTGTGCCTGACCCTCATCTCCCCTGGTCAGCTGAGATCCAACCAGCAGGTCTGGGAAGGATGCAAAAAAAAAAAAAAAAAAAGCATAATTATACAAGGACATCTTTTATTTCAGTACATTCAAGACAAAAAGAAAAGAAAACAATTCAAGAACAGGATGTACCTTCACTCAAGGCTTTATCTCCCCTGCCCCTCTCCATTGTCATCCCTTTCCTTTTACAATCAGAAATTGCATAGAATTTGTTTTTCAACCAGAAAATTAAATTCGTCAGTGTAAACCCCCACGTCTGTTGCAAGCAGAGGGTGAGTTGCTGCTGTTTCTTAGGGAAGTAAATATTTTCCTTACATGAGATCCCGGGCTAATGGTTTTCCCAAATGCTGTGTGGCTGCTGGACAAGGGCTGTCAGTCACCCTCGAGGCTGAGGGTGCTCTGTGGGTCACATGGGGAGCTCCTGAGCCTGGGGCAGAGCTCAGAGCCACGTCAGGAGCGTGCAGGGCACGGGCTGTGGACGCTTTGGGGGTACCAACACCACCTCCCTCCACTGGTGGGGAAGGGCAGCTCCCCCCCACCCAGTGCTCCCCACTCTCGCCTGCTCCCACCTCACCTTCCTCAAAAGGCTCCCCCACCCTCATCCCAAAAACAGAAAGGAAGAAAAAAACCAAAAGGTAACCCCAGAACGAAACAAAAGACACAGAACCCCTGAAATTCCAGGCGTTTCAAGGCCTCTTTGAGTTCACTGTGTTCGTTGGTTGGTTTTTCTTTTTTTGGCATTTTAATATATATATATCTATGTATAGATATATTTATATATATATGTAATTTCAACAACTCCTCAGATGAACTTTCAGCAAGTGCTGCTTCTCACGGGGAGCATGTCCCGTTCCATCCCATCCCATCCTTCCCTTCCTCCTTCAGTCCACCTGCCAACACTCTGAAAAGGAAGAAGAGCTCAGCACCTGAAACCTGGTGCCTCGGAGACTTAGGTCCTGACGTGCCCAAATTAAACCGAAACAAAACAATGACTCCTCCCTTCCCATCCCTTGTCCGTGTCAAATAAAAACTCCCTCCCCCCCTCCCTTTGAGAACACCCCCCTGGTAAATCTTTTTGGTGGAGAGACAGCGCCGGTGTCCCTTTCTCCTGACCTGGGGGTGGAGAAGTTCCGAGAACCGCTCTTGCCCACCCACCCCGGGGGGGCAATACCTGCTACACCAGTTACCACCACATCCTTTCTCCTCCAGTGGCACGGAGACAACCACTGGAGACCAGCCTGAGGACCCCTCTCCTGCCACACCAGGCTCCAGCCAGCCGCATGTCCCCCCCCGCCCCGGGGGGACACCAAAATCCTCTGGCCAGGCCCAAAGGTCCGCCTTGCCCTGGAGAAGCCGGGTAACTGCTAGTGATTTAAAAACGAGTTGACATTGTACAAGTCCGTGTTCTGTAAAATGGAACAGGACCCTCTCGCCCCCGCCCCTGCGCCCCCGGCGTTACTCGGGCTCGCTGCTGTTGGTGGCCTTGTCCCACTCCAGGCTCTCCTCGCTGCGCGCGGGGGATCCCGCGGCCGGCCGCGCCCGCAGCCCCTGGAAGCGGCGGCACTCGGGGCACACGCGGATGTGGGTGCACCCCCGGGCGACCAGGGCGGCTTCCTGTGCCAGTCTCTGTGCCAGGGGGTCTGGCTCCCCGCCGCTGCACAGCTTCCCATTGCTGAGCGTGGTTGTGCTGCGGGCTCGGCGCTCCTCCGGGATAACGGGGCGAGTCCGTACCGTGCCCCCTCGCCTCCGGCGGGGGTGGAAACTGTCCTTGCACAGGATGATGTTGCGCAGCTCCGTCACCATCTCTTGGCACACCGACACCTGGGAGGGACACACGAGACGCGCTGCTCACCCGGGGGAGCTGAGGGACACGTGGGGCGGTGTCTGCTCTGCGTCCTGGAGGGATGAGGGGTGAGGCCCTGGCACAGGCTGCCCATGGAAGCTGAGGCTGCCCCATCCCTGGAAGTGTCCAAGGCCAGGTTGGATGGTGCCTTGAGCCACCTGGTCCAGTGGAAGTTGTCCCTGACTGTGGCAGGGGCTGGAAGTGGATGATCTTTAAGGTCCCTTCCAACCCAGGCCATTCTATGATTCTGTAATGTGATTCTGATGCCAAATTGTTACCAACTTGGTGCCACTGGCTTTCAACATCAATAATTGGGCATTTACGTTGATTTAACCCAACAGATTCTGCCTCTCATCAGAGACCCTCCTGTGTTTTGGATCCCCATATCAACACAAGACCCAAACCCACTGCAGGTAGAAATCCTCAGGTGATCCCATCTCCAGGATGTTATACACATCCCTGAACCCTTCAGAAGCCCCTGGAGCATCCCTACAGCCCCTCTCTTAGTAGGAGCACACAAGAAGCTCGTGGATTTTAGACCCTGCCCAAAGGACCAAACCTGCTCCTGCGTTTGGGGTGTCGATGCCGGGAATGCTCCTCAGCCTGGGTGAGGCTCCAGAGCACCCCACAGATAGCAATAAACACACACTATCCCCTCAGGCCACTTTCAGGTCCTACCTCTGACTGCTCAGAGTGTCGAAGGCTCCACAAAAATTCCAGCATTGCCATAAAAATTGCTACGATCAAGCCGCAGATGAGCACCACGAAGATTCCACCAATATTCTCCATCCCCAGGCCTGAAACAAAGCAGGAAGGGCAACGTGGAGAGGCAGACACGACATAAATTGTACAGGTATCACTGCACAGAAATCCCAAGTTTTGATGTTTTGTTGGCATTGAAGATACCCAGCCAGGGATCAAAACCACGGAGCCAGCACTGTCCTATTAATAGCTCCCCTCATGACTCAGATGGCAAAGTGAATGACTTGCAATAACTGCAGGATCGAAGATCCCTTCTCAGAAATGATGATTTTGCAGATAAACAGCAAGTACATTGAAGGGAAGCACAAAGCAATTTGTGGACAAACTGAAAACGAGGGAAAAACTGCGAGATCAATCGGGCACATTAATCCCTGCAAATTATTCACCCAGCTCCACTTGCTTTGAACTTCTCAAAGGGAGATGAGCAAGGTTGTTAAAGAAGCAGAGATGATGAAGACAAGAAAGGGCTTTAAAGGAAGCTGGCACCAAGAAAAGCTCCTTTGATTGCATTACAAAGTGCTGTGGGGGAAATGATGGCAGCTGCTTGTGCTGCAGCAGCAAGGAGAGGGTCCAAACCAGATCAGGACCCAACATTTTCACACTAGAGGGTGAGAGAATGGGGTCCCTGCCACCAAGGGGTATTTGGTTATGGGTTGGGTGCTCTCTAGGAGGAAACACCCCCTTCCATGGGACTCACCTCCCTTGGACACCTTGCTTACAGTGGGCTAACTACCACAACTACACAGCTTGCAATCCAGAAAGTTCACCAGCTGGAAGGAAAACCCATCCCTCAAGAACGTGGACTGAGCTTTGGTCAACTCTTGGCCCCAAAACTGCAGCCTGTGCCTCCCTCTGGCCCTGCAGAGCTGGACTGTGAGATGAGCTGGGGAGCAGTGCTGGCCTCAGCTTTTGCTGTCCAGGATCTGGCTCTTCTCTCCTGTTCTTGCTGGGTTTGGGTCCCTGATTGGATTGATTACTAAAAAGCATGTGGTGCTTTGCACTGGGTTGACTGAGGCCATTACTCAACAAGAACATCTATAAAAATCTTCCTCTCCCTTTCTGTAGCATTAAATCAAAGTGTAAGAATCAATGATTTATTGACTTAATCTCGGCGTGGCTTTCAGACATAAAATCTCACCAAAATCCTTGTAAATCGCTGACCTGCTTTGTTCTAAAACTTGGGAGGTCACATTTCTCCCTCCTCCTCCTTCATTCTTTTGGCATCACCTCCAGAGCAGTCCAGTGACTCTGTAAATCAGCCCTTTGCAGAGATGCTTTCACAGCAATTGCAAGGCAGAAAACACAGCCCATTAGCACCATTTAGACCCAAGATAAAGGCCATCCTCTCCTCCCAGCAGCTCTCAGATTTGAATTTAGGGCCGGTAGCTCTCTGTACATGCTTCTGCCATTCTGCCTGAGTGCTACCTCAGGCACCCATTCCCAAGCTTACAGAGAGGTAATTCCTTCTTCCATATACACGTGCCAGCAGGGTACAGCCTTCCTCACTTCCCAAACTCACACCACAGAGGGAACAAACCAGGAGAAAAACTTGTCCAGGGTCACAGAACACACCAAGCAGTGCCAGAAACAGCCCAGCTTCCCAGCTGCCCCCTTCCAAAGCCATCCCAAAACAGCCCACAGCCTAGATTCCACTTCAGTCCATGGAGGAGAAGTCTCCCTTGTGCCTGCTTGCCTTCACAGTAACTTCTTTAATAGCTATAACCTGATGTCTTACACTGGGCCAACTCCTTCAGCCTTGAGATTAATAGCTGGGGTTGCCTGTAGTGCAGCACTGCCCCAAAATGAGCATCAGCTCACACCCCCGTGGGGTCCCATCCATGAACTGCACAGACACACCTACGGCTGCTGCAAGGCCAATAAAACCAAAATAGCTACCACAGACCCAGTTTGGCTCTCTGTCTGTGCCCTCAGAAAGGTCAGAAGATCATCCTTTTAACTGGGGGACCTGCTGGCCTCCCAGAAAACACTTGCTGAGAAGAGGGCGATGGCCAGAACTAAAAAATGCAGCAACTGTGTTAAGCTGGCAACTGCTCTCATGCTGGGACATCAGCCTAATGTGGTAGCTTTTATGGCAATTTGCATAGCATTACCCAAAAGAATTTGCTCCTCAGTTTACAGATGTACTAATAAAGTCCTTGTGTCCCTTCCCCTGGCTGTTTAAAAGACGCTTTCACTTGGAGCCATTAACCAGCAGGCCTGTGGTGGAGATCCATCTCCCTTCAAGGAACCCAGGATTTTGGTCTGATCCCTCTAGCCATCCATTTTCCCAGGCATTCATTAGGAGCTAATTTACCCTCCATATGCCTCCAATATTTGTCATTTGGTCGTTCCCGCTCTCTCTGCCCCAGGCAAAAACACACAGCGTGAGGCACAGCAGAGCTGTTTGGCTTTCTCCTTGAGTTGTGGGGGAAGGAATCTCGGGTCAGAAGAAGGGGAAAAAGTAATTCTCAGGCAGAAACACTAGCGTGGAGTGGTGTGGCTCACCTTTGGCTCTGTGGTCCTCCTCTTTGGGGCACTTCCCTCCTTCCCACCACTTGCGCTTGAGGATTTCCAGGCGGTTGTTCTCCTGCAGCTGGAGGATGGCCAGGTCGAACTCATCGCGGAACACAGAGCCTGCAAAACCAAGAGGGACGTGGTAGGGCACCCCCTGGGCCAGCCTTCCTCCCCACTCTTCCTCCCCACTAGTGTGCCCAGCTACAACAGCTCGTTCCTGAAGGGTTTGGAGGGGACATCACTCCATGTAAGCCACGGAAACCTGGTTAATGTCCCCTGCAGGAGGGAGTTTGGCCTGCCCACCAAGAGCCACACAGCTGAGACCAGTTAAGGAGGGTCAATTCAAGGGGAGCTTTGGCTGCAGGGACTGAATGGGCAGTTCAGTATCACACAGCAGCTCCTCCAGACCACGGGGGTCCCTCTCTCGTCATTCCACCTACAACTTCGACCCTGCTCTAGCACCCCTTGCCTCAAGCTGGTCACAGAATAGAATATCCTGAGTTGGGAGGGACCCCAAGGATCATCCAAGCCCAAATGTTCACGGTAGAGCTGCTCACTTCCGTGCTTGGTGCCAAGCTCTACTGAATCCTGGCGTCTGCTACCAGAGATCCCGAGGAAGGGCCGTGGGAAAGACCCCAGTTCTCCCAGTAACTCTGCACTATTGTCCCAGCGAGCAGCTTTCTGCTCCTCTTATCTGCTACAGTTTCACTGTTTAACAAGACAATGTCAGAACAGATTTAGCCCTGAGAGAGAGGGTTTGTGCTCACAATCAGGTTACCGTGGATCTACAAGCTTACCCATGTTACCTAAACTGGAGGGACTGTTCGTGTGACGGGCCTTATGTAATTCACCTTAACTTTGTGTTGCTAAGAGCCAGTGATTAAAGGTCAGGACTGGAGGAAAGATCAGGAACAGCTACTCCACCGTTTTTCCATGCTGCCCTGGGAGATGATGTTCTCTTGCTGGCTCTCACATGGTGAAACACAAACCCCCTGCGTTTGTTAAACCTGATTATTACCTGAGATAGCCACTGAATTGCCCAATTCTGTGTCCTGGAGTTTTAAGAACCACCAGCTGTTAAGAAACTCGTGCTAAAAACTACGCCAGTTACAGCAGCATTACTTTCACAGCACTTCTGGGATTAAAACAGGGAGCACAAAACGAGGCACAGACACTGGTTCGGGAAGGAGACAATCAGCAGAGAGCATATATGCAGAAAATAAGCAGCAATTCTGAGACATTCTTTCACAATGAATCATATCTCCAGAGCCCGCAGTCGTGTGTCACGTGGCTCTGGCCCAGAGCAGGGTCTGAGTGGGCACCGTGGGCAGCTGAGACCCCCAAAAAAACGCCCCTGGGCAGAGCCGTGAGACGCGGCGGCGGCTTCAGAGCCGGTTCAGCCTTTCAAACGCTCCGGTCCTCTGCCGACAGCTGAGAAGGACTAGAATTTGTCTTCACTGCCTACCGACGGGCATGCCAATCCCGTAGCCCTTGGTGTCCAGAAGGCCCCCGACCTGCGTGAGGTTGCAATTGCGCTGACGGTAATACTCGTTCATGGTGGACTCCAGCAGGAAGGCGTAGTTGGAGTTCAGCACGCGTGCGATCCCCTCCTCCGTGCTCTTCACGAAGACGCTGGGCTGCTTGGAGTACATGTAGTTCCACATCCTCTGGTAGGTCTGGTAGCGGGAGTTCTGCAGGAGGAAGGAGCCAGGAACAGCTGAGGGAGGAGGAGCGTTAATTGCCCCGAATTAAACCCCGAGTTAGACGCCCACTGTGAAGAGGGGAGAGGAGTCAGAGCAGATCTGGTGCCAGGTTCAGAAAGGCTGTAGATGCCTAACCTGCACTTATATCAACGAGGTTTAGAGGCCCAAACATCGTGGTGGGTTTGAGACTCTAACCTTCATTTATACCTATAAGATTTAGAGGCCCAGATCTCTTGGTGGGTTTGAGACTTTGCTGGCAAAGCCGGGCATGGAAGGCATGCCTAAGTCCAGGAGGGACAAAGCTCTTTGTGCAATTTCAGCTTTAGAAAAATTCATAGTTTCTGTAACAGACGAAAAAAAAAAAAAGAGACAGAAGAAACAGCTTGGGCTTGTCTGATTTAAACCTCTGAAGAAGTCACACCCTACTGACTGTCACTGGAACCCTGTCCTAACAGTTCTCCAGTGTCAGAGCCAGACACCACCACCCTCCACCCCCAAGGAGGGCACTGAGAGCAGAACTAAAGCTCTTTGGAGTTTGTTGCCCCCTGAATCCAGATTTTGGCCCACCCCCTTGTGAGGCAAATCAAAGCACCTGCTGAAGAGAACTGGAGTCTTTTCACTGATTACAATAAACTAAAGCTCACCCAGCCCTCAGACTTCGGTGTGATCCAGAGAAAGCCACCTGTGGTTAATCACTCTTGCCTGTATTGAGCAAAGAGTGAAACCTGCTTGCACAAAGACTGAATATAAACATGCTCTGGTCTACATTAGGAATTTCACACTGTCAAGGGCTCATTTTCTGTGGCTGGTAAGCAGTGTTGGAGAGCTTCAGGGAATCTGCTGCTGACCTAGTTCCTGTCCTCATCTGTCCAGCTCAGTCCTCTGGGTGCAGTCACTTGGGCTAGAGACAGACAAGCAGGGGGGGTGTTTGTCCCCGATACACTGCACTTTCAGACACTAAACCTGTGTGGTTTTGTCAGGGGAAATGCTGCCAGGACAGGTTACAAGGCAAGGTGCTTCAGCAGTGGACACACATTTCATGCACCCGGGAAGGGAGGGGTGACGAAGGCAGACTGTGGAATCCATCGCTGCTTTGACCCACTATCCTTCCACCAGGGGAAAACGGATCCAAGCACAGCCCAAAGCACTGCAAATGGTACAGAAACATCTCTTCCTAATTTCCTCTCTGATCCCAGGGACTCCAGCACCCGCCAGGCAGCGCAGAGCCACAGTCAGGGGTTTAAACTTGAAAGCCTTCCTTAAGAGAGCGCCTCGTACACAACCACCTTGGGTCACTTGGGCTCTGTTCAGCTCATTTCAGATGCAAGGCTTGGCTTAAAAGTAGCTTCTTGCCAAACCCCTGAAGAGTGTAAAGTTGGGCTGAAAAGCTCAGGCCCACTCCAGAGATTTCTCAGGTTTCCAAATTCAGTTCAGACTCAGAGAGTGGGGGGGTGGTGGTTTAAAAAAGTGAGAAGAGCTTTCTCTCCTTTAGGAATTTCAACAAGTAATAAATAAATAATCCTCAAGCAGTTCTTTGTACATTCAGAGTGCTGCAGAAAAGATTCACTCATTTATTTCCCTTCTGAATAGAGCAGGGAAGATAAAAATTAAATTGGGCTAAATGGCCCACATAACTTTGCATACATTTGACTTATTTATTTTCAGTGCCACTGACCACACATGGATTTCAGCACTGTGACAACTGCGAGCCTGCCCGGGCTTGGCAAAGGATGCTCAGGTAAAAGCTAAGATCACATCAAAACCACATGGAGACCAGTGAAAATTTGACTTCCTTGTGAAATTTCCTTCCCTCTCCCATCATTCTCCCCATCTTCCCACACTGTGGGTCTAGCCCACTCCTGTGCAACCAAGCAGGCAGGGATATCTCCAGAAACCCCCTCCGTGCCAGCAACCGGAATGCAACGGGCACGAGAGGCTGGAGGGACACCCAAATCTGACCGAAGGGTGCCCTCTGCACTCCCTACCCCACCGAGCCAAAGAACGGGGTTTACTTGGAAGAAGGTCATGCTGGAGCCGCCGTGGATGGTGCCGTACTCGATGGTGGTCTGGTCAGCCAGGTCATCCACGGACTCGATGGGCACGTCCATGCGCTGCACCGTGAGGAAAGCGGCCAGGTTGGCCGTGTAGGAGGAGATGATGATCAAGGTGAACGCCCACCTAGGGAGAGGGGGAGAGAAGATGGTGACCTGAGGTTTCCCTGTGGACTGAATCTGCCCTCCAGCCTCTCGAAATCACAGCATCAGTGAGGCTGGAAAAGCCCCCCAACCTTTGTCAGCCAGACCAGAGCACTGAGTTCATTCCTGGAACACCTCCAGGGAAGGGGACTCCCCCACTTCCCTGGGCACCCCCTTCCAGCGTTTACCAACCCTCTTTCCATGCAGAAATTCCTCCTCCATCCACTTCTGCCCCCGAGAGGCCTCCCTGGAGAGGAGGGTGCCCTCCTTACCAGACTCCACTGACGCAGCGCGTGGACAGTGCCTGGGGGGCGATGGTGGAGCCTTGCTGCATGAACCCCCCCACTGGAAACCACAGGCTGTTGCCCAGAGAGTACTGGTTCACCAGGAGATTGCAGCGGCCTTGGGAGCAGGGGTGGGGGCTGTACCACTCGTATGGTGTCAACCTAAAAGGACAGGAAACAGATAACTCAGGTAATTCACTGGGAAATGGGACATTTTGGAGAGAAGAAGCCAAAAAAAAGAAAAAAAAAAGGAAAAAAAAAGAAAAGCTGTGAAGCTCTAACTCTCCTGGAGGCAGAGCTTTCTGAGCAGGAAGCACTTTGCTGTCAAGTTGATGCCCAGGGCTCAGAGCTGTGTGAAATGTTTGCTCTAAGACTCAAGAAGCCAGGAGGCTTTCTTGTAGAGATTTGCAAAAACTTCAGCAGAGAGGCTCTGCTGAGCTGAAAATCTGGCCATGGGCCGTGGGGAGGCTGCAAGGAGGCAGATTTTGCAGCCCTGTGAGCAAACTCACACCGCAGCAATAATTCCACATGTGCACGGACTTGATGGGAAATTGAAATCAAACAGCCTTGGCTGGGCTCCCTGCTGGAGCACGAGCACTGATGGGGAGTTCAAAAGTGAAGCGTGTGAGACCTGACTGCATTATACCACCGAAGAAAAATAACTGCACTGGTGCAAATGGCTGCTCTGAGAAGGTCTGATTGGCCTGGCAAGGTCTAGTTGGAAGCCAAGCACTGGTGTTTCAAAGCATCACGTACTTCAGAGACAGGACAGAGGTGGGAATGTGAGATAGCTGACAGCCTGTCACTGAAGTGACTGCAGCCTAACTCTATTTTTTTTTCTTTTTTTTGCTGTTTCCAACCCTCAGCTCCCTGGTTGCTAAGAAAGTCTTCTAATTTCTCTGCTGCAGTTCATTATATTGCCATGGTTAACAAAGTTGAGGCCTGGGAGGGTCATTTTGGGGCTACTGCCAGAAAAGCTGCAGGGCTCTGCCAGCTCACACAGCATTTAACCCAGATGAGGGGTTTATTTTTGCTCCTGCATCTCCTGCCTCACTGTGATGGTTATTTCCTGCAGACTTTCCATGGTGGATCAAGCACTGGCAGTCAAACCCTCTGCTCGGAGAGAGTCCCCGCAATTCACTGGGTCAAAAGCTCCTTATAGCTGAGCAAGGCAGAGACCAGCAGCCAGACCTCCATCTCCAGTGGGAAGCTGGGTAAAGGCACCTTTTTGGAGGATCATGTTTAAAACATGAGGAAGGGGCTAAAGAGGCACCAGCTCTCGGTCTGCGGAGAGCATCAGGCTGCATTATTCAATGGTTTCCTCAGAACCGCGTTTCTGAGGCTGTAAAAGCATTCCAAGAACCCATTAAAGCCCTGTCAGGATGACAACTTTAGCCATGCTCGGGGACCAAGTGACAGCACAGTTCCAATTTGTGGAATGAGAATTGGGTATTAAAGGGCGTCCCGAAAGGGCCCTCGAGCCCCGAGCACGTCTTTGGAACACACTGCCAGGACTCAGCTCAGCTCTGCCTGTAAAAGCCACCAACAATAAGCAGCTTGTTGGAGGTCAGGGAGAAACAGCAGCAGAGCTCAGACCTTGGGCCTCGATGGGAGACACTGCAGGCAGGCACTCAGAGATGTATTTTAAGACTGACTTAAATTAGTCATAGGGGAATGGAACTGAGAGCTGCCAAGGGAGGCTCTGCACGTCAACCAAGAGGCTGCTGAAAGGATATTAATGAACTTTCTTCCCCTCCACACACGCTGGGTTTTGCACAGGGCCAGAGGGGCCAAACATCACTCGTGGAATTTGTGTTAACACCTCCGAACGGATTTGTGGGTTCCTGCCAACCTCCACCCTCCCTGCTCAGGACAAGGGGCAAAAGGCACTCTACAGGGAGCACCTGCAGGCCACCAACACTACTGCCAGACCTTCTGCCACCCTTCCCACGCAGATTTGGGCACCAAGCACATCCCGAAGGGTTGGCACACCAATGCCCACCCCAGGCATCAGGGCGTGGGGGACTCGGTGACACCGCTCATTCCCCAGCGGGCAGAGGGCTGGGGTTCTTCTATCCCCGTGCTGCCCAGTCCACACTGGTGGCCAGTGGATGTCCCCGTGTCCCCCCAGGTGTGGCAGTGTGACGCTAGATGGCACCGCGAGGAAGGGAAAGGCGACATTACCGAGCCACCAGGAAGAGGACGCAGCTCACGGCCAGGTAGGCGAGCAGCATGAAGAGCCACACTCCGGGAGAAAAGGGATCCAGGAAGGAAAAGTAGCCGGGTTTGCGGCCCTGGAATGGAAAGAACAAAGGGAGGTTTGGCCTGATTGTAATTCTGCAGGGTTCAGTCTGTTCTGAAACGGCAGAAGGAAACACACCTGCACTGATGCTGAGAGCGGGTGGGACAAGGGGGATGAAGGGGAAATGGGGGATAAATGGGGCTTTGGAAAAGCCTTCCAGGGTCTGGGAGAGCACACCTGAGCTCAGAGGTGGGTGAGCCTTTAAATGTTATTTCTCTGTAAAAAAAAACAACCCAATGAAATTATTACTTTTATCTCAGGGAACAGGATATTTTTATCTCCAGGATGCGTCAGAACTTCCTGTTGTTTTTTGGTGTTTTTTTTCCTCAGCAAACCACCTTTCCTTGAAAAATAAGGCCTCACTGCTACAAAAAGCTACAAAAAGCAGGTTGATCTTCTCTCAAAGTGTTTTAAATTTTCACAAGGACGCTGCCACCACAAAAATCTGGTCAAATGGCAGCACAATTTGTTCAAGGGCAGGATTAATTTCTAGGAGGAGTTTCTCAAAAGCTGAACACCTCCCATTCTGGTGAGTGTATTTGAGCATGTATCTCCTGCCCCAAACCACAAAGTCAGTGCTGGCATCACTAAACCAGCTCCACAGTTCCCCCAGGCACCTGTAACAGGGAGGCTTCCCACGAGTCAGAGCTCTGTGAAGGCTTTTACTGTAAAGTCAGAGTGGAAACAGCCTTTTATCACATCTTGGCCAGGCTGTCAGTGTGTTTCTTACTGGCACTTCTTTGTTGTGTGCTGAAAACGTCTCTCTCTGTTTGCTCAGTGCAGCTCCAGCAGCTGCTTCCCAGCACTGCTCTGCTGTAGGTTGCTCACTCTACACAAAAGATCATCTTTGACACACAGAGGCCTCATTTTTTCCCTGATCCACTGCCCTACCTGCCCATCTGTGGCATCACATAAGCTATTCAGAGCTGGTAATAATTAACACCCAACCTCCCTTGCTGTAGCAAACCCAGAGTCCTGATATTTCAGAGCTGTGCTTAATCCACGGGTGGTGAATAATTTTTTTTCTCCTTCCCCAGCCTCAGAGCAGCGCTTTTAATTCCATTTCCATCCAAACTCACTGTTTTACTACTGAAGTATTCCTGTTCCTCATGCAAAACCCGGATTTCACAAGGTCTTGGTACTTCTTCTGGAGGCTCTTAAGTTGTTCCTAGGAAAGGCAACAGTTGTTGCACAAAAAAATCTTCCTCTCCTAAAAATATCCCGGAGACTTGTGAGATCCTCTGCTCCAGTCACCAGCTGGGACTGTAACATCTCAGAAACCTTCTGCAGCAAACTCTGCCCTGCATGAAGTAAAGACCCACCACAGCAGAGCAGGGAGGAACAGTCAAATATAATACGTTCTTTTGTCCTTTCCCTATTTTTTTGTTAGTTCCTGCTGCTTTTCCAGCAGCTGCACCCAAGCCAAGGGCTTTCAGAGCCAGAGATACTGCTGGAAACTACACCCCCACAATCCCTGAGGGGCTCCCACATCCAGTGACATCCTTTGCTCCTCTCAGTTCAGAGAGATGAGACCATCCCACAGCTCTGCAGGTTCCAAGGTGTGTTCCCTCTGCACTTCTCACTGATCCATGATCCAGAGGATCAGGGATTTCTCGATGCCAACAGGAAACCAAAGCTCTTCAGTGCCTGCACTGCTCTGCCTGGTGCCCTTCTTCACCTAGAGCTAAACTGGCTCGGGTAACTCTTTATTTCCACAGGTTTTTACACACTCAGGAATGAGATGAGGCAATAGGAGCCTCTAGTTGTGAAGGGCACCAGCTGCCCTCGCTGAGCAAACTGCAGAATATCATTCCAGGCAGCTTAATCCTCCCTGGCATCCCAGAACTGGCAGGAAACTCGCAGGCACTGGCATTGCCTTGGCTGAGGCTCCCTCGTGAGATGCTCCTGTAACAAAGTTCCTTTTCTGCAATTAAGGCCTTGATGTCTTCTTTATATTTCTGGGGCAGTTTGTCAATAAATTACTCTCATTAAGGAAATTGCGTTGGAAGCTTTAAGTCTCCAGCTTGGCAGTGAATCTCTCCTGTGACTTTACAGTAGTAGTACTTCTGGTTCTTTTCAGCTACAGTCATTTTCAGGCTGCTGCTACATATTCCTTTCATTCACAGTTGTGGATAAGAATTAAGATATTCTGTTCCCACGGAGGGCACAAACTCTCTCTCTTCTTATCTGTCTGTTTTGAAGATGGGAATGACAATATCTGGAGCCTGTCAGATATTTTTAGCCGGTCCCAGTACAGCTCAGTTAATTGGAAGAGCTATTTTTCCTGGAATAGACATGTTCAAAATGCCCAATAATTGATGAAGGCCTCCTCCAAATCCTCAGATGGAAGTGGGAGAGGTTCATTTACCCTCCTGAGTCGTTCTTGGCAGTCTTTGCTTTCAGCCTGTCGAGAAGCAGTGTTCTGGGAACATACTGGTGACTGAAGAGCCTGGATGAGCAGGACATTTGGGAAGAGCCAGAGGAACAGGGCTATTTGGTCTTGGATTTGTCTGTGGTCAGGTCTCCAAGAGACCTGATGACTCCCTGCCCTGCAAGCAGGGTCTGAAGGGACCCAAGTGCCCCGTTCCCTCTTGCAGAAACAGTCAGTCCTACCCACGTCATTTCTCATCGATGTTTATCCCTAAAAAAGGCAGGCAAGAGAGCTCTCTGCTGCCTCTGGAAGTCAGAAGGAAAGCAAGAACACTCAGCCTGGAAAGGCAGAAAGGCTGATTTGTGCTCAGTCCAGCTATTCCATATATCTTGAGGGGGTGCTCAGTGAGGACTTTCAGGGCTGACAAGCCAGAATTGTGTCTAATCCCTCCTTCCCTGCTACAGAGGCAGGTATGTGAGCAACACATGCTACAAAACAACCTGACTTATCCCTCTGTGCAGAAATGGCCCTGGGCACCTGATTTCAGCCCCCTGCCAAGCCCAGTGACTGCTCAGGGCTCCTCCTGCCACCCACACGTCCCACTGGCTGAGAGTGGGAACCTAATGAAACAAAACAAGCCTTTTCTCCGAGCAGCCTGCAGGTCAGAAAGCCTGTTAAGAGTTCCTGTGTCAGAAATCCGTACTTGATTGTATCACAACAAGTGAAATTGAGAAAAATGACAGCCCTGTTTAAAGCTGCCATATTTGGTTATGTGTGATAAGAGGCACAGGCACTGTAGTGGTTGGGTTGGCGGCATGGGGAGGAGAAAGGGGCGAGAAATCAACTTGCCACTGGATTTGGATGGGAATTAAAATAAAATGTCAGCACACTGGGAGGAGACCAGGGCGTGGAGACAACTCCTCGGCAAGAGGGAAACTCATTTGTGGTTATTTATTTGGCTACATCTGATCTGAGCCGTGATTAACATATGTCAGCTGCAGTTTTTGACACTGCAGAGGTGGTTTTTGGGATGGGGATGAAGAAGAGGGGGGGGATGGAAGCAGATGGGGCTGCTCTGCAAACCACATCCTTAAAGGAAAACCAGAGCAATTAACTATCTTGTTAGACAAATATTTGCCGGTTTGATGAGTTAATTGCCACGCAGCTCTCAGACACTCTCCTGGAGCTGAGCAGGGAAGGGTTGGGCGAAGAGCTGCCTGGGCCACTGGGCAGTTCCCCTTCTCAAATCCTAACTGGGCCCTTTATCAGGCAGCTGAAGAGTCCTGACCAACGGCAGGGTATTATTTTCCAAACGGTTCTGAAGTCTGTAATTACTAATCCTGCTCAGTTTGGTGAAGCCCTGCAGGCTGGAGTGGGGCTGTGCTGTGTTACTTGGTACCAGCACAAGCAGCAGATGCTCCCTGCCCTGAGGAACTTCCACCCTAAAGAGACATGTCAGACACCTTCCTGTAGAGCTCCCCGAGGCAGCAGCAAATGCCTTGCAAATATAGAAAAGAGCCTGTGCAAACCCTGCATCAATACTCCTGTGTTTCCTCTGGAGGGAGGAATGCTGGTCAGGGAATGATGCTTTAACACACTTGCTGAAGATTATGGTGCAAATCCAAGGCAGGACATGTACAGAATCACAGAACCCCACAATGGTTTGGGTTGGAAGGACCTTAAAGCTCATCCACTTCTCTGGGCAACCTGTGCCAGGGCCTCCCCACCCTCATAGAGAAGGATTCCCTTCCTAAAATAGCACAGTGCTCAATCCCCAAACTTGATAACAATCCCAGCCAAGAGGCACTGGCAGAAACACCTCCCAGACCCACAGGGAAGCTGGGGGTGTGACAAACCAGCTGTAGCGAGGAGGGGACAATGACATTTGATTTCCAGGAGCTTGAAGAGTCAGACCCTTTTAATATTTTTATTCTTTTTTGATCAGTTCAGTCATCGATCCTAAATTCTGCACATACCAGGGGAAACAGAATTTTAACTAGATTTTAATTCCTTGTTTGCTCTTGGCAGGAGCCACTCAGCACGAGAGACAGATGCATGAATTTGCTTCTGTTCGTCCCCAACGCTGCATCCCGAGCAGCCTCCCGGGTGGAGAGGGGGCTGGGAGAGGCAGCTTGAGTGGTTTTATCCTTTTGGCTGCTATTGTTGAGCTGACAGAGACCAAGCCACTGCCATTTGCATCACACTCCACACTGTGCAAAGCACAGACATTTCCAAAGTGCAGATTGGGAATAACAAGACGTGCTGTTGCACAGGGCCTGGCAGCCAGAGCTTGTGACACTGGGGAAACTGGGGGCTCCCATATGGGAGTAGCAGGGGAAAATCTGTCCTCTCCTGACATTCAGGCAGAAGATAAAGCAGTGGAGGGTGCAAATAAAAGGGAATCCATGGGAATTTAAGACAACAAGTGCTGTCTGAGCAAAGATGTGACACAACATGCTTGCACACATCAATCCCCTGGGCCAGGCTGGACGGGGCTTGGAGCAACCTGGGCTAATGGAAGGTGTCTCTGCCTATGGCAGGGTGTGGAACTGGGTGGTTTATAAGGTCCTTCCAACCCAAACTAGTCTGTGATTCCATGATTTCATAACAGTGCAGGGTTAAGGGCACTGAGCACACCTCACGCAGCAGGCTCAAAGCCAAAATAAAGCCACCCTGCGACCCCCAAAAAAGTATCCTGTGCCCAGGGAGGATGGGGAAGAGAAGCCAAGGGGTAGGGGGGTTTGAGCAGGAATTGAATCCACCAAGCTGACACACAGAGAAAAGAAGGAAATAAAGGTCGAGCACATTTGCGTTTAAATAAGAAACCCAAATATTTTATGAGTCGTTCATTTTTCTTCTACAACCAGGCACGTTTGCATGCAAATAATGGAGGGACATAAATGGTTATAAAGTAAGTCTCTTACCATATGAACTCTGTAGAGAATGCTAATTCCCAGAGTCATGAAGGGCTTAGAGAAATCAATCACCTTCTCCCGCTCCGCCGTGATCGTCAGCCCCGCCACGGCCAAGTCAGCTTTCTGGAGAGAGAGGATAAATGGAGAAGGTCAAGGCCCTGAGCCTGGGGAAGCAGCTGAGCCACACCTGGGGCCACACACAGGACACCTGCGCCTGGAGGGTGGATGTCCCACCTTTCTGGGCCATCCCAATCCCTCTGTGGAAGCCGTGGGAGTTTTGCTGGTGATGGTTCAGGCTGGGCTCCCACGTCCCCCTGCCTGGGCAGCTTTCACACAAGCCCTGCTCAAACACACCCCAGAGTTTCACAGGTGCTACAGACCATTCTCCCCCTCTTTCCTTTCCTCACCTGGATGTTTTTCTCTCTGAACTCACAGGCTGCCCATGGGGACCCCACTGTGCTAACAGCAAACACAACAGCAGCCCCTGCTCTCAGCCTGACTGCCATTTCTGTTCATCTAACGCTTTAAAACCTGGCACAACAGGAGCCATCAAAACAATAAATATCGTGTTTATCTACAGAAGATACAATCTCCCCCTTCCTGAGCCCCTGTTGAGCACAGCTATCCCTTCCTTGCCCCTTGCAAGTGGCACAGGTAGGAAAGAAAAGGAGCATCACTACCTACATCCTTTGAGTCACGAAGTTCACAAACCTGCCAACCCCAGACTTCCCAAACTGCAGATCCTCCAAAAAAATTCAGAGGGCTGGCATTAAAATTTGCAGATTGACTTGCAAAGCAGACGAGATTAGGGGGAATAGAAAAAAAATAAAAATAATTCCTTCCCGTGTTAATACCCTTGTAATATAGATAAGGGATTTGAATTTTAAATATTATTTTTATTACTTTCGCTCTTTTAAGGTCTGTAATTGCTTTCTGTAAAAATGAAACCTCCACTCCTTTATCCATTTGTTTGACTGCTTTGCAGGAAGATGATTATGCATGTGGAAAAAGAGAAGTGGGGGGGGGAAGAAAAGCTGTTTGCACCTGTTGTCCCTAAATTTGACAAGGTCTGTGCAGAAGCCAAGGCACCATCAGGCCTGATGATGGTCCTGATGGGAAAGGCTGCAGTTGCAAGAGGGAAGAGCAGCAGTGCTGGAGGCAGCAGGAGGAAGGAGAGGGAAAAGAAAGCCAAGGTGATCCTCAGTCCCAGTGAAGGGGGTCGTGGAGAAGGTGACAGTCCATGCAGGAGTGTTTTATTGGACATGCTCAGTGCCAGATTTTTGCACTTGTTTCCAAGCAGCTATTACAGACTCTCAAGAGGTTCAGGCTGGGATGAATTATGAGCTAAGGAGAATTTCTGCCTAGCCAGACATTTACCCACAGGCTTTTTAAAAGACACCAATAATCACAACGTGGTGTGTGAGCAGTTGAGCCCTGTGTAAACACCAGCAGATTACTAAAATGGGATCAGTTCATCTGTGCAATGTGGCATGTGAAGAATTTTATCTACAAGGAAAGCATAAAGCTTCCTAAACCTCTCTTGTCTCTGCTTAAAAGGGTTTGCAGGTACTATTGTCCTGGGGAGAGCTCTCCCAGCAAAGCCCCTGCTGAAGATACAGCTTAGTCTGACAATGGATTTCTTCTGCCAGTTCTCCGAAGTAAACACAGTTCTAGCAGCAAAGCCCCACACTAAAGGGATGGTAAATAAGCCACTGTCAAAGGTATTTCATGCCAGAGCTCTGAGGACATTTCCACTCCCATCCAAGGGCCAACACAAAGGTGTTGATGAGAGCAGCTACACTGTCCCCAGATTTACCCAGCTCAGCCACCACCTTCTCAGGGGAGCATCAGTGAACTCGGTAATTATAAAAAACTCTGATTATTCTCCCAACTGTCATCCTTTGAGACCCTTCCAGAACACACAGAATCATAGAATATCCCGAGTTTGAAGGAACCTTTGTCATTTCAGGTACTTCTGCCACATCAGAGGTGCAGCACCTGCTCCAACCTGTGCCCAGATCCACCTTCCTTCTCCCATGCCAGAACTTTCTGTGCAGCAGAGACCCAGCTCCTCGTGGCTTTATCTCTCTCTCTCTCTCTTTCTCTCTCTGCAGGCTCAGAGTCATGCAAGTTAAGAGCTGATTCCTGACAGCGAGAAACTTTGATCTGGGGATGGCATGCAAAGAATCCTCTGCCTGAATATCACCCATTCCGTGCTTTCAGCTTCGCTTCCCCATGTTCACAAAACTTCTTGTGATTCACTGAGCTACAGGGGAGCTCTGCAAACCTCAGCACTCGCCAATCTCCCCCTTCTGAGCACAGGCAGGAGTGGGAATTCTATGGGCTAAGCAAAGAAATGGATTTTGCCTTGTGCTTCTTGCGCTCTGTCCACATTCGGGCTCTGGGGAAAGGGAGAATGGGAGGAAAAGCACGGGGCGGGGGGAAGAAGGGGGCAAGCACTGCTTGTTGGTTTTCATCCTCCCAGCAGAGTCGCAGCTATAAATGTCGGCATGAAACAGGCTTAGAGAGAGACCCAGAGCATTTTGGGAGCGGAGACAAGACACTTCTTTTAACAAAGCACCGCTTAACCGCGGCCAAACCCGCACCAGGCGAGAGGCAGCCCAGGCGGGGCGGGCTGGTGTGTGCGATGAAAAGCTGCCACGCCAGCACCAAACCTGGCGTTCCCGTGGGCTCTGCCCGCATCAGCACACGGGCTCTGGCTGCCACCGCTTAAACACGGGGGGCTGAGCCGGCTCCTGCGGAGGAACAACAATTAAGGAGCCTTAAGAAGCAAATTGCAGGGACTGCCAGTCCAGGGGCGGCGTCCGCCCCCTCGCCGCGGGCGCTGACAGGGCTCAGCCCGGCGCTCACGGTGATGAATGGGGCTTGACGTCAGCCCGGGAGGAGAGGATCCCTCCAGAGCCTCCCACGGCATGGGATACCAGCCGGGAGAACAGCCCTGCTCCGGCCCCACAGCGATTCACCACCCTCTGTCAGGCTGCGGAGACAAAACACGGCGAGAAAGCCTGAGTGGTTGCAAGGATTTGGGCTGTGTGTGTGTGTCAAACTCACGGAAAACAAGACAGGGGGAGGACAGGGCTGGGATCTCCTCCAGGAGGAGGAGCCCCTTGGAACAGCACCTTGGAAGCTCCATCCCCTGGGTGCTGGTGGCAGCATCATTCCCACCAGCGCTGCCCCCAGAGCACTGACCAAGGGCACAGAAAGCTCTCCGTGTGCCCAAAGACCTTTCTGGAAAGGTGAAATAGCTGTTCAACCTTCAAACCCACCTGGCCACCAGGTATTGCCCCCAGTGCAGGTGCTTGTCCCACTGCAAACCTGTTGAGATGCAGTGTGCAGGGTGGTCTGCAGAGGTTCCCTGCTATTCCATGCGACCCTGACATCAGCAGCAGCCACTGCAGGGCAGTTTGGATACATCCTGCTCACCTGCATCTCTGCATCTGCAGATCTGTCCCATGGCACGACAGGTCCAGCTCTACCAGGGGATCAGTGTGCTGACTGCTCCTGCTCCAGCTGCCCACCTGATCTGACAGCAGCTATTTCAGGTTGAGCAGCACCCAGGCTGTCTGATCAGATGCACATTCCTGCATTTAAAGGCAGGGCCTTTAAATGAGGGTCACCCCAAATCGGTGTTTGGGGGTTTTTAAAGGACATGCAGGAATTCTGCCCTGTGAAAAGCGACAGCCTGGAAACCCTGGAGGCTGCAGCCCTCCCTTTAAGCCACAGTCAGGGTGGGATGACAAGAGCAGATGTCAGCCTCAGGTGTGCCCTCACCCATCTTCCTTCACCTGGACTATCTGCGGATGGCAGGTCAAAGTGTGTGCCAGGAGTTCACCATGCCCATGGCAAAGGCCAGTTAAAGTGAAGCCCCAGGAATGGGGAACCCAAAGAACGCAGAGAGCCCAGCCCAGCCCACACCACACTCCCCGTGCTGGGGGTGATTTTGGCAGCACCAGCAGCGCGGCGCAAACCCCTCTGTCCGTCCCTGCCTGTGTCTGCACAACAGCCCACACACCCCTCCCCGCTCCCCCACCCTCCTGAGCCCCCCCATGGCACACTTGCCAGCACAGACAGCGTGCAAACAGACTCCCCCTCCCTCCCTCCACCCACACACAGCTCTTCTCACTGAGCACCGACACCCACTGCGAGTGGAGAGCAGGACTCTGACAGTTTACAAGCATCTCCCTCCTTTCCCCTTCCTGCCCTGCCTTTGGAGCAGCTGAAGGGAAAGCACCACCTGGTCACCAGCAAAACCACCACCCCAAAGCTTTAAGGTCCTTTCAGTTCTGGGTGTTGCTGGTCCCGAGGCCAGACCCATCCAGGAGATGGGACAACTTCATCTCCTTCACTTTGAAAAGAGCCCTGATCATCACTGACCCGGGACAGACTCAAACCACTGACACACACAGCAAAGGTCCAGCGTTATTCCACATCATCTCACTTCCCAAATGACCCTGCACAGTCACTCACTCATCATTACAAGCTCCTTTAAGTGCTTTTCCACCAGCACCAGCCTCACCCAAATACACTTGCCCTGGAAACACTCACGGATCTGCTGTGTTGGCAGCACCAAAGGTGATCTGTTACTAAACAATGCTGAGGGAAGCCTGGGCAGCTGACAGAGGCTGCACAAAGCACACACCAGTCCTTTCCACCCCGTCCATCCTGCCACAGGAGAGCAGGACAGGGGACTGTCACCTCCAGGAAAAAACCCCAGCCAGCCAGAGGTACCCAGGTACCCTGGGTCAGAGGTACCCTGCACCAGAGGGAGGTTTTTGGGGAGGTCTTCTATCAAAACTGCAGCATCAAATTCTGCCAACAAATCAAACCCATCTCCCATTACCTCCTCTCTATGCCCCAGGGTATTCCTGCAATGGGTAAATTCAGGAAGTGCTGCTGAGGGATCCCCCAGACAGACACAATTCCACGTGGAGGAGGAAGGGAGCTGAGCACCAAGGGCTTGCTGTGAGGCCCTGAGCTACCAGGACAGCAGCTGCAGGCTGGGTGGAGCAAGGAGAAGGCTGTCACACTGCTGTGAAAATACATTCCTCGGTCTGTATCATGCCAGGGAATTCATTTCAGCTCGAGGATGTGCTGGGGAGAGGGGGAGAGAAAGGGAAGAGCAGACAACCAGCAGGGACTGCGAGCCAGAGCCTGCACTGCAGCGGGAAGGAGCCAGACGTAATTCTTCCAGCCCAATTGTCCCCCAAGGCTCTGATGCCAAAAAAAACCCGGGAGATGGGAAGATTTGCTGCTGCCCCTTGTTTGTTTGTTGTGGGTAGCACACGTGTGCAGTGTCAGCTGGACTGCTGGAGACCACAGGCTGCGCCAGAACCGGGAATGCTGATGGGGGAGAGCAGCTTTACTGCCCTGCTCCTCCAGGGAGGAGCCAATCTGCCTGCCCTGCACGCTCAGAGGGACAAATTAGCCCAGTGTCTTCCGAGTTGGTGACATCTTTCTCAAGAGAATGGGCTCAGGGGACTCTTCATTAGGAACTGTTGTGAAAGGACAAGGGGGAACAGCTTCACATCGACAGACAGTAGGGTTAGATGGGATATTGGGAAGAAATTCCTCCCTGTGAGGGTGGGGAGGCCCTGGCACAGGTTGCCCAGAGAAGCTGTGGCTGCCCCATCCCTGGGAGTGTTCTTGGACAGGGCTTGGAGCAACCTGGGACAGTGGAAGGTGTCCTTGCCCATGGTAGGGGGTGGAATAAAATGATTTTTAAGGTTCCTTCTAACCCAAAGCACTCTGTGATTCTATGAGTCCTTCCAAGTGATTTCTCCCAAGCCTAACCTCCAGCAGCTGATCCCAAAGAGTGCAGGATTCCTGCCCTGATGACACAGCCAGAGGTGCCTTTACAGCTCTTCCCAAGCCACCCCAATCCCCCTTTTCCTTACCTCTCAATTTGTTTTGTGAGCAGGTCGATAGGATATGTACTGGAAAATCTGGGTCAAGCACAAATTTATGTTTATGTAGCATCCTGCTCAATCATATCATGGTGCACAATTAGCTGTAATGGAATTTTCAGCTCTTAAGAATAAATCAATAGCTGGTTAATTTAGAAGCAATAAAATGAAACACTTTTCCCATATAGCCTGGAGTTGCTCTGAGGAGATTCAGTGCCACGGGGGGATTACAGGAAAGGCACTGCATGGAGCTGGATAATTCTCTGACCTTTTGGTCCTGCACATTAAGTGTGTGTGAGTCAAAGCTTATTTTCTGACAGCTGATCGGGGTGAAGGAGGAATCTGATGCCTTCTGTGTGCTAAAGGCTGGATGGAGAGGAGTGTCCAAGGGTAAAATCCACCCCTAACACAGGATCTGCTGGATCCCATGGGATAGGGGATGAACAAGGGGCTGCAAGCAAGGAAAAACTCCCCTGGGGGATGTCAAGGACAGAGAGGAACCCCTTGGACAGTGAAATGCCCTCAGAAAGCCACGTCCCAAGCAGCCCTGAGTGAACACAACACCGAGCACACAGCCAGCTCTGCCCTGGCTGACCTGATCCAAAGTGCCAGTCCCTGGGATTGATCAAAAACTTGCTGAAACCACTATAAAGACTCTAAGGGACACAGCAAGAACAAAGCAGAGAAAGCTGCTTCTCTTCTCCAATTTGTGCTGCAGCCTCACAGGCTTTGCCAGCTCTGCCCTGCTGGAGCAGAAGTAAAAATACTCCTAAATAAGGCTCGAGCTGCAGAAGAAACAAACGGTTTCCATGTGAAGATGGAAGTTGAAACATCTACCACCAAAGAAAAAACGAGCCTCCAGAAGCTCCCATTTAATGGAGAGGCACTGCCAAGGGTTGGCAGGCCAAAAGTCTGGTGGCTGCTCCCTTCCTTTGTCTGCACAGATCACACGCTGCTCTCGGCGCCTTCCTTCTCGCCTCCCGAAAGGAACGGTGCACGAGTGCAATTGTGTGTGCATGTACGTACACAGGCAGAGAAACAGGGATAGAAAACTATGCCAATAGCCTGGGGCATCTGCAAACAGCCCTGCAGAAGGCTCTTTTAAAAGAGCAGATGGAGGTGGGATCTCAGCTGGCATCGGGAATTATCGCTCCGCTGGGGAAGGGTGACCCAGGAGACAGGAGCCAGCTCAGGAGAATCTGCAGGCTGTTCCATGCCCTGTCTCTGACCCTCAGCAAATCCCCAAATCCCTCTTTTAGACTTAGAGCTGTCCCACCTGACCTTAGGCACTCAGCTGACACTCCTAAGGTAGGACGAGCATCAGCCAGGTCCCCTTCGCCATGTGGGGAAGAAGCAGAGAGATGCCAGTGGGCATCTTCCAGCTCATGATTCCATGATCATCCAGGGTTGGAGAAGACCTCCAAGATCCTCAAACCCAACCTTCAACCAAATACCACCCAATAAATCACAGAGTGAACTGATGCTCACTCATCTACCACAGCTGGGAGGAAAGCTGTGGCAGGAGCCCCAGGGGATGGATTTGGGCCCTTGTTCCTCTGCTCTGCAGGAGGTAAATGATGGAGGGACTCGGGATCTCCTCTCCCACAGTGGTGGGATTATCACAAATACACCTCAGTGAGGATTTGCCACCAGCTGAGAGAGTGCCCCTGGGTTCTCACAGCTTTGGTAATGATGAGACAGGGTAGAAATAAGCGAATAAGGAAGAGTTGGCTTAAATAGCATCAATCTTACTGTTAGCTTTGGCTAAGCCTATTTTACTAAGGATCTCAGAGCATTCTGTGAGCTGTATTTAAGCTCCAGGAACCCTGGGGAAGGGCTGCCTTTGGCTGCTGAGGAAAACAAAGAGCAGGGAGGGGGGTACAGGCTGACTGGGCACAGGTGTACACAGAATTATGGTCAAACCCAAAATGTTTCTTCTTCAAAGAAAAACCCCCAAAAATACTCAGAGTTAAGGAGCTGAATTGCATCACCCAAAACTTTTCTGGGTAGAAATGTAAACCTTACCTGCTTCCCTCCCAAACAGTGTGGTTTTGTGAGGGTTTTTTTCCAGTTTCTACCAAGCCCTGTGTATTTTCCTGTTGCAAGCTTTCATTCACCTTTCCACTGAGAAAAAAAATAATCCACTCTGCACTGAGCTCTTATGCAGGATCCCAGAGTTCAGGTGTCTTTTCCAGCAGAGTGAGCACCCACTGAGAGCACCTCGGGGCCCTGTTCCTGCTCCTGCTGTCACGCCACCACAACAAACACATCTGCCACTAGGAGAACACATGGCCAAAACCTCATAAATGGACTAAACCACCCCAACCCTCCCCACCTCAATCCTTCTCATCCTGGAGCACTTAAAAAAACCATCATCAGGGTTTGCCAAGTCCCACCAGAGGGGCAGAGCTAAAAAGAGCAGAGTTAATTCACTCACCCGGGCAATGAGCTCTCCAACCATCCCTGTCCACGTGCCGTTGGCCTCGGGGACCCCATAAACCCCGTCCCCCACGAGGTGGATCTTGTAGTTGAAGCGCAGGATCTCTGCCAGCTCCTTCAGCATGTCCACGCAGAAGCCCTCGTAGCGGTCGTTGCCCTCCAGCTCCTGGTGGTTCCACTTCAGCATTAAGTAAGGGTTTTCCTGCAGTGAAACTGGGCAGCTGTCATTCCCATCTTAGCCAGCACGGAGCAGGGAGGGCAGTGCCAGGGTGGCAGGAACTCAGGGAGTCACGGGGTGGTCGGGGCTGGAGGGGGACTTAAAGATCCAAGCCCAGCATAAGTGGCACACCATCCCAGTATGGGTAGAACTGATATGGAGAGCTTGGTGCATGGGTGAATTTCCACAGTGGGATTCACTGGGCAGCAGATTTATCCCAGTTTGGGAAAAGGGATCATGCTCTGGGGGCTGTTTCCAACTGGGACATGCCCAGAGCAGCCCACTGACTGCTCTGAGCCACAGCAGGACGCACAAACCCAGTTTCTCTTGGCACAGATCCACCCCTCCAGTCTGTCCCCCCTTTCAACAAACTTTGTGGGACACGAGGAAATAGGAATTTGGGTGTCTTTAAGGAAGAAGCAGAGGCATTGAAAAAAAAAAATCACTGGACAGGCAGCACCTGGAAAGGGAAACCTGTTGAATAAGGTGGTGCCTGTAAATGTGAAGTCTTCCTAAAAATTGTGCCCATCTTGGCCAATTTTTATAATTTTATGGGTTGAAGGGACAATTGGCCCTTCCAACTTACCAGCTGTACGCAAAAAAGACCATCGTTCAGAGATGAATGTAAAATGGCAACGTATCCCCATCCCAGACCTCTCCCCAGCTGCTTCTGAACTCATCAAATATCATTTCCATATGAAACATCAACTTGAGTTTAATTACACTGTCATGAATTGTCCTCAGTGCTGTAATTAGAGATTTGATGGCCTGTTCTGGATGAAATCAGCCTGCAGTGCCTCATGCTGGGGGTCCAGGGGGGTAGGGAGAGGGAGGGATATTCCAGCTGATCGACACCCCTGGGAGTTGGGAGCTAGTGGGAACTGCAGGTGACCCCCTCACTTACCAGGATGGTGGTGACAATGAGCGTGGTGTTGAACAGACTGTCTGATATGTTGGAGGAGAAGATCCTGTTGTCCATGCTGAGTCCTTCAGACACGTGCCAGTGGCCAATCTGGAGGGATAAACAGCACAATAAGGGAATTTATAGGGCGAGTTACGGCACAGAACCCGCCATATGGCTCTGGTGAGTGACAGCCATCGGGCTGGCCTGCCTGTGAATGCTCCATTACCTTTACAAGGCACCCCCACAACAGGTCAGCAGAGAGATTTAACCCTCTGGTGCACCCCCAGCACCTGCTCTGCAGTGCCAAAAACCTGTCCCTGCTCACGGCAGGCGCTGCCTTCCCACACATCCTCCCTGCAGCAGCTCCCTGGGGCTCGGGGTGGTCAAACAGCCCGCTGTGCTGCCCCCAGAATGCCACCAAGGTGGGTCAGTCTTACCCAGCAGTGCCCACACAGCCAAACCTCCAAGCTCTGCCCTCCACCTTGGGGGCAGATGGTGAAAGGAAGCCACGTCCTCAGTGGTGCTGCTCCATGACTCATCTCCTCTTGCTGCCTCTACGGATGCCAACCACTCCAATTAAGTACCTCCAAGCTCTGATCCAGGCTCATCACACCCAACAGCTCTAATTTACCCATCCAAGCATCAGTGTCACTGCAGCAGAACCCAATTCCCACCACGGATGGCAGGGACCAGTCCCCCAAGTGCTTGGGAGGACGCTGTGATTCAGCTGTGACGCAACATAACCATCCTGCTGCCTTCAGCCAGGGGGGAGGAATATTCAGCAGAACCTAATTTTAACTTCAAGAGCTAATCTCCCTCCCTCAGAGCTCTGGGCAGGGAGATCAGCACCTCCAGTAGCTCGGAGCATGCAAATTAGACTCTGGCTAGAGGAGCCTCTGGTTTTCCTCCTGGATAGAGGGGTGGCTGAGGGAGGCCAGCTCCCTCTGAGACCACTTCTCCCTCCTGTTTTTCCTCTCTGTCCCCACCAGTCCAAGCCCTCTGGATGACTGTTGTCCTCTGGCACCACTGAAGTGAGGTGGCGTGGCCCTGAGTGGCAGCAGGTGACCCCAACGCGCAGGGGAGTCTCGACGGCTCTTCCACAGCCAGAACAAATCCATTCCCAGCTCCCCCGTGCTGCCACGAGGCAGGTTATCCCCTGGCTGTGCCACAGCTGTCAGGGTGGCAGGAACAAATGGATTTGTGTTCCGTCACAGAGTAATCTTGTTATGTCCAAGGAGGCAGGCGGGAGGTGACGCGGAGCCACGGCCGGGGCGGGAGCGCGGGATGCACACGGATTTACTCTGTCCTGGGATCGGTTCCATGCACTCAGTCCCTGTTCCTGGCAGTGCTCTGCCTCTGCTGTGAATGATGGCTCCGGGGCTTCCGAGTCACCTCCCAGCTCGTGGATCTGAGCCCAGCACAACCCGACGCTGCAGCCCGGCTGCTGCACACACTGAATCGCTCCGGATCTTCAGGGAACGGCCAAGTCCTCTCCTCTCCCAGCTGCTGGTGCAAATCCAGCCCAAGTGACCAACAAGCCATTACTACAACATGTGGGATGTCCCTAATCCAGCTTCCTCACCTCGAGGCACAAGGAGCAAGTGGGAAGTGCAAGCAGGACAGCTTACACTCAGAGTCACAGAATCACACAGAATATTCTGAGTCTGAAGAGACAAGATCATCCAGTCCAGCCCCTGACCCTGCACAGGACACCCTCAAGAATCCCCCCACGTGCCTGAGAGCCCTGTCCAAGCAGTCCTTGAGCTCTGTCAGGCTTGGTGCTGTGACCACTGCCCTGAGGAGAAGGAGCAGGCAGGGAAGGCGAATGCGTGGGAAGCACTAACTCTTGGAGGCTCCCCACTAACAGCAGAGGCACTGGGGAGGTCACCAGTGCCACCTGGCAAACAAGGGGATGGAGGCACAGGGATGGTGTGTTGGAGCAGGCTGGGTGCAGATTTTGGGCACCCTGTTCTCTTGGCAGCTTGTTATGACTTACAGCACCACGGTGACACTGCAGTGCAGGACTCACCTCTGCTGGGGAACAACAGCCTCAAACTGGGACATTTACCGGGTATTTCCCAGGTAGGGGTCCTTAAAGCACAGCCTTTAAGAGACCTGCACAGGGTCTGCACGGATGGGCTGGGGTGAATCCACCCCAACCCTGCACAGAGGTCTCTCCTCCCGCTGGGACTGCTGAACAGCAGCCCCTCTGGAGCGATTTCCTCCCAGGGAGAGTCATCACTCATAAACATTGCCTCATTTTTTTTCCCCTCCTGGATTTCCCAACCAGAGATTAGTGACAGATTAACTTTAATTTTAACAGCCCTCGCTGTTCTGCAATTTGTCCCTCCCCTGCTGGCACATGCTGAGACTAATTGCCTGCCTCCTCCTCTGACAGTGCCGTGGGTTTGACCTTGCTTTTCACACAGCACCACAGCCACGCTCCCCCACGTGCCAGGGTACTTCCCCCCAAATCCTGGGGGGATTCAGCTCACCACCGTCCCCCTCACAGGCTGACAGAGCCACTGATTGACTCCCCACACCGCTCATTGTTTCCAAAGTGCAACCTGTCAGAGGATGTCTGGGATCCTCACGCCTCTCCCTTTCCTGCAAGATGGATGTCAAGGTGATTTTAATCATCTCCATCTACATACAAAGAGCCTCTGAAAAAACAGAAAACATATCCATCTGCAAAATGTGCTGGAAAACAATCAAATCCTCCTCGTGGACCTGGATAAGACCATCCTGTTTTTAAGGCTCTGGACAAGGAGTTCAGAGTTTTTAGGACTCGGGATTTTTTAGTAGTGGATGTGATTGGTCTGTATAAATACACCAGGTGGAGGAGGTCCATTGCAAAGAGGTAGAACAGCTTTCGAAAGCTAAAATGATGGCATTGGCACAAAAATAAACAGACACAAACCAGCCAGAAATAAACAGCCTGAAAACTGGAGGAGTGTTCCTAATGATCACAGAAGCTGAAGTGGTGTCATACCTGTCCTAGGAGAGCAGCAAGAGCAGCACAGTCACCTGGGTGCAAGTTGGAGCTTGACACCTTCAATTGACACCTACCCTCAATTCAGCTGATCTGCGAAAGGTGGGTTTTTTTGGATCAGTGGCACCTAAAGATTTCTCATCTCCCCAGAAAACCCCCAGCAGCTGACACGACGCACGTGGGGCATTCCTGGCTGCTCCTTCCATCCTGCAGCCCCTCCATACAGAGGCTTTGAGGCTCCTCATGGTGTGAGATGATGAAACACCACTCCAGCTAATGATTTTAATACAGTCATCTGCTCAGTGTTCTCTAGGCAGCTGGTGGCGGGGAGAGATGGCATAGCAAGACTCCTCCATAATCCTCAGAGGCACCACAGGTATTTCCCAGCCCCATTCCCAGCTTAAAATTAAGGTAAAGCCAGGCCTGAATACAGGTTTTGGAACAAGCAGGGGAGTGCAATAAACTCAGACACCTTCTGGGCTCTGATTAGCAAGTGCTGTCCTACAGCTTGCATCCATCACCTGCCCTTCACAGTGCCCCCAGGAGATGGGAGGAGTGCAGAGTGCAATCATCCCTCATCAAGGTGCCCCAAGGAGAGGGAATTTAGGAGTGCCTGGAGGGGGGGGGGGGGGGAAACAGTGAAAAAAACAAACAAATGAGGGAAAGCCCTCGGAGGACAGGTCTGCCATGGGGTTGGCACTCCTGAAGGACACCACTGCAAGGCTGATGCCAGCACAGCCAGCAGGCAAAAGCTTCCTCCGCTGAATTTAGGACAGGGCACTGAAAGCAGCAGCTGTTAGAACCTGAACAACCATGAGACATGCACACAGCCCTCCCTGAGGTCGTGCAGCAACCCCCACGATCCTCTTCCTCCCCCGATGTCCCCTCTGGACATGAATGACCGTGGCATGTCCGAGTTTGTCAGGCCCTGGGGGGCAAAAGACACTCAGCTCTTGGCAGGGTCTGTCCCTGGGCCCTTGCTGGGGGTAACAGCTAAGGAGGAACAAGTCCCATCGAGGCTGATTAGCCTCTTCCAAGTTAAAGAGGTTTGATGCAGCGAGGATCGCTGAGGGTCTCAGAGCTATCACTGGGAACTCATCTGTATCTCATCAACATACCAATTAAACAGCCCCATCACTGCACTGCTCTGTCTCAGGACACCAGCAGAGCCTTTAGTTAAATAGAGACTAATCTGCCTCACTTAGGACCAGGCAGAGCTGGGGTCAGTGTGCCCGAGGCAGCTCCAGCCCCACCACAGCTCCCCCTGCCCCCTTCCCTTCCTCAATCACAGCCCTTCCTCATCCCCCTCTCGTGCCAAGCTGCCAAGCCTCAGCTCGTGGTTTACTGCAAAGCACTCCTCTGAACCCACAGGGGTGTGCTGCAATGTTTTTCAAAGGGGCAAGGAAAAGCAAAAAAAAAATAAAAAAAAATAAAAAAAGCTGACATTTCCAAACTCAGCCCTTGTCAGATCTATAGATCACCAGCACATTAATGAGCCTGTGCTTTATCGAGCATCCTGTGAACGGAGAGCAGCTCTCACATGGCTGTGGGGAAAAAAAAAAAAATCCCTCTAGTTAAGCTAAATCAGGAAAAGACACGTTTGGTGCGTTACATAAATGTATTAAAAATTGGATGTCAAAAAGCCCTGCCTCCCCTTGCCCAAAAGCAACAGCAAGTTGGAAAGTCTAAGTGTCTCTAATTTGTTTGCTGGCTGGATCAGCTTCAAAATTTGGTGAACTCTCCGTCAAAGCTGATGAGCTGGAAGTCCCTGTGGCTTCACTAGATGGAAGGAGAGAGAGAAGGAGGGAGAAAGAGGGAAGGAGAGGAAGACAGGAATGGGCAGAGAGCATGAGCTTGATTAAAACTAAGGAAGGAATAGAAGTGTTTCAAACAAGAGCCTGAGCAAATCAGTTAATGCAGCCCTTGGGAACAACATTGTCTCCAGGATGTGAACGCCTGTTCTTCAGCCCCGTTCCTTTAATTAAATTATTTCTAATGATTTATTTAGTCCTTTTTATTACCAGAAGCCAGGCTGGCAATGAGAAAATAACCACCTGTGGCCCAGCAGAGTGGCCTTTGCCTTCCCTTTGCAGGGACCTGGAGGGCAGGGGGAGGCGAGGCAGGAGCCTGCCAGGTTTCACAGCTCCCTTTGCTGGTGGGTTTGTGACAGGAGAGCACCTTTTTACTGTGACTGGAAGTGATGCATCACCACTGCACCCTGATGGGAAACCTGGGAAGGTTAATCCCAGCACAGCTTTCCTGGGCATCTCTGAAACACCAAGCTCCTCATTTATGGAGGTCAGGAAAGGTTTTCTCCTGTCAGACCAGGTTTGTGGGGGGGAGCTGAGTCTTTAGTCTCAGGGCAGATCAGGCTGCAGTCAGAGCTCTCCGTGGAGCTCTGGGAGAAGCTCTGCTCCAAGAGGACCTGAGCCTTTACTGTGAAGTCCCTGCCACATTTAAACACATCAAAAACAAAGCTGTCACAGGGAGGTTTGCAGCGTTTTCTTCCCCGATCCAGCTGAATGCACGTCCTTATTAACGCAGATGGGCTTGGATCTGTCACTTTTGTTCAGAGGATGATGGGCTTGGGACAGGATTAAAAGGGCATTGATGCTAGGAGAGATCTCACTGTGGGGAAAATGCCATCCTGATCTCCCTCTCACTCAGCAAAAGGCAGCATCAAAGCCAAGCTGTCACTTGACAGGTAAGAACTGGCAGGTAACATCCTTGCCAAGGCTGAAATTCAGTGCTGCCAGACCAGGGGAGATTTCCTAATGCCAAAAAGCTCTGTTGGTGAGAGTAAGATACAATAGCTTTTGTTCTCTGCCAAAGTCCAAGAGAAGTGGCAGTCTCTGAGAAAAGGGCAGCAGTGAAGTTGTCAGCAGGGAAATAAGATAAAACCTCTTTTTCTGGGACTTCTATTTTTTTTTTTTTCCCCTGAATGAAGTGTGGATTTACCAGTAAAACCCTAATTCCTTGGACTTGTGTCATGCAACCTCACCAGTCTGACACTCGTGGCCCCACCTTAACCTTGGCTCAAGGCAGAAAATACACCTTGAAAAGAAAGAGGGTGACAAGGAGAGAAAGGACCAACACTGGGAGGAGTCCAGGAGCACTGAGGCAAAAAGCAAACGAGAGTCTGAGCTAAGCAAACCTGTCATAGGGGAACCATAAACCGAAGGGTAAATGATCTTGAACTTCCCCCCACGTGCCAAGAAGGGAAGAGATGTTGGGGAGCTCCTGATATGGGGTTGCCCCCTTTGATTTCCCTCACAGAGGTTGTCTGGAGAGGTTCATAGTACCCCCTTTTTTTTTCCCCCCATTTCATGGGAAATTCTCCCGTTTTTCCAAACGATTTTGAGCAAACGTATCCAACAAGCTAAAGAACAAAAGGGTCACGAGCGTGAGCTCGCACCCGGCACAGACTCCACGCCCTGAATTACCTCCTGCACACGAAGGCTGCTGTGACAGGACGGAGATCGGCTCTGACACCACCACCTCAGGGGCCTGATGCACGAAGACACATCTGATTTATCCCAGGCACGCTCCTGACGAAGTGAAACGCGCTGCGTTCGGCAGCCCAGGCTGGGTGAGAGCCACCACGATTCACGCCGTGCTGAGAACAGGGGGGTGTCTGCAACCCCCCCTTGGGTCCCCACAGCAGCAGCCCGAGCCACCACCTCCCCAGGAGACACAGAGATCATCCCTGGGCGCTGTCTCTGCTCTTACCTGCCGGAACCCCCCACGGGTGTGCTGCAGGATTTTCAGGGCGTAGTTGGACCGCTGGCCTTTGCTGTTGAATTCGATGTGGCCGGTGAGACCTTCCAATTCTACCTGTCCAAGAGAGACTGAGTTACAGCGCCCAGCGAGGTGGCTCACCCCCACCACCCTCCCAGCACTGCAATCCTTGTGTCTCCACCCTCTCAGGGTCTGGAGGGGAACAGGGGTAGGAGAACAAAGTGCAGGGCTCCCCAGATTTCCTTGCTTTGGACTAACCATCTCCACAGCCCCTCATCTCCTCCCCCCATCCCAAGGCTAAGCAACAAGGGCAGGCCACTGGGGCTCCAAGGACCAGAGCTAAGGGAAGCTGAAGGATTTTGTTGTCTCTGGCTAAGGGTGAGATTTAAAACACTCAAGGACCGAAGTGCTACAAGGCTCAGGTCCGGCTGAGCTTTCCCTTGGGGGGGAAAAAAGTTTCTCGAAATTTCCTTGTCTCAGTTGCCCCCCACTCCTTCTGCATGGCCATGGAATCATATTGACCAACCCCAGGATGAAACTGCAGAGTCCTCCTGCCAGAACTAGGCTTGTTTGCTTCCAGCAACCACACTTTTGGTTCAAAGGAGCCCAAACTCCTCCACAGGGGAACTCACGTCTTGCCACTGAGCTCCAAGCAATTGTACTGCGTGATCTTACATCAGCTCAAGTTCACTCAAAACAGGGCTCAAACCACTTTAGAAACATTCACACTTCAGAAGAAAAAAAAAAAAAAAAAAATCCCCTGAATTTCAGTTTTTCCGCAGCAAAAACGGGGAGTTTCATGTCGTTCCCAGGCCGGGCACAAACCAGCCTTTGGACCTGCTCTCTTTTCACTCCCAGTGCTGCCTTCCAACAGCACAAACCGTGCCAGCAACCGGCACAGCTCTTGCTGCTGGGCAGCGGGGAGCACGAGCTCTGCCCCAGCAGCACCCTTCAGCCCCCTCTCACCATTCTCAGGTAGTTCATGAGGCTGGTGCCGTGCTGCCAGATCTGGGCAGAGCCGCAGGACAGGGGCTTCACCCCGATCTCCTGGCTGCGGTTGAGCTCCTGCACGGCCGTCACCACGGCGTACACGGCGTCGAAGAGCAGGGCAGAGGAGAGCTGTGGGGGAAAGGGGGAGAAAAACTCAGACAGGGGGAGAGAAATCCAGCCCCCCACTGCTCCCACAGGACCCTGCAGCAAGCAGGACAGTGCTCTATTCACAACCCCTTTTTGCTTCCTTGTTCTTTAGAATTTCTTCCACCCCTGTCATCTTTGTCTCTGCCCCTTCCCATTCTTTTCTACCTCCATTTCCTAAAGTAACTAACTTTTTCTAATCAAGGCATGTTTTTTTGGTGACTCTGATCAATCTGCTGGCCAGGGGGAACGCTCCTGAGAGCATCAGGTTTGTGGAGTTCCTAAAGTGGGCAGCTGGGCAGAATAGAGACCCTGTGGCTGCACTCACAGAAGGGAAGATGACTGTGCTGCCTCAGCCATTATTAGGCACCAGTGTGTCCTTCTCTGACAGGCAGATGCACACGAGAGGAGGTTTTGCTAGACCTGCTTCTCAAGCAGCCAAATCCTGGTTTTCAGACCCCATAGAGACCATCCAGTGCTGTGCCACACCCCCCCAGTCTCCTGCTGTAATGGCACTGCTGAAGGGATGTCCAGGGTCACACAGCTCACCCCCTCTCCTTCTCCTCTTGGCTTTGTTTGCCTTTCATCAGGTTTCTTTGTCCATCAAGGCTCACAGACCGTGTTTCTTGCCCGAGCACAACTGTTTCCATGCCTTTGGTCCCGTTAATAATCAGCCATTTTCCCCTCTCGTGTTCACTCTTGCGACTGAGATTTCACTTTTAATTACTGTCACCTCCTGACTCTGCTGGAATTAAGCCGTTGCACCTCATTACTACCAAGGCTACGTTTTCCTCGTGGATACTTCCAGGAGCATCCTCTTCCCATCCCAGCTCCTGGCAACGGGCTCAGTCTCCAGCCTGGGGCTGCTTTCCCCACCTTGCCCTGGCTGTGACTTAAAGCACTGCAGTGGAATCTGCATCCTCTCCTCCTCCCAGACCCTGGCTAGGTTTGTTCAGTGCTGCCAGTGGCCCTGCAGGGACAATCTCTCCCAGTTCAATCATCCCAACAAACCTTTGGCTTCCACTGTGTTAACTAATTTGAGCAGAGCAAGCCAGAGTTAACCCTGCTTGATCTTCCTGAGATCAGCGGTGAGACCTCATTGACCACGACGGGCTGGGATTAGACACTTAACGAGCAGCACAAAAACCTTAAAACCTACAAAGCCAGCACGAGTTAAAAGGCAGGATTCCAGCCTAATGCCAGCAAAACCCCAACCACCAGCTCTAACAGATCACCAGCTCTGGTGACCCCTCTTCTCCAGCCCTGATCCCATTTGCTCCTCCTGCACTTGCCAGTTTAATCTGTGTTACACAAATACCATCCAGGTTTCTCCAGGGAGCACTGGGCACTTTGACTGGCACCTGCCAGTCTTGCAGCTCACCTGCCTCCCACGAAGCAGGCAGCACCTTTGGCTGTGCAGAGTTGTTTCTGCTAATAATGAGCCCTGCCTGGCTCCAGAGCTGGGAGGTTTTGTTTTTGCTAAGCTTGATCTAAACATTTCCCCTCCTGGGAAGCATTTTCCAGAGATCCTTAAAGGAGATGATATATCCTTCTCCTTCCCTTTATTTTTTCCTAACAGGGCCTCTCCAGCCTGTCCTGTCCCCAGCCCCTGCTCCATGAAGCAATTTAGCATATACATAATTTTAACTGGGAACTTAATCCCTCTCAGGTCACAGGATGTCACACACAATCAGCAATTACTTCCCTGAATCAGGAACCAGATTAACACCACCAGTTGGACAAATGGAACTGTAATGAGACCAAACACAACCCCCGTGACCCCAGAGTTTCACCATTTCGTACCAAATCAGAATATTGGCCCAGCATTTTTAACTGCCTCCTGCTGGCTTCCCATTTCCATTTTCCCTGAGCAATTAATGATCTCTTATTAGCTGGTGAGCAAGAGACCTGTGGATCTCAGCGAAGCATTTGACATGACTGTCTCAGAAAGCCAATTTGTCCCTTAGCAAAGGGACTCTTGTCCCTCACTTGCACCGCCTGATTCGTGCAGATCCCTGCTGGTTTTGTACCCCATCAGATGCCCTGAGCTCCACCTGGCTGCTCTCCAGCTCCCTGCTGGATGCCTCACATCTTCCTCCCAACAACTAACAGCAGTCAAGTAGAATAACCCACTTTTTTTTTTTTTAATCTCCCATGTAAAGGCCATGTTTAAAGGCAAGCTGCTCTCCAGGGAAATACTGAACAGGTTTGGTGACTTTGGGTTGTGCCATGTGGGTTTTTTCCCCCTTTTCTTCCACAAACATCAGCATCTGTATCTTTGCCCCCCAAAACGTAACACGGAGAATTAAAGCCGTTAAAACCCTGGGAAACAGACTTTACAATCTGGATTTTATTCAATGACATAAACACTTAATTACAAACATCTGTTTTAGCCTAAATTCTAATTACCAAATCTAGCCATCTGTAATTTGAATGATTTTTCTCTGATTCCCTTTTCTTTGCAATGTGATTAATGAGAATGGCATTAGAGCAGGCAGCTCCCTCCTCCTTTGTCAGATGCTCCCTCAGCTCTAGAAGAAAGCCCTGGGATTTTGCAGCTCGCAGGAAACCTCCCTCCTGTCACTTCCAGCTGTTGAGCTCCCTTCTCCCTCCTTAGGACGAGCTATTCCGTGAGACAACTCCTTCCCAGGACTACAAGGGGAAGTTCTAGCACAGATAAGACCTGCCAGATTTCTGGCAGTGCCTGGCAGAATTTCCCTCACAGACAGGGGAAAGGAAACACATGCCCTGCCTGGGAGTATTTCAGCTCTGCTCTGTAACTTCCCCACCCAGGGAAAAGCCCTTTTTCCATCACCTGGGGCATGGCAGTCTGAAGAATTCCAGGCATAATCCTGCATCCTTCCACCTGCAGATTTTGCTGGTTGCTCAGGACAGCACAGGGTAAGAAGGCCCAATGAGAATTTTAATTTCTCCATCACACCTGCTACACTCCTGTTCCCACTGACTTCTGCTTGTACTATTAGAGGGAAATTTGTTTTTAGTGCCTCTGAACTGTCATCCAAACAGAAAGTTTCCTGGTAGCAATCCCATGGAGATTCAGCAGGGCAGGCAGCAAGTGACTGGAGCAGGGAGATCAGGATGGTCCCAGGAACATCCAACAGGGCAGAAATAATAATAATAAGGGCAGAAAGCTCCTTATTTTGCCTGTTAAGGATCACTTCGTGGTGACAATAAGGTTTTGAGAGCTGCCTCAGCTCGTCAAGAGGACTCTGAGCTCATTAAAAAACAAGCAAAAGGGTTCCACTGATGGTATTTTCTCTCTCTCCCCTCCCCCAGCTCCAGGCACAGCACCCCTGACGTGGCAAATCTGCTTTGCAAACCTTCCCAGTTGGGGAGAATCCCTAGGGAAGACTTCAGCCCTGATCTGCACATTCATCAGGGAGATGTTGGAGTGTGGAACACAACACAGCCTTTTGGCATCTGCCTCAGCCCAGCCCTTTCTGTGCCATCTGCATTCCCAGTCCCTCTGCCATGAGCCATTTTTTACTGGAAGTAAAACACACAGGGACAAATTTCACAAGGGAAACACTGAATCAGAGCTGCATCATCCCCTGCACTCACAGCAAACACAGCCCAAATTAAGATTAGGCTGGAATTTAGAGCTCTACACCGGCTCAAGCACAGAGAACCCCTCTAAAGCTCTGCACCCCAATCCAAGGTGCAGCAGTATTAATAAATTTAATAATTTAAAAATGTACCCTTTGACACCAGAGCTTCTACCTCTGCATTGCCAGGCTTTGCTCAGGACCATCCTGAAGTTCCTCTCACAGGGTTTTCCTGTTGATTTATAACTGTTTCCAGCCCAGGGAGGCTGTGGGGGTGATGGGAATGAATTTTACTTACTGCTGGCCCAGTGAACGGAGCGTGATCACAGTTCTCCTGCCAGGACTGGTTGAGGCTCTGGACAAACTCTTGGAAGAAGGCATGAGACTGGTTGAAAATGGAAAATCCCAGGATGTTGACTCTGTCGTCCAACAGGCTGTCCAGGCGCTGGAGGGAAAACTCCTAAAGCAACACAAAGCAGAAAGTGGGATTAGAGAAGAAAACAGGCACTGAGAGCTTCAAAACCACCCAAGCCTTGGAGGGAAGATGGGACTGCGGAGTGATGAGACCTGATATTGGGGATGAAACCCCCCCACTTGTTGGTGAGTAAAGTCTGGGTGCTAAACAGGATTTGTGCTGCCCATCTCAGGCTTTTAATGAAGGTGTCAGCCAAGTCCAGGGTTATATTGGCCAAACTGCACCAAAAAAACCCCAAAACCCTGCAGAAAGGGTTCTGGAAAGTTTCCATTCCCGAGCTGTGGTTCCTGCCAACCCCACCTGAGCGTGGTGTTCCTTCTGCAGTTACAAACCACCCCTTCTGGCAGGAGTTCCCTGTGACACCAAGGTCCCAGCCCAGGCAGGGAGGTGGATGATGTATTTCAGATGAAGCCAGTAACCTGCTCCAACAGCCCAGAGAAGGTCAGCTCTGTTGTGGGAGGTCCAGAGCACGCAGAGATTTATATTTCCCAAGCACTGCTCTCTCTCTCCAAGGAGCTCCCAAAAAAAACAGATCCCTGCTGTGTTCACTGTGAAAACATTGCTGTGCCTGAGAGCCCCAGGCGGTGGGAGGACACCAGCAATGGTTCTCCATCCAAACCCAGGGCAGGAGGGATCCCCAAGCCACCAAGGCCACCTGGGGAGACCCATATCTGGAGAGAAACCAACCTCCTTTCTTTATTCTTCTGAATTTCCTCTGAACTGGCCCCCAGCCTGGGTGACAGATATCATCTGCTGAGTGAAGCTGCTCCACCATCACGACCAATTTGGTGGCACCGAGCTCAAACTGTTAAATTTAAACCAGTTCCTTCCCACAGGAGAGGAGGAACCTAACCCTGACCCACCTAACCCTAACAACCCAGTCCTGCAGTGCCACCAGGAACCAGGAGGAGATGCCACTCGTGGGACACCCTGATGCCCTGTGGAGGGTGGGAAGGTGCTTCCACTGTGGGGTTTGGAGTTGGGAGCGTCCCCTTACAGTTCTAAAAAGCAGAGTGGTCAAATGCATAAAAATGACTGCAGATTGTAAAAATTACGGGGGAAAAAAGGAAAGCCCTCCTTTGCTCCTCACATCAATGGAAGCAGTTACACGACAGATTCCCGGAGAAGGGTCCAACCCTTCTTGTCCTATTAGCAGGAAATAATGGCACCTTCCTCACTAATTTCTCTTTTGCTAATTGCCAAAATGGAGCAGGAAGGTGGGAGTAATAATAGTTTCAGGAACTGCTGGATGCTCATTCTCCTCCATCACTAGCACGGACGTCTCTGGGCTCTGTGGAGTATGAGATTTTCAGCAAGCCAGGCCATTTTTTAATCTTTGCTGCGTTCCCAGGCACGCAGGAGCAGTGTCTGTAAATCTCCAAAACATGGACTTACAAGACTATTCCAGCCCAGGCAAACTCCCACGGGGATGTGATCAGACACAGGATTAAGTGCGTTTTGGACACGACCACATTAGCGTTGGGTAACATGAAATTGCCTGTGAACTATTGATTCATTTGAATGATATTATCCTGCTGCCTCCCTGACAGGTTATCCATTTACCCACGGCATCCTGTCAGCCCGTGCAACGAGGGCAGGTGGCTAATGAGGAGCTGGGCCTGAGGAGATGCTGGATGCAGGAGATGTGCTGAAGCCCCTGGAAAAATACCATCTCTCCCTGCAGCCAGAGCTGGGAGGCAAATTGTGCAGGGCACGAGGCAAACAGCTGCCTGACTGCCCTCCTGGCTTGGTTGTACACACAGAAGGAAAACGGGATGTTTTGCACCAGAACAGCCACACAGTCCAAGGCTTCATTCTCAGGCCAGACCGCCCCAGACTCCCTCACTGCATTTATCCATTGCGCCTCTTCTCCCCTGAAAACATTCCTAAGCTTTTGAGGCTGCAGGTTTGTTGTGCTCTGCTCCTTAACTGGCAACTAATGGGCGAGGGAATGAGCCCCTCTGGTCTCCCTTCACCCAGGGAAGCCGAGGCAGGGGTGAGATTTGCTCCAGCCACGCAGCTGAACCCGCAGCTCTGACTGCTCCGAGTGCCGTGGTCAGTCCTGGCCCCTCTCCCGGCGGAGTTTTGGAGGGATCCCCACCTGCATCAGCCCCTTTTCCTTGGGGAAGTTCCCCGGGGCTGGAGGCAGCTGCCAGGGCTCTCTGCCTGCAAAGCAACCGCAGACAGACCCCGACACGCTTTCCCCCCAGAGACACCAATTTGCTCCGGTTCAAACGCGAGCAGCAGCTTTTCCCAGCTCTCATTAGCAGTGCCTGGTTTGGTCTTTTTCTACAGCCAACACTCCTACCCCCCCCACATCCATCTTTCTCCAGGCAAGCCTCCAGCTGCAGAAAACCCCATTCCTGTGGCTGTCACGTCCATAAAGCAGCACCTCTGTAAGACAGGGGGATGGCATGGCCTGCGCCCGACCCTTTCCCCTCCACTGCTCCCTGCCCCTTCCCTCTGCTCCAGCTCCAATCTGCTTGCCTTTAAACGTTTTTCCACCAGATATTCACAAAACCACTCTGCAGACCCAGGTCAGGGGGAAATGAGCCGTGAGCTGCCTAAGCAATGAGATGGAGATAAACCACCCTTGGGGGACACACTTCATTTGCAGTGGGATAAGAGAGATTTGGTCAGGTCAGGCTTTGCAAAGAGGGAAGAGGGGTGAGAGCATCCAGATACTCAGCTCAGCTTCTGTCCCTGTCTGGGTTTTTGGTGTTGTGTTTTGTTTTATTTTTTTCCCTTTTTACACACTCATTCACCACGCCTGACATTTCCAAACCCACGTTCTGCAAACACAAACTCATTTGCCATTCAAGACCTGCAACCTCTCAGCTGATTTCCCGTGGCAGGAGGCAAACACGGGCAGGACAAGGGGTGGAAAACCCCGATCTCAGGGGTATTTTCAGATGGACATCCAAGGATTTCTCACTGAGACAGAGTAAAACTGACTTTTGCCTAAGCTACCACCCTGCCTCACTGCTAGACAGAGCAGTGAGGGACCTAATTCCTACACTAAACACTTTCACAGCTGCCTTTCTCTCCTCATATAGTAACTTCCCTATCCTCAGTGCTGGCTGGTGCTTTTCCAGGCTAGAAGATAACTTCCCAATGCAATAAGAGCAGGGAGCCATTAGAAAAATAACCCACATTCTGCTTAAAAGGGGACTCCAGGCCTCCTCCACCCGTGCAAATACAGCTTGATAACCACAGGCTTTCAGGCAATGGCAGGTGGACACGAGGATGTGAATCAAAGGGATGGGTGCAAATAGCATCTCCCTTATTATCTCTATTCCATTACCAATTATTTGCTCCCCTTCCTCCTACACTGCAGCAACTGCAATAGTTGACCAACACTTTGCCCTCCACCTCAGTCCAGCCTGAAGCACAGAGGAGACCACCAGAAGTGATGCCAAGGTGAATTCCAGGGACACAAATCCCGAATTCTTCCCCCTCTTTTCACTCTTTTTTAAAAACACCCACCAAGGGTCAACACTCTGCTTCAAGAGGTCTCGGGAAAAATAGCCACAAAGGGTCAGCAGCCAAAATTAATGAACTCTTACAGAGGAAAAATCCCCAGGCTTTGCTCACATCACAGCAAATTCGGCAGCAGCACCAGGCAATTACAGTGTAGATGTTCTGACTTCTCCTACTACAGGGCTGCAACCAGCTAAATATGTGCTGTTAAATAACAACACTTAGCAATTCTATGGCACTCTATATTTTCCAAGTGCTAGGCACACATTAGCTAATTGAATACAAAGGGCTTCCCTGGGAGAAAATGCTGGAGGAGTTATTAGAGGATGAAGTCACTCCTGTGCTCTCACGACCTGCACTCTCACTTCACAGCAGGAGACAAAACCTGTGTGTGGAGTGACCCCAACACTCAGATCACTGGGAGAACCTGGCTAATAAAAGCCACAGAGCCAAGCTCAGCAGTTCATGGGTTTAGAGCCATCAGCTTGGATTTGGTGTCATCGCTGGCTGTGAGTTAAACCAGATTTACAAGGCCTTTTACAAGAATTTGCTCTGTCATAGCAGGAGAAGGCCTAACTGGCACATAAAGGTGGTGATGGCATAGAGTTTTGAAACACAGGCATTAAGCTGAGGTCTGATAAAAATACAGAAATACAATTCTTCATTAAAGATTTTTCTTTCTTTTTTTAAAAAAAGTTCCTTCTTCAAATAATTATGCTGTTCTCTATAGGAAAGAATCAAGAACAAATTTTCCCACCTATCCAGCGGTGCTTTTATCCGTGGGGGCTCCCGCCAGGGAATTACTGTGCCCAGAATACCAGTGTCATACCTGCCTGGGCAGCAGACGTGTTTCAGAGTGAGGAGCTGCCTCCCCTGCACTGCCACGCCGCCGTCTCACTCCAGCGAGTGGCTCCTCTAATTGCTCCCCCCGCAGCGCCCAGTTTGCTGTTCAGCACTCCCTGCATCAGCTATTGAGCTCCTTCCAGCTGTATTGATTGAGCTGGTGATATTGCTCTGCATCCCATTTGTGTGAGCGCAGCCGACTCGATTCTTATCACATTTTTAATAACCCGGCTCACCCGGGAAGCAGGAGACAGTGATCCCTCCCTGCAGGATGGAAACCTGTCAGGGGCTCCTCTCATTACCAGTGCCACCATGACCTCCCCACGCCCTGCTTGTCCTCACCCCATCCCAAGCCCCTGGAAGGGACAGGATTTGCTCAATTCAACCTGTGCTAACGAGATGTTTTTCTCCTTCCCTCCTCTCTCTCCTGCTCACACACACATGTTTATCTTCCTCTCCTAATCACTGCAAGGACTTCATTGGATTTTTGGATCTGCTGATCAGCAGCCTCCAAAACACCCTCAGACACTGTCACAGCCCAGTGCTCAGCAGGGGAAATTCACTGCTGTAAACTCAGCAAGCTGCACTGACCTCAGTCCTGGCCAAGGACCCGGCCCCTCTGACAGCACCAAAGGCTGATTTACACCAGGCACAGCCTTGCTGTGGGCCCAGGACACACTGTACTGTTCCTTCTTTGTGGGCTGCGAAGGAGAACACTGGGCCAAGGCTTCCATTTCCCTATTAAACCCTCGCTCTGGCAAAACTTCCCTGTCGAGAGTATTTGGTGCTTCGAAAAGCTCTCACCCTCCCAGCACAGACTTCAGTGTCCATCCTGAGATTGCCTGGCAGGAGCCAAACCTCCAGCCAGTGCAAAGTCAGCACAGCTCTGGTGACTTCCCTGCTGACATCACTGGGTGCCAATGTGCACCACTCTTCACCATTTCGGGGTTAACCAGAGGAGATAAATTATCCCAGCTCAGGATCTTTAGGCAAACAGACTCCAGGGAGTCTCTCCCCAGGTCGTGGGAGGCAGAACTAGTACACTTAGCCCAGAAAAGAAGCAGAGGGTGCCATCCTGGTCCTATTTGTGCTCAAGAAACAGGTGGATGTGGCACCTGAGGACACGATGCAGCGATGAACTTGGTGGTTGTGCCGGGTTGATGGTTGGAATTGATGCTCCTAAAATGCCAGACTGCTTGGAGATGATTTACAACAGCAAGAGTACGAAAAGGAAGATAAACATGCAAATAAACAAAAGACACAAAAACCAAATGACTTTCCCAGGGGACTGGTGGTACCTCCCACCCTTCTCCATAACAGGCACCACCACCAGACCATCACAAACAGCTCCTTACACCGAGTTGTCCCCCAGCATCACCAAACCTCCTCTGTTAGACGTGCAGAAAACACCTGCCTTTGCCTCTCTGGATCCTGCTGCCCTCAGAGCTGAGCTGCCAAGTCTGTTAATCATTCCAAAGCTCCAAGAACACATTTATTTATTTACTCAAGTGGACAATATTATGTTAAGTGCTTTATGGCTTTCTTGAAAGGCTCAATTTATTTATAAACTATTGACAGAGTCAATAAGTTTATAATGGGCCACATGTAAAAATCAATTTCTCTGGAAGCAAAAAAGGAAAAAAAAAGTCATCACAGCAACAAATTGTGGCCTTTTGAGGAGGTAAGTGGATGTGGTAGATCTACTCAAGGCAATGTTACTTGGCCATTTATGTAGTAAAAGGGAAACTGTGAGCTAAGGGACAATTTAGGGGAACCATACATATATATATATATATATAAAATTTGATTGCTCTTACAAAGTTGACACATCACAAAAGCATCAGTGTGCCACGTAAGGATGGGTCTTTAACCTCCTCATGCAAGGAGAGCTATTAAATTTTGGAGGCTGTTCTTCAAACGAGGGCACTTTAGGAAAATACATCCTTAGTGGAAGCAACTGCTTACAACTTCTCTGCAGGGAGCCCGAGGTTTGGAGAGCAGCAAAGCCTCGGGGAGGAAGGAGGTCAAGTGCTGATGTTGGGACCTGAAAAAAAACCACAGCTCTTGGAAAACGAGGGGTACGAAGCCTGAAAGACAAACAGGCAGACAAGACAGCATGAGGGCAGAGGGAAAGAGAGAGGTTTGCTCTCACATCAGAGAGCCTGGGGTGCACCTGAGAGAATGATTTACTGAACAACTGGAAATCAAGCATGGGAGTAGACTCTGAACAGCACAAGAAGACTCAGACAAGGTGAGGCAGCACAGGCAGAGAAACCCAGGGAGGTACAGTTATTGCTTTGTCTAAATGCTCCTCTTCTCATGCTAACCAGGGTGAAGAGAAATTGCTCTGGCAGCCTTGCAAAAAAACCTGATTTGTTTGCCCTGCTACCACATGCCACTGAAAACATGGATCATAAATCCAGGGCGTGATAGGGGCTCTGCAAAACAGTTTGTATCAGCTGCTGGGGATCAGGAAGGCTGGCTGGGCTGCAAGGGAAGATTTGTCAAAGAGCAACAAGAGGAATCTGCCTTCCTCACCTGGGCAAGGCAGAGTGAGGGTGCCCAGACCTGGGGCAGAACCAGATGCAGAAAAAGAAGGTTATTTCACCAAAAGAAAAAAAAAAAAGGTGGTTTCACAAAGCAGGACTAAAAAAACCGAAGCTCCACAGCCCTGGTCACTCAGTGATCTGTAGTTCAGTGCCCCCTCTGCTTTACTTGGCATCACCCCCTCCTTCCAAGGGATGTCACTGTGATGACAAGCTGCCACTGAAACGTGTGACATTGTCTGGGGCATTCGGACACTCGTTTCCCCTCCAGTTCCAACGAGGCACCCAGAGCAACAATTCAGCTTTGAAACCCTCATCCTATATGAAGACCTCTTTATAAATCACTAAACAAAGAAGAAACAACAGGAAACAAACCAAAAAAAAAAAACAACACCAAACCCCAAACTGATTTATCTGGTCTGTGGGAATTGAACACAGCAGCTGTTTTATCAGCAACAGCACCTGCACACCATCTTGTCAGGGAAAAAACTGCATCCAGTGAATAGCCTGCCTGACTTAAGGCACTAGTAAAACTCCTCTCCACCTTCCTTCTTACAGTAATAATTTTAATTGTTTCAGTTATTTTCATCTAATCTCCTTGATAAATGTTTTGAAATACAAACCCAGCCTGAGGTCCATATGTTATTTTAAAAAAAAATAAATGCAAACAGAGAGGGGGAAAAAAAAAAAAAAGACAAACCCAACAAGCTGCACAGAATTAACAAGCTGAAAGAATTAATTGTAGCATGGGACTTTGGAGGCATCAAACACCCCTCCTACTCTGTGCTGCTGATTTCAGGGATTTCCAGTGCTGGAAGGAACACTTTCTTCAATGCACAGCAGGCCGTTTGCAATGGTCTATTTAGGCACTGGTATTATTATTATTATTATTATTATTATTATTATTATTATTAAGCACACCATTACCCCCTTACATGGCCATAAGCTCTGTGGATATCCAACCAACCTGTGCCCTGCCAGGGAGCAGGGAAGGGACAGTGAGTTGTTCTGAGCCCAACTCAGCACCTCCTCAGGAAATTCCCTCCCAGAAGGGCAATTCCCAGAGCAAGAGAGTTCCTAACTTTGTGGAGATGCCAAGAAAACACTTGGATCAGATGGATATTTACTGCCGGGGGTGGAGGACAGGAGGGGGCTCAGCTGCCACAGGGACCTCGTGTACAGATGATGGAAGTGGGGAAGCAAAATGCACCAGACCTGCTCTGCTTCCCTGAGTATCATTAGCAACTCCTGGAAAATTTGTGGAGCTTCTGTTGCTGGCAGAAAGGGTCCCCTGAGCTGGCTGAAGGAGCCTGATAATGAATTTGCACGCAGTAAATTAGCCTATGGATATTTTTCCACCGGGCTGCTCGCCTCGGCTCCCATGGAAATGCGCTGGGGGCCCAGGACTCCCTCCCCCTCTGCTCCTGCCAAAAGGCTGGGAGAGCATTGCTGCCACTATCTGCAGCCATCAGGATGGAGCAGAGGGGCCATCATCCCGAAATCTCTCCCCTGTGCCCCAGTACAGTGGGAGCCACAACAACTTCCCTCCATCTAAAGCTCCGCAGAGAGCAGGGCTGAGACACCGCGAGCTGTCGGCTGGGATGTGCTTATTAAATAAAATTAATGCTAAAAGACAGAAACAGAATTCCCCTCTACTGCTGCAGGGCAGGTGTTTAATTCAGCATTTTATCCTATTTTCTCCTCTTTTTTTTTTTCCTTTTTGCCTGAAATATTTTTTCCATCTCCAAGCAGCTCCAGTGCTACACAGACTGTCTATTCTCCTTCTGATGGTTCTCCCCCCCTATTTGAAGCCATCTTTTTGTTGCTCCCCTTGACAGCAGTTCACTGTGATTTTATCTTTTCTATTAGGCAGTGATTGCAAAACCTCAGAGGGTTCATTAGGAGCTTGATAATCCCTCCAGATTTATGAGTCTAAATTGCTCACTCCCATCTCCAATCCCCATTTAAATATTACTAATTTCCTTAAACATCTCTTCCATCTGCCCAGGTTTTGTCTGATGTCACCTTTATGCAACAGTCCCTGCCAAAAATCCAGTTAGTTCTGCTAAGGGCTGGTCTTTTGGACAAAGTGGTAAAATAACCTGGGTAAACACATGAGCATCTTGTGAGAGTGAATGGCAACAGAACTCATTTCCTTCTCACCTGCCAGAACTCAGTTACACGAGATGAATGGGTTTCAAAGACAAATTTCACCTCAAGCAAATGCTTAATCACACCCCTGCTCACAACTAGTGTGGGGGTGGAGGTGGGGAGCTTAATTTTAATAGTTATTTCTGTTGTCTGTGAACAGACTCCGCTGTGCTGGTGATGTGCAAATAGAAACCACTCACCGTGTGCACAGTCTGCGCCTCGGGGAGCAGAAAGCACAACTCCCCATCTCCATCACTGCCTGACTCCCCCCCAGGTACATCCCTTCCTTTTCCATTGCCCAGTGCTGAGCCATCCCGTGGGGATGAAGGGGATCAGTGAAGTTTGTTCTTGCTGGGCTGACGTGGAGCAAGGACCTTCGGATCAACCAGAACCAGAATCCTCCCAGTTCAGGCAGGAACCTGGTGGCTTCTTCTATATTCTCCCTATCCCCTTTTCCATTCTCTGCCCCAGCTGCTGCTCTCTTGGCTTTCCAACCCCTCCACTTCACTCCTTTCACCCTCCTCCTCTCCACTCCAGCTCTCCTGCCTACCCGTTTGGCTCCATCCCTTCCCGTCTGTCTCCCACCCAAACACAAAGCGTGATTCAGCTCTCGGCTTTCCTGGCACAGGCACACCCTGGCATAAATATTAATAGAAATTAGAGAATATGACTATCATAAGGGGCTGGGAGGCACCTCCTCTCGACCCTCCAGCCCATCTCAGGTTGCCATCAGCCCCACACCAGCACTAATAGGCAGGTATGTGGCCTCCTGGTAGCACTTCCCTCACACCACGTGGCAACTGCTCCAGCAGAAGTTTCTCTGATCTTTATTTCGGGTTTCCCTCTGCTGCTGCCTAAGCCCATTACTCCTTGTTTAGCACAGTGCTCTGGGGTTTAACCACACCATCCCCCCATTAATGTTATTAGGAGCTATAAAGCCAAACCACCAGGGGCCCACGCTGGAGATACACCCTGCTCTGCCTCCTGACTTTTATGGGCTCAGCATTCCTTTGTCCTACAGAGCAGCTGTCAGAGGCTCAGCAGGGAAGCAGTGTGAGTGCTGTGATG
>JAYRBT010000067.1:4183779-4299431 GCA_036023395.1 Myiotriccus ornatus
TTATGGGCTCAGCATTCCTTTGTCCTACAGAGCAGCTGTCAGAGGCTCAGCAGGGAAGCAGTGTGAGTGCTGTGATGCCCTCTGGATACCCACCCCAGTGCAGCCTGGACTTTTGCCTGCATGGGGAGTGCAGTCAGGGGGGGTGACACTTCTGAACCAGGAACAACCCATCTGCTGGAGCTCCCCAGAGACCCGCACATCTCACTGCACCACAGTCACGAAGTCTGCAAATCGTGCCTTGGGACGCTGCACCGCATCAATCAGCTCTCACCTCCCAGAGACCAGGGCAAGCCTCCCCCTGACTGATGCTCAGCTTTGCAGGGGGACTGCCCTCCTTGCCTCCCCTCTCTCCTCACCCCAAGCACGTGGCCCCTCCCGTGGGGTCAGGGGGATCAGCTCCCATTAACATGACTCCGCACGCACGCGGGAGAGAAGCTGAGAGCAAGTCTTACCAGATTAGTGAAGATATAGGTGTAATAGGCAGACGCCATTCCCAGCTCAGCTGCCTGTGAACGAGAGGAAAGGAGATTAAACCAGAGCCTGACAACCTTCAATCTCCACTCCAGCAAGGCCCAGCCTGGGCCACGTTTGCTTTTTCATCCTTATCGCTCCGTGCGAGCGCCGCTGCCTTCCCGCAGCAGGGCAGGGGGGGACACGGCAACACAACCTGACCTGTGGAATTAAAGGCTGGGGAAGCAATTTTGGCAGCAGGGCTGAGCCTACCTGAGGCTCCAGGCTTGTCTCTTCCCCCACAGATGCAGGCAACAAGGCAGGAAAAGCTCTTTGGGGTTACAGGAAAAGGACAGTCAAGCCACTGGGGGTTTTCCCATTTTGGGCTCCAGCCCCACAAAATTAGAAGTACAAATGGAACTCAGTAACTCAGCCTGTTCTCCAGAATTTAAAAAAGGGTTGTGATGGCCACAGAAATAGAAGAAAAGGGGGTAAAAGTATATAAGGATGCAGAGAGGACACAGATGTTTCCATGGGGATGATCTCTTCTAGAGATCACAGACCAAATCACTCAAGCCCTTTTCCAAAATTCTCACTAAACAAGTGAGTTAGTTGTGGGAACAGATGCTCAGGAAAAGTGAGGCATTAATCTGCAGATCCTCCTGGAAGCCTGTGTTTCACTGCCAAGCACAGCTGGTCCCAAATCATGCTTCAGGACCTTGGCAAAGAGCTTTTCCCATCACTCCAAACCAGACAAAGGAGCAGGAGACAAGGAGGGAAGGGCCAAAGGCAGCACCTCCCGATTTTACTCCCTTTCAAACCCCCCTCCAGAAGCTGAAGCTGTACCTGCTTGCTCATCACCCACCTCGCTCCATATCTGCTTCCACCTCTGTAAGCAAAAGACTTCCCAGCCTCCCAAGGTGCAAGAAGTTGCCAGATCACAAGCTCATTATTTGTTACCTTCCATTCCTACAGTCCACTGGCTGGGAAGGCTGAATTAGTTTTTACAGGATAAAAACAAAAACAACCAAAAAACGTGGGAATCACTGACATCTTTATCAGTTGTGGCAGAAGGAGCTGGGCAGGGAGACTGTGTGTGCCTGGAGGGAGCTGCTGTGTGCCTGTGGGAAGTCACTATGGCAACAGAGGAGGGGGACAGCCCTCAGCAGCCAGGCAGCAACAGGGACCTAGGGAGGGAGAAAAAGGGGAAAAAAAAAAAAAGCAAAAAAAAAAAATCCCTGCGCAGAAAGACCCAAAAAATTCCCCCAAACTGCCCATTAAAAATGAAAAACAACATGCAGCAGTATAAAAAAAATCTTTGGGGAGGTGGGGAATAATAAAAACATCCCTTCTGGCTGTCATCAAGGATAAATGTGACATAGTCGAGGCCTCTGGATGACTAAGTCCGTGACAAAGCAGCCAGGACACTGCGTGGAGTGGCTGCACCAACAGCCAAGGGGATCCCACGGCTTGGATCCCTCCTCCACTCAGGAACGTGCTTCTTGTACCTCCCAGGATGCGGGAAATTCTACCCAACTTCAGACTCCATCTGGAGCCACTGCTCAGTTTTGAGGCAGACTATCAAAACAAGCTCTAAAAATTGCAGCGAGAGACCATTTAAAAATAAACACGATTAAAAATAAAATCGTGGTTAATAAGACAATTAAAAAAAAAAAAAAAAGGCAGCAAAAAGTCAGAAACGTAATGGGAGGGGGAAAAAATGAGACACCAGTGCACTGATGGACTAATTTCAGAGGGCTGAGCTGTTTGATGGCAACAGGAGCCACCAGCACACACCACTTGGAGAAAGCAAACACATCAGCTCAGAGCAATTAAAGCATCACTTCCACAGATAAGAGTCCTGGAAAGAGAGAGCAAATTATTTTCCCCATAAACTCCATCCCAGTGGCAACTCCCCTCTCAGCAGAGCCCATTTCCAGGGATTTTCCCCACTCCATTATCGTGCAACACGTGGTGGGGAGCAGCAGCACCCAGAGCTGGGACAGGGAAGGGACTCTCACCTTCTGCAGGATGGTGTGGGACATGGAAGCATTGGCATGGACAATGATTGTGGCTGTCTTGTCATCCCTGATCTCCTTCAGGAGAGGGGTGGGATCTCGGCTGTCATCCAGCATCCGCACCGAGAGGGTGTCCTTGGAAATGAGGAACTGCCGGAGCAACTTCTCCAGGTTCAAAAGGCCTTCAAATGAAAGGGAGAAAAGCCTTTAAATGTTATGCTTGGCTCAGAGAGCTCTTCTCCCACGGCCCACAGCCATTCCCAGTAGGATGCAGTCCTACAGCTCTGTGACTGTGCAAAGGCAAGGATTTGGGACTCACTGAAATAGTGGCCCCAAAGTCTTCTTGAGAACAGATAAGATTGTTGACACAAATTTTCTCAGGACCCCAGAGCCCAGAGAACCTTTTCATTATCTCCCTGTATGTGGGATTGTTCTGGTTATTGGAAGATTATTCCTCCTCCTCAACCATTTCCAGCTCCCAGACAGAGTGCCCTGCAAGGCACAACTTGGTACATGTGGGATATCTTGGAGCACTCTGCTGGGAAGCTGCTGCCTTCCAAGGGGATGGAAAGCTGGATGAGATCAGCCACGGGAAGGGGGTACAGAAAAGGGCCACCTCGCCTGCAGGACTGGGCTCTCCCTTCAGGTGGAAGCTGGAGACACAAAGCATTAGTGAACACCCCCCTGGATGAGTCCTGCCTTCCCTGGGCTTGTTCTCTACCGCCTTTTTGGCACTTCTGACTGAAGTTTCCCCCTGCAGCCGGGTCGCTGCAAGGGCTCCTTCCAACACAGCTGCCTTGAAGTCTAATAAGATGTCAAAGCTCCTGCTGCAGCTTTTCTTACTCAAGACAGCACATTTGATAGAGCCTGTCTCTTCCAACCAGCAGCTGAGTTTCATCAAGAAATAACCTCCTGTCAAGTTTGATTGACCAGAGGGACCACCAGATGCAATCACTGGCGAGGCACAGACAGCAGGCACGGCCACACATCCCAGCCCTACAGAAATCCATAAAGGAGGAGGGAACTGAACCGAAGGAAGCTGAAAAGAACAGGGCTATCAGCAGCATCACATCCCAGCTGGCAGAGAGGCAAACCCATCCTCAAGTCAGGGCTCTGCTCTTAACCTTCCTTACTTCTGAGTGCACAAACCCACTCGTTCACCAGCAGGTCAAGGGCCAGGGAAGTGGCACAAGAGGATGTGATTCGTGTTAGAGCTCTGCTTCCAAGGACTCCCAGCGCTTCACAAAGGCAACAAAGCAGTGCAGCAAAAGGCACACATCCAAGATTAGGAGATTATCATTCACAGGGAGGCTTTTTCAACACGTTGAGTTTGCTCAGAGCTCCTCACAATGCTTTTCTCTGGGTGCAGGTAGGAACTCAGCAGAGGACTAAAAGAACAGCCAGGAACTTCCCTGGGTCACACCAGCTTCTTCTTCTCTCTCACTGGCCAGCAAATTCACTCTGCATGAAGGGCATGTGGAGCAGACCTCACCTGAATCCTTTTGTGTGTGTGTGCTGGCCCACGTGAACAGCAAATTTTACCTAAGCCCTCCATTTGATCCTTGCAAGGGTTATTTCCACCTAATTCCAGCCCTGCAAGGGACCAGCCAGGTTGCTGCAAGCGACAAACCCGAGACTACCAAGTTTACTGACAGCTCACCCCAGCAAAATCTGCTGCTGTGAAGCTGAGGAAGGTGTTTTGAAAAGCACATCAAGCACAGAGAGGAGGAAGAGAATGGTGATTCCCCTCATCCAGCCTCGCTCTTACACCCAACACCACTGCTTCAAACCTCCCTGAGGATCCCAGGATCTGCTCAAGGCCTTGGATCTCAGTGCCCTGCTCTCCTCTTCTTAAGCACTGGGTGTTATGACAATCAGAGCTGACAGAGTAGCTCCTGTGACATCTATGCCTTTTGGGTTAAGGTTTTTGTGGAATCACACCAAACCTTCCACAGAGCAATTCACAAACCAGCAAGTTATTCCACACCAGAGAGAAACTGAGTCACATCACCTCATTCTACTCACTGTGGCACTGCACTTGGGCTGGCCTAAATTCATTGACTTTGAGGGTCATTTTCTGCTTCTGCCAAGGCAAATTGCACTCAGTCCCCAGAAGAAGGATGTGACTCCCTGCAGTGACAGCACGAGCGTGACAGGGGAGGACCCAGGAGCCCCATCACACAGCCTTGCACTTAAACCAAAACAGCTACAACTTCTCCCTCCTGGGACCCAAATAAAATCATCCCTCAAAACAGCATTTCCTCACTGATGAGCACACACAGCTCATAGGCTCCCCTTAGCTGCCTCAAGGGAACCTCCCAAAAGCCTGAAATGCCTCGAGTCAGTTGTTTAAGGACTGTGCTCAGGAGCAGTGCATGTCCTAAGGGAAAATGAGGGTTTGTGCTCCTACATGAAGCTTGATTATGTGCTTCAAGCCCAGCTCCCATCAGGCCCTTCCTGAGCACAAAAGGCACCCATCCCACTGCTTCCCAGGGCCTGGGAAGGACTCAGGTTCTGCAGCACATCCTAAATATTGAGTTATCCGGTAGTAAAATAAATTGGATTGCTTCAAGTAAAAGGCTGTTGTTGGTTTTGATCCAGTTAAATGAAGAATCCTATTAATCATATTAATACCAACAGGAGGCACCTGCATGTTTTGGCACAGAGCTGGGAGGAGGGCAGGGGTGCTCTGTGCCTGGTAGCAGTGTGGGGACAGGGCTCTGAGCCTCCTGCACGGCAGGTGAGAAAACCTAATTATCTTTCCTTTCCCCTTCTGCTTAAGGTTAAGGTAGACAATGAAAAATTCCAGCCCTGGAAGTAATGCAGGAGAGCATTTGCATGATTTTAATTGCATCATTTTGAGTCGGGTCCTTTCCTGGGGTAAATCTGAGCACGTTTACACAAGGTAATTTACTGACTTACATCAGCTCAGTATCTGGTCTCCTCAGGGCACGTGAGGCAGAAAGGAAAGGCAGAGACACTCCTGTTGCTCCTGTCCCTGTGCAGGAGTTACCACAGCACTGCACTACTGGCACAGCTGGTGGTGTGAAGTTTGCTCAGGGCTGGCTGGGAATGGTGCTGCCTTTCCCTCACACCTTGGCCCAGTCAGAGACCAGCATCCCCAGAGCTCTCCCTGGTGCCTTTCCAAACAAAGCCCCTCTTTCCACGCTGGTTTGTGTGATAACATTGTTATCCAACATTATCAGTGCTGATGAACAGGGTAATAAAAGCAGAACTGCTGTGGCTGCTACACAGCATCTCCCTCCTGCCCAGTGACCTCCAACAGCACAGGACCCACTTGAGGAGCTCTGCAGAGGTGACCATGGTCCTGCTGAGGAGACTCCTCCAGCATCCAGATGCACCAAGAGCAGCAGATTTAGGGCTGCAGAGCCCAAGAGGGTGTGCAGTGTATTGTCTATTAATCAAATCCCGCTTTTAGGCCACAAGCTGCACGTGGGTTTGGGAAAGACATATTTCAAAAAGCTTCACTCACCTAAAATAATCCCCAGAAATAAGCCTAAGCCTTTTTTTAAAAAAAAAAAATCAAAACCCCATCTGTGGAAGAAAAACACTCTTCAGATTGTCAAACAGAAGGCAGGCAAGTCTCTTCCCATCCCCTTTCCTCCTCTCACAAACACCTCCATGGGGGCAACAGTGTGGAGAACCTGCCCTGGAGTGGGGAAGGATGTGTCTGCACGAGAGGTGGAGATCTGGGATGCAACAGCGAGGTCCCACATGCTGCTGCTGGGACCTTCTCCAGCAAGCACCAAACACAGAGGAGGAGGTGGAACAGAAGGGGCAGCCAAAGCCAGCCTGGCACAGGACTCACATTCAGCTTTGGCACAGATGAGGCAGGCAGTGGTGCAGTTAAAGAAATTCAGGATCCCTGCCACGGCCACGCTGATGTCGGTGTTGCTGGGGTGGAGGTTGAGGGTGGTGAAGCGCTGGAGCTGCAGCTTCAGGAACTCCTCGGGTGCCACTTTGAAGTGAGGAACCTAAGTGGGGAGGGAGAGGAAAGAAAACATAATTAAAGAGGGAAGAGAAATAAAAACAAGTAAATCTGCGGTAAAGGGCCTTTGGTGTGAAATGCACAGCAGGCAGGGAGTGAAACATCCCAATAAAACTGAATAAGCATCGCTGGAGTCAAGAGAGGAGGGTGGGATTCGTGCAGCAGCAGAGGAAAATAATTATCACAGCAACAAGAAGCCACGGGAAGAAGTGGATCAGGAAAAGTCTTGCCGAGCCACTCAGAGAAAGGCAACAGGGTCTGTGATTACAGCCCAGGAAACCTTCCGGATGAGTTCAACCTAATTAGCTGGGGCACTAATTGTAGCCGGGCCCACACTTCGTGGAGGGCTGGCTGGGTAAACAGGGAGGAGGCTCTGCAGGCAGGCAGGGATACACTGCGATGCAGGCACTGGGAGCCCCCAGCCCTTCGCTGCCGTGCTGCAGATCCACCTCTGCCCGCTGAACGGATGTGTCATCAGGCAATTAGGCGAGATGAAGGGGAGAGCAGGATGACCCCGTGCTGGCAGGGCTCGGGAGAGGGGGCAACAGATGCAGCAGCCAGAAGCTCTGGGCATTTCTGATCAGCAGCGAGGCCACACCACGGGCACGCTCCAAGGGACTGGAAGCACCAGCCCAGATAATGCTGCATTTGTCATTAGCACAGCAGAGCGGGGGGAGGGAGTGGGATGCTGCTGCCCCCAGGAATTTGGGGAGGGGGGAGCTGCAGACCTTGCAGATTCCTGCAGAGGGGATGGGTGGGCAGACACACAGATCAAGCTCAGGCACTGAGGCTTCACCCAAATAAGGAGAGGGAATATTGTTTTCCTTTTGCTGAGTGAATTATTTGGAAGAAATAGGAGTCAGAGAAAGGGAAACATCTGCTAAGGCTTCGTTAGCAGAGTGTCAAGTCGACTTTTCCTTCATTATTAGCCCTTCCTGAAGCTATCAGCCTATGCCTCCCACCTCTCTCCTCTTGGGAAAGCCTATTAGAAGCTTGTGATGGCTGTTTTATTGACAGCATAAGCTGTTTGCTTAGCAAAAGGAAAGTTAAAAGAGTAATAAGCTGCTATCTGCCTTGATTTGAGTCTGCAGCCCTCATCCCGGGCTGTGTTAGCAGGGAGACAGACTGGGAGGGAAAGGTGAATTCCTGTAAACAGAGCAGACAGGGCAGCATCCCAATCGCTCCTGGGAGCCAGGATGAGCCTGAGATTTGCAGATTCCAGAGAAAAGGAAATGCAGACAGATCCCAGCTCTGCAAACACTCGCAGTGTGTTACTGCAGCGCTGCCTTGCCTGGGACGGAGCACAGGTCCAGGACGTTTAACAGGAGAAAGCACTACAAAATACCCCCAGGAGACCCATCCTGCTGCAGCCCAGTGCCTTAGGTCTGAAAGATCCATCCCCTCATCACTTCTGATTCTCCAGGAATGACAACAGCACTCATTTGTTAATGCAAATTATTTACAGTGCTTAGTTCCAGCCTCCCCTCCTCGGGGGCTGGCTCCAGAGAGAGCCCACTAAATGGCTGAGAGATGTCATCTGGCTTTAAAGGGATGAACTGTGAGAGGAGAACTCAATTTCTTTTCCCCTGGGCAGAGCCAGATCAGCGTAAGGTGGTTCAAGGCTTGGGAAATATTAAATCAAGCACAAGAGTCCGGACACAGATTAAAAGGGTTTGCATTGATGGAACAGCAGTAAACTGTTAAAAAAAGCTTAAAAAAAATAAAAATAAAGCTTTTCAAGTTTGTGCAAGAAGTTGTGTCACACCAGGAGCTCTGGCTGGGATTTGGAGGAAGGAGCAGGGCTCCCACATTCCCTCCCAGCCCTGGGCAGCCCACCAGGCACGCACGAGGGCACTGGGGCCAAGTCAGTTTGAGGGCAGAAAGAAACTTCTCCACTTACCTCCTTCTCCCCACAGATATTGCTGATAATAGAGCTCGAGGCTGGGCTTGAGGAAGGTCCCAGGACTCCAACCACTCCTTTGGGGAGAATCTGGCACACTGTGGGCACCAGAGAGAGGGAATTAGACAGGCATTAGACTTCATCCTCAACTGCTTACAGTACCTGCTGCACTAAGAACATCCCATTCCATCATCTTCACACAACACACTCCCTGCCATTTACATCCCCCAAACCCCTCCACTCCCTCTGAAGCATTGTCACCCTGCCTGTGACACTCTTCCTCATCCCCCAGCCTTTTAAAATCCCACCTAACCCCTCCCCAAAGCCCCAGTACCCTCATCTCTTACTCAGAACTGGGTGCTCTCGCTTTTAACACCCCTTTGTGCCTCCAGGATAAAACATGGACTAAAGTATATTGGAGATGCTCAACACAGCAGTGACCTGGCTTGACAGCATCATCCAGCAGCAAACAAACTCGTCTGAATTTCTCCCCTCACCCTCTGCAGAGCTCAGTGGTAATAATAAGGATTGCATTACTGGTTTTCATTTGTTTTGGGTTGTTTTTTTGGTTTTTTTTTTTCCTATTTGTAGTTAATCTTCTGGCTCCTTGCCACCGAGGTTAGCAGAGCAATCAAGAAACCCCTGACAAACCGAAGAAGTTTAAATCTCTCCCCTCAAGCTTCCCCGGGTTAAAATGCGACCTTTTGTCCTTTCGATTCACAGCACAAATTTAGCTGAATTGCACTCCGAGGAGGAGCCCAGCTGGTGTCACCTCCCTGCTGCCATCCCCATCAGCCAGAAATGCTCCTCCAGAGCAGCTGGTGCAGGCAAAGCCTGAACAGAAGGCGAGAGCCCCTCGTGCCTGAATTCCTGGGCTCTCACAGGCTCATGTGAACATGTGCTGGCCACGGCTCCTTCTGCAATGCCAGACCTGCCTCAGCATCCTCACACGCTCAGCTCCTCCCTCCCCACACTCACAAAGCCACCTTTGCTCCACTGGAGCCTTCCTGAAGGGACAGGAGGTGGAAGAGGGGAAAGCAGGCAGCAAAACTACTTATCAGTTCTGGCTCACGACGTTTTCACGTGGAAAAATTAAACCACAGTGGCAGAAAACTGGGAAATGAGAGCCCACACTGTGCTGGGGGTGGTTTTAGAGCAGTGAGCTCTGGGATGGAGGGTAGAGTTTGGAAAGTGAACTCCTACAGCCTGATTTCAGCTAACCAAGGTTGCCCAGAGAAGCTGTGGCTGCCCCATCCCTGGAAGTGTCCCAGGCCAGGTTGGATGGAGCCCTGAACAACCTGGGCTAGTGGAAGGTGTCCCTGCCCATGGCAGGGGGTGGAACAAGATGAGCTTTAAGGTTCCTTCCGAGCCAAACCACTCTGTGATTCTGTGATCTCTGCCCTTAAACTTCATAAGCCTCCAAAGCCTCATGGCTGGAATATGAGGCCAAAATCTGATTTAGTTTTTTCGCTTTGGGGAATTGGTTTTACCTCTCTTTTGAAGGCAGAACTCCACATCCTCCCCCCAGCCCCTGTCCATGCTGATTGCTCTGACTTCTTACAGAAAGCGCTGATGAAATGCAAACATCTCCTCTTGGGTTTTCCTCCCTTCTGTGCTCTCTCACCCTCCAACAGCTCAATCTCCTACAGAGCCAGTGGTATTTTTCCGTGGCATCTTCAAAAGGAATCCAGTGCTTGCTTTTCCCCTGTGCTTAAAAATTTACAGGCACTTACACCTCTTCAAGAAGGTGATTTTAAATAAGAGCACCAGCAATTTGAAAACCCTGCCTGCTGTCTCAGCAGCCCTCATCAGCAAACCCTTCAGAGCTCTACAGCTCATCATCCAGGAGGAAGGAGCTGTTCCAAGTCCCCTCCTTTATCCACGGGTCATAAAAGGCAAAATTCCCGGGGAAAACGTTTCTTGTGCACAGAGGGGAAAGTTTGGTGAGTGCTTTCCTTCCCATCCCCGGCATGGAGAACAAAAAGTGGGTTAAGTAGTCATAGCAACAGAGTTGCAACAACTGTCAGAGGAAAAAGACCTGGTTTATCACTACCGTGGGGGAACATCCACTAAAATTAAGGAAAATGAATGGAAACAAAGTGGAGGTGCCCGAGGCAAAGGTTTTGACCACGTTTGGAAAGCTTCCCATGTAATCCAAGCTCATTTCCTACTTCAGAACGTTTCCTGATGCTGTTTGTCCCCACAGGGGGGGGGAAAGGCTCAGCCTTGCTACTGCCACGGGCACTGCAGGTTTGGAAAAGGGTTGTAGTAATGTAGGTCCTGTATCAAAACCTCATCCCTGATAATCACAGAGACTGCAACCACAGATTGTGGCACGTTATAGGATATTGCCCCTCAAATCCCCCCATACTCCCCCACCTGGCTGCCACGTAAGGTGTGTGCTGTGCAGGGCACATTTTTGATGGCTGCAGGTTTCTGCTTAAGTTTGTGTCCAATTCTTCTGTTTTAGGACCTCAAGAAATACTGGGCATTGAAAAGGCTTCACACTAAGAACCTCTTTAATCCCTGAGATGGGATGTGGGTTCCTCTGATCGTCCCTGATCAGGTGTGTGTTCAGTGGGCAGTGAACAGTGACCCTCCCGTTGTAGCAGCACAGAAACAAGAAAGGGCTGTGTTTAATCGTTTCCAGGAGTGTAGTTGGGAAGTAAGGACAAATCTGGACACTCAGGAAACAAGAAGGTATTTTTTAAAGCAAGGTGGGAACACGTGCTTGTTTTCTGGACGTGGAAAAGCAAGACAACAAGTGAGTAACTCTGACATTCTATGTGTTTGTGCATGACGTGGTCAGAGAGTGCCTTTCCCCTCCTGGGATCCCAAACATTTCCCTGCTCAAAGCAGGGCTGAGAGCTCTCCAGGGGGAGCATCCACCCACGGGGCAGGACACAGCATCCCTTTCCCTGCACACAGACACCTGACCCCAGGGTTCAAACTGCATGCAAGGAAGATTCCTGGCTCTAACTGAGAATAAATGAGCAGGGAAGGTTTGCAATTACCTCAGCATTTCCATGACTGCAAAACACACCAGAGGATCCGGAGTGGCAGGGACTGGTCAGGATGGGATTCTCAGACAGGGAACACCAAGAGCATAAATAAACAGCTAGTGTTCCAGAGGGTTCATCCTGCACTCCCAGACTGCTCCCTGCAGCATCCTTTGTGCTTCCTAAAAGGAACACACAACCAGAGAAGCCCAGAGAGTGCCCCTGGAAGTGCTCAAGGCCAGGCTGGAACAACGGGATCTAGTGGAAGGTGTCCCTGCCCAGGGCAGGAAGATCTTTAAGGTCCCTTTCCATCCCAAACCATTCTGTGATTCCATGATAACCAAAGCAGGCTGAAAACATGAAATCCCACAAAAAATGGTGGGACGGGTAAGAGCACGTTTGAGCCAATGCCACTGAAAGGACATAGCAGGCACTTTGAAATCTTGGTGTGAATAAATAAAAATTTAAAACCCTCCAGCTGCTGACCTGCCCCAGGATGTTTGGATTCACAACAAAGAGATGCTTAAAAGGCTGAGGAGGCCATAGGGGACAGGGGGACAAGTAGAAGATCTGTCCCTCCCTGGACATCAAAAGGAATGAGGTGGTTTAGATAAAGACACGATTAAACAAGTCGTTTTGGATCCCCATGAAAGGAGCTGAAACATCAAACACAAAGAGAGAACAGGTTTTCCTTGTAACAGCAAAAAAAAAAGAAAAAAAAAGCTCTGCCCATAACCTTTCACTGCAAACTCTTTGCAAACACAGATGTTTCACACAGGAACAGTCGATGTTTGCCTCCATTCATATCTACAGCTGAAATAGAGACCAGGCATGAATGGGATTAACTGACTCATATTTCACCTGCTGAAGCAATTGTGATTTTTGGGGCCCTCTCACATGAGCCAGCCAGAAGGAAAAAAGAAAGAGAAGCAGCTCCACACTAAAATGAAAACTAACTGCCCCAAATTCTTCCTTCTCCTGAAGCACTAATTGTACACGGAATAACACTGGTGGGGTGTAATTCCTAAATCAGAGCTGTGATATTTAACAGTGATTCAAAGGGTGTGAAATGTGAGAACAGTATTAAACAGCTGTATAACAGCTTTGCAGTCATAGGTTAAAGCATCCAAACAGTTTTTATTAATATTATGTGTCATAACAAACATCAGCGCTGTATTAAAGCATTTGAAAGGCATGAAAGCCCTTGAAATTTAAGTCAGAGGATCTGATTCTCCTTCACTACCAGTATAAATCAAGAATAACTTCAGTGACATTAATAGCAGAGCCATGCAGAATCCAGATTTTTTTTTCCTTTTCAAAGAAATGCTTCCAGACATTTTTCCCTCTGAAGAAAACGCAAACAACATACTGCAAAATTCACCAAAATCAAGTCAAGCTTGCTCCAATTCCTAATTTTTATATTCTATAAGCCCAAGTAAATAAAACAAAGAAAATCACCCCGAGATGCAAATTGGAAATGGGAGGTGGCTTCTTCCTCACTCACCCTGTTCCCACATTCTCCCCAAACACAACATTTGCTGGAATCAACAATTTCTTGTATAACATTTCGTTCTCAGCTTGAAAAAAGATCTCCCAACAGAAAAATCCCTGAGTGGTGCTCTGGGTGTACAGGTGAGGCAGAAATCCTGCTCACCATCCCTGGGGCATCTCTGGGGGTCACTTGGCAGCCAAGCCCCGAGTTCAACAACAGGAACACGCTGCTCCATGCAGGAGATTTATGAGCAAGGAACGGGAATGGAACTCAAAATGCCACTGGGTCCTTCAAAGAGTCCTTTAAGACCCTCTTTATGGGGTCCTTTTACACAGAAAGCTCAGGCAAACAAGGGATTTTGTCATTTCCTACGAGGCTCGCTGGGAGATCTGGGGTATTTTCAGGGGGCAAACTGGGAATCTACTGGGAAGGACATGGAGCTGCTGGAGCAAGGCCAGAGGAGGCAGCAAGTTGATCAGAGGGATGGAGCAGCTCTGCTGGGAGGAAAGGCTGGGAGAATTGGGAATGTTCAGCCTGGAGAAGAGAAGCTTTGGGGTGACCTCACTGTGGCCTTCCAGGACTTGAAGGAGCTACAAGAAACATGGAGAGGGACTTTGGACAAGGGCCTGGAGTGACAGGACAAGGGGGAATGGCTTCACACTGACAGAGAGTGTAGGTTTAGGTGGGATAGTGGGAAGAAATTGTTCCCTGGGAGGCTGGGGAGGCCCTGGCACAGGTTGCCCAGAGAAGCTGTGGCTGCCCCATCCCTGGGAGTGTCCAAGGCCAGGTTGGATGGCGCTTGGAGCAACCTGGGCTAGTGGAAGGTGTCCCTGCCCACGGCAGGGGGGTTGGAGCAAGATAATCTTTAAGGTCCTTCCAACCCAACCCAGTCTGGCATTCTATGATCCCACGAAATCCAGGCTGTCCCCATCCCTTCTGCACAGTGAGACTGGACCTGCCCTAAAGCTGTGCCAAATGAGGGCAAAGCAGGACGTGCACAATCCTGGGCAGATGGGAAAGACCAGGGAAATAGAAGAGAGATGAGGGATCCAAAACAGTGGAGAATTGCTGTTTTAAACAGCCCCTGTGCTGCTGCCTGTGATGATTTTAATCTGTGCTGCCTCACGGGTGACAGGCTCTATAAATAGACATTCAGGTACTTGCTGAGACGCACTTTATTAACTGAACTCTTCTATAAATAATGCAAACACTAATTCAGGAAATGAAGGATGTGCTGATCTCGCAGACCCACGGAGCCTGTTCATACACCTACCCAGAGTCACTGCTGAGCAGCTCTGGGCACCACAGGGGTGCTCAGTGCTCTGCAGAACACACACCAAAGCTGTGTGAGAAACCAGCCTGCCCCCGACCACAACACACCACCACACTTTTTGGGGATACCCTGCAGACTGCACAGTCATGCAACACGGAACCGTTGGGAAACGAGCCTAAAACCCCCATTATTAAAAATGATTTCTCCAGCTTTTTCAAGCCAACTGGTAATAAAAAGTTATAGTCCTCCCTTGAACTCTAAAGGTCAGCTCAGAAATGATTCTGAAGGGAAGCTATCCTATTCCAAAGGATTTTTCCTCTTACAGGGAGAAACTATTATAGATCTTTTGGGCTCCTTTCACTCGGGCTCCCAAAAGGTCTGTGGGACGCTGACCATCAATTTCCCTGTTATTCATCAGCACGGAGCTGACACATTGGGCGTCCAGAGGAACAACTCTAATAGAGAGCTGTTTCAATAAGGCACTTGGAAGTGACGTGGGAAATCTCCTGCTCTTTCAAAATTAGCTCTTTTTCATCCCCATGCCTTCAAACATCACTTGAAAAACTTCACTTTGTGTAAATAAATCTGCTGCCAATCTCAAGCTCTGGAAGAGCTGTCATGTTTGCTGACACACAGAGTTCCAGGGGGAATTAAAAATAACTTAATTGCACCCAACTTGCCCAGAGTCTCTTATTTGCTCACCATTAAGTGCTTTACAAAGGATCAGCACCTCCCATATCGCTGCTTCTCTTTATTGACACACAGATTAAAGGAAGTAATTTATCCCAAACTGCTGAGCTGAGTGGTGGCAAAGCCTGTTGGGGACCCAGATCCTCTCAATCCAAGCCTTGGGCTCGCCTCACAACACCAACCTACACCCTCAAATGAAAACTGGTCTGTGTGAGGACGAGAGGAGCAGGGAGGCGGGTGTTTATCCCAGTTGACCGTCCCACAATTTCCCTCTGCAGCAAGTGTGCCAGACACCTCCAGCGAGCTGGCAGGGAGGAGAAAGAGGGGCAGGCCCAGCTGCAGGGAGAGGCACTCACTGGTTTCTGCAGTCTCGTACTCGCTGTCCCGCAGCAGCTCGAAGATGTCCACCTCCACCTTGGCTTTCCCCGCCCGCTCGGGCGCGCGGTTGATGCGGTTCTTGGCCAGGGTGATGGAGAGCCTCTCCCCTCTGCTGCACTCCATGGGGTCATCCAGGATGGCAGCTGTGGGAGCAAAGGGGTTGGCAGTGGTCAGGCGTGGCAGGGACTCCGTGCACGTCCCCATCCCCCTCGTCCCCCGGTCCCTTTGGGATCTCCACGCGAGCGCTTGTGCTCCTGTCACCGCCACGCTCGGCGCATCCTCCTTCCCACACGGCCCTTCCTGCTGTTTCACCCACCTCCCAAGGTTTTGCCAGACAGGTGGGTGGTGACATCCCTGCAGCAGCGGCTGTGCTACCTGTCGGAATGCCACAGCACAGCCACCCACGCTGTCGGCGCGCTGGTGGCATCCAGCACCCACCCCGGGGGCTCTCAGAGAGGCACATCCAGCTGTGCAGCCCTCAGGAACCCAGATGCAGGCTCTGCCTCACATCCCAACAAAGGAGGAACGTCCCCACATAGCCTTGGATCGCTCCTGTGAAGCGTTGATCCGGTGCTGATAGCTGGAATATTTCAGGACGCGCGTGGGCAGCCGTGGGTGGGGAGGGACAAATATTTTTCAAACAGAAAGCACTCGACTCTTGAACTCAGCTCCTGGGGCTGCCCACTCAAATCTGTGTTAGGCACAGGGAGATGGTGAGGGGTATTATTTTTGTTTTCTTGAGGGAAGGCAAGAAAGGAATCAGAGCTGAGCATTTTGTTGTGAGCTGGCACAACGTCTGCACCCCACTGGGTTTATCCCTGCTAACAGGGGGTCTCCTCCCAGAACACAGCAATTCCATCGGATCTGGGGAAGAGCAGAGCTATTGTTTGTTGTGTACATTAGGAAAAAAAAAAAGTCACCAAGGCTCATCTTCCCTTCCCAAAAATCACTCCCCAAAGGGAGCGATGCCATCTGGGACTGCCCAGGGGCTGAAGCAGGATGGGGAGCAGAGCTGGAGTGTGATGAACATCCCAAAATGCTGCTCATGTTCAGGGGGCTGACACAGCAAAATTAAAGATCAGTGGTGGGGGAGTGCGTGTCAGCATTCTGAGATTCATTAAGTTTCTAATTTAAAAGCTTCGAAATCACTAAATTGGGAAATGTTGTCAAGTATATTCCTAATTGCCAGTTTTCAAACAAAATCCACTTCCACTAATATGCAGTTAAAGGCATTTTAAATATAAAACAGTCAACACCAAAGCACTTTGAATCATTTCCTCAGGCCACCTCGACAAAAGAGTTTGCACAAGGGTTGTTTGTTTGAGTTTTTTTGTGGTGTCTATTCAGGATGGGATTCTCCATTCTTATTTTTTGGAAATCTTGGAAAGTTCCCTACAGGTGAGGGGGAAAAAAAAATGGAAAAAAAATAAATAACAACACTCTTCCTTACTCAGCTCTGATTGAATTTGAACTCTGGGACTTGTGATAGAAAGCCAGCAAAACTTGCATTTTGGGACACTTGGGTAACTTTTACCAAATATTAAACCAGCTGTCAGATTGAGCAGGTAATGAGGCTGAACTAATCTTTATTTATTAAAGCTAGAGCATGAAAAAAGTCATTTAATGTTTAAAAAAAGGTTGGTTTTAAACCTTCATGTCCTGGGACATGGTGCCAAAGCTCATCTCATAGTGGCATCATTAAGTATGAACGGAAATCTTTCTAGAAATTCCCTTTCATCTCCTCCTGTCTATTAAATCTGGGAAGATGCATCAAGTAAATCTTTAATCCTGAAGACTTACAGCAAAGTCTTTGAACTTGGTTGCCCTCAAAAATCACTCCTGTCTTCCCAAGCATGATAAATGTCTCTGGTCTGGACAACTTCCCTATGAATTATGAGGAAAACATTTCAGAGGGAGCCAGGAGCACCTGGATCTGTGATGCCCAACTCAGGGCTGTTCAGGATTTCCCAGGGACTGAGAGTCAAACAATTCAAGTGAAGCCACCAAGGACTGGCACAGGCTGAGTTTTCCTCTGGAATAACTGGCTGGAAGCATATTTCCCCGTGGGATGTTCCAATCTTGATAGATAAAAATCCTTTATACAGCAATAATTATCTCTCTGGCCAATATGCCCAGGTTTTCCTTACACTTAACACAAAACCCATAAACCTGAGAGGCACCAAACCAGAAGAGTTCACCCCCTTGGAAATGCACTGAGAGCCGCTGGGTTGTAGCTAATCAATATTCCAGCAACAAGTGACGGCGCTGAAATTCAATTCTTTCCACCCTCAGCTGGCTTTCAAGCAGGGCTAAGAGAGCAGAAAGGCTCCATCCCCCCCGTTCCCCCGAGCCATGTGGCTCCTCAGAGCCACCAGCCAGGCTCAGCATTTGCACTCTAACAAGCCTAATCCCACTGCAAGTTTTGCTACAACATCCCTCCTTAATTCATGACTCGAGCAAGATCTAATGAAGTAGCATTTTTAGAACAATAACAGGGAGCAGATGCTACCAGGAGATTCAAACACTGTGTTCAGCTGACCTTTCCCTGTTAACAGTATCATTTTTTATTTACGTTTTTCTCCCATGCTTCTCATACCTTTGAGATGTAAAGTCATACTCAGAAACACAGTTTCCATCTTGAAGATGCAGATTTAGCAAAGCCCCGGCTCAGGAAACATATTTCACTGTTTGTAACCTGTCCCTCCAAGTTAAAAAAGATACAAAGCTGTCTGCAGTATTTCTCAGGTGTCTCACCTGACAGGTTAAGATCACACCTACAGCCTCTTCTGATTTATACTCTAAACACACCCACAGAATCATTAAGGTTGGGAAAGAGCTCCAGGTTCACTGAGTGCCCCCCTGTGCCCCATCCCCACCTTGTCCCCCAGCCCAGAGCACTGAGTGCCACAGCCAGTCCTTCCTTGGACAAGATTCCAGGTGGCTCCTCACCAGGGCCCAGCACAGAGGGACAATCCCTCTTCTGGTCCTCCTGGCCACACCATTCCCGAGTCCTCCAATCCTCTGGGCTGCCATTATCAAATTAGGAACTGTAACCTCTGTTCAACGCGGAAGATCCAGAACCTGCCACCACTGGAGCTCATCGGCCCTTACTCTGAAAACAAGGAGCCCAAAGGCATTCCAGAAAAACATATCATCCCTCAGACACCAAAGTCCTGCTCAGGAACACCAGTCTCAGGAGACACCCTGGGATGTGGGGGGGGGATCACCCCAGATCCCCACATCTCCCCTTCCTCCTTTCCCTCTTCCTCAGCCACCTGCGTTTCCCGTGCCACTGGAGACCCTTCTCACCCCATGAACCCCAAACTGCCTCCAAACCCACGAGGCTGAAGGGTCAGGGGATTAAAAAATTGTTGCAAAATTGCCTTATTTTTACGCTTTTCCCCTCTGCTGAATACGGTATCAACCCTTCAGGCTGTCAGTACAGCAAAGGAGAAGGAATTTGCACAGTTCCTCATTACAGGGCTGTCAAGTGGAGCTCCAGTGGAGAAACAGGTGGGATTGTGTTTCCATTATAACCTCTGAAGTGCTGCTTAAAAATAAAATAAAAAGTTGTCAACGCGCTATTACTCTGAGAGGGAAGAGGATCTCATCAAGGAAAAGGAAGAATCTAAAAACATCAAACCTCCTTCACAAAGAGACCTGATAATGTTTGTGTGCTCGGTGCAGCACAGGGCTAGTTATTGCTCTTGGCCAACATGGGAAATCTGCATTTAAATGGAGCTTCCCTCTCCTTTCTGCTATCCAGAGGGAGTGAATTCAGGGGAGAGAGAGAGAGAGAGAGAAGGGGAGACATGATAAAAACAGCTCAGGGCTTTAGTTTGCACTGCTTGAAACACAATCTCTCTTTTATCTTCTTTATTAACTGCTCTGTGTACATAAAATCAGAATTACATTCTCTGAGACCTGGAGTTTCCAGCGAAAAATAAAGAGAGAATGAAGGTGATGACTTGTCCATCATCCTGGGCCTGTCACAGGGTTGGGATTCAAAGCCTCTGTATCCCAGCAAACATCATCCCTCTGGTCCAGGTGAAAGCCCTGCCCTTCCTGAGGTGTAAGGTCAGGGAATGTGATTCTGGAAACCAGCCTGAAAACACGGAGCGAAGTTGGGAAGATTATTCTCCCGTCTGCCTTTTGTTCCCATAATGTCAAGTTGGGTTTCAAAAGCAAGGGTTTTTTTGCCCATTTTCACGGTCTCAGGTGATTGGCAGCAGCTGTGGCTTTTAGGAAGAGAGCACTGGGAAGCCCTGGTGGGGCCAATAAACTTGGCAAGGCCAAGAAGCAGGCAAGAACTTAATTAAGTCAGTGGAGAGCATGAACGCAAGAAAAATAACCACACAAATCCCAAGTGCCACTTGCAGGCGAGCAAAAAGAATGAGGAGGGAAGAAACAATGTGTAAAATTATAAGCTAAGGCGGGGGGTTGGGGGGAAGCAAAGAAAAAAAAAAAGCCAAAAAACAAATGGAGAAGTCCACGAGGATTTATAGTTGTAATCATGGGTTTGAGAGATGGCAATTCACAATGCAGCTGTGGGACTCGGTGGTGGAGAGCAGGCAGAGGCACCGGTGAGGGAAAGAGCCTTCCATGGGATGGGGAAGCAGGAAAAGAAGCCACTGCAGAGCCCCAGAGGACCCACAAAAAGCGTGTTCTGTACCTCCAGCACCACAAAAACCTCACCATCTGCAGAGGGGGCTGCGTTCTGGTGGCAGCCAAGGCTATTCCAGCACACCCCCAACACTCTGGGATTTACTGGCTGACAGGGATTTCACCAGTTGAACATTCCCAGGCCTGGCACTTTGCCTCCTGCACAGGCAACCTGTTCTTGAACCTCCTCCTGATCACAGAACTATTAAGGCTGGAAAAGACCTCTAAGATCATCAGGTCTGACCATCACCCAGCACCACCAGCCTGTTCACCACTAAACCACCTCCCAAAGTGCCACATCCACAGGTTTTCTGGACACTTCTAGGGATGGTGCCTCCCCCACTGCCCTGGGCAGCCTGTTCCAACTCCTGATGACCCTTCCCATGAAGAAATTTTTCTGATCTAGGCCTCCCCTGGTGCAACTTGAGGCTGTCACCTCTCACCCTGTTGAGGATCAGACAGCATGTTACAGGATTAATGGAATTCAGGGCCTCCCTAAAGTCACTGAATTCCCATTTATGTAAGTGGGGCTTTTTTCCCTCTTAACCCTTTCCTGGTATCCAAGCACTTACAGTGCATCTGCTCTTCCTTCAGCATCTCATTATTTCAAGGATGTCACAGCTCTGGCACCACCTCCTGATCCTCCCCAGGCTGGCAAACACCAGGGGTGCACAGCTTAGCCCAAATTCTGGAGGAGACAAGTGCCAGGCCCCACATCCAGGCTTTCCCCAGCCAGCTGATTAACTCAGACACAGCCAGCAAACAGCCTCGGACGTATCCCCACTGTCAAGGTGAGAAAAGGGGGGAAAAGCTGCTCTGGTGAGGGATTTAGGGGTTTGCTTTCATTAATATGGAGAGCTCAGAGACATTTTGCCCTGGTTCTAATAGTGTTACAAATCACTGGCCATTGCTGCTGTCACAAAGCTCTGGAAGATGGATCCAAGGACAAGGACCGACCATGCTGGATGTAGATAGCAGATATGACAATTCTTTTGAAGAGATGAGATTGAAAATCATTTCACTTCTCATTTGTCTTTCTCTTGTGATGAATGAAGAAGGGAGGCATGAAGAGATAAAGCGGCTCCTCAAGGCTTTCCAGGACCACGTGGCAAATAAACAGATTTAATATGCCAAGAGACTCCAGAATCCCTTGCAGGACCTCAGCCTTTCTACTCACTGCCAACAAAACCTGACACTTGTGCTTCAATCTTCAGGCGCTCAAGCGCATCACAGAGACAAAGCGAGCACTATTTACAGATCTTTTGGGAGATGGGAACCCCCAGAAGCAGCAGCACATTAAGAGAAACATGGATGAAGATAAATGGGTCAATGCTGCAAGGATGGGCACAGTGTGGATGGAAGAGTCAAGCTATGTTTGGAACCTTTGGGTGGGAAGGGACATTAAAGCTCATTCCATTCCACCCCCTGCCATGGGCAGGGACACCTTCCACTAGCCCAGGTTGCTCCAACCTGGCCTTGGGCACTTCCAGGGATGGGGCAGCCACAGCTTCTCTGGGCAACCTGTGCCAGGGCCTGCCCACCCTCACAGCAGAGAGGGTCAGGACCTTCTGAGGGCAATTCAGAGCACGTAAATCAGGGAATAATTTGTCCTCATCAAGCTGCCCTTTAGAGCCTCTGCTCCCTATGCTCCATAGGAAACCTCACTGGCAACCTCTCCCCACCTCCCTACCCCCACACTGCCCAGATGTTGGGGTACAGATGTGCAAGGGAAGATAACCCAGCCTAAGAGCAGGAGGTGATCACAGGAAAGCTGAGCAGAAGGCGAAGGAAGGGTGGGAAAAGGTGACATTGGAACCCCCACCCCTGTAGCAGAGGATCCAGATGTATTAAAGCACATGAAAGAGTTTGATCCGATTATAAAAGACACTCGAGCCCTCGGCTGATGTGCCTCAGGATCGTTTTCATCTCTGTTTTACTGGTAGAACAAACAACTTTTCCTGCTGAGTCACACTGAAATGAGATGCTAAAGAGCTGCCACACCAGATGTGGAAGCCCTTCAGATCCAATATCGATCAATCTACACAGCCTGTATTTATTTATTTTTTGCCTCTCAGCCTTCAGCAATTTAATAGGTTACTTTAATGTCTTCCTGCCTTCCCTCTTTAGTATGCTCTGCCCACTGCAATTCTTCTCCCCTGATGACTTCTTCCCTGACTTCTGGATGGGAAAGCAAAACAGCAATTTTCTTTTTCCCTGGACTCTGACATGGTTTTCCCTCCCTTTCTATCCATCTTAGCAGCACAGAGCTAATTCATCTAATCCCAGCATACTTTTTATACTTGTTCAGAAAGAAAAGCAGCCCCACTTTGTTCTTAGATGACTTTTTGAGAGGAAGGATCTACAGAGACCTAAGTGACTGAAGTGATGCACAGAAACATCCTCGCTCGAAGCAATTTGTCTCAGCGTCCCCTGGAGACCGTCCCTAAGTGGGGTGTCAAACCTTGCCTGGAGAATCCTTGGCACAGCAGAAAACAACCACAGAATCCTTCAAAGTTTTCCCAAGGAATCTCCGAGGTTTCTAGCACAAGGCTCTTCTGTGTAGGTAAAGAACAACTTTTAGGCAAACAGCTTTTGCTTTCAGCTTTGGGAGCTCGTTACAGATTCTCCTGCATCTGGAGGAGCTTCAAACACGCCACATGGAAACAAGAAAGGGCAAGTGAAGAGCAAGGAAGGAGAGGGAAAGGCGAGGAAAAAGAAAGAGCTCAGCTGCAGAGTGTGAATTAAATCAGACACAAAAACTCTTAGTGAACAAGGGTGAGGAAACCCAAAGGAAAAGCTGTTCCAGACTCCCGGGATGTTAAGAGTGATGGAAGAGCTGGAGAGGAATCACTACCAACACTGGGTGAGGAATGAGACACACCAGACCCAGCCAGGCTGAGTGCAGGGAATGACATCCCCTGCAGTCTGTTATGAAGCTTCTTAGAGGGGACACTGAATTAGTGACATTAATGCAGCACGAAACTGGATCAGGCTCACAGGGATAAGCTTAATTAAACAACAGAGCTATCCATAGGCTCTGGTTTATGTTATAAATAAGCAACATTTATACTGATTAATTGAAGTCACGCTTCAGATCATTAAATCCTCCTACTTTCAACCACCTAAAGGAGGATACCTCCAAGAGCTGAATCCAGCCACGGGTGCTCTGACACTTGCAAGCCTAAACACACCCCGGGGAGGGGGACAGGGGGTCTTTCCAAGGCTCTATCCCACTGTTAGAAGGCTGGAAGCAGCTTGTATTCCAGTGGGTGGTCCAGGGGCTGCTGTCTCATGAAGAGACAGGGTTGGCAGCCACAGGCAGCACCACATTCCCACTAGTTCTCCAAGTCTATAAAAGATGTCTTAACACAGCACTGAAAACATCTTGGAGGCAGCAAGCTGTGTCAGCTGCCCTCAAGGATCCAATTCTTTTTCATTATCCCAGCCAGTAGAACTTGCCTGGAGAAACAGGGCTGCTTTATCATCCTCCCCAGCCTCTTCCAGGGCCACCTCTGGGACAGCAAACCATCAAAGCCCCTGATCTCCCCACCCCTGGCCACCCCTCTCAGTCCACTTTGAATCTTCATTCTCAAGAACTGAAGGGGAAAAAACCCTGGCCCGTATGAAAAGCTTCACTCCATGAAACTTGAGGTTTAGAGATAAAATTCCCACTCAGGCACTGCTCTGAACCAGGATGAATTGAGGCTCATGTCTACCACTTATTCTAACTGGAATTATGAAAACAGGACAGACCCTTTCTCCCCTCTTTTTCAGCTTTCTGCTCCTTCCTCCCACAGCCCCAGAGGTTTTTCATGGCTCTAATATTTCAGAGAATGGCCTCGTTGCTCTGAAGTGAAAAGCCAGCTTGGGAGACCCTGGTTTGCTCCAGCTCATCCATCACATCTGCTCCCAAACCCAGCGGTTATTAAAAATTAGAGCCGGTCAAATTATTGTTATATTTTGACACATGGAGAACATTATTATCATCCTTTCCCTGCTGCCCCCAGCCCCTCCTCATGAATCATTCATGAATCTTTCCTGATCCCTGCAAAAGAGCTCTGTGCAAGGCAGATTTCCTGCCGGTGGAGCAGAGCCACAGTGGAGGGAGACTCTGGAGATAAGGCCCTGAGTCTCTAATGAGCCCATCAAATGGCCCCAGAAAATTCTGCAAGGATGATTACCAGCTCCTTCACCTCCTCCAGCCTCTTCCCTAACACAATCTTACCAGATTGGGAACAGACTAATAACAACAATAATAAAATAAACTTCATTTACGGTCAGTCGCGGGACTGGGGCTATTTCCTCCATCTCCTCACCATCACAGAATTGTCTCTTAAATGGATAACAATGATTGTGAGGGTCCAGTTATTACTTTGAAACCTCACATTTTGATACATCCAATGCTGTTCTCTTATATAAATAACAGTTATTACTGTAAAGTGATTTTCCCCCTCCTGTACTTCCAAAGAGTTCCTGCAGGAGATGGCAATGAAAATGGGTTCCATTAATACCACACTTAGGCCCTGCTGCTTTCATACTTTACCTTCCAGCATTAATCTTCTAATGTGTCTTTAAACAAATATCATTCATCCCACAGCTCTCTGGCAGCTATTCTTCCCCTTTCCTTTCCCCCAGTATCCTTTCCAGTTAAATAGGAGCTCTTCCTCCCCTGACTCATCAGTGGGTGTTGTGCTCCTGCCAGTGAGAGAAAAGCTTTTTTTTTCTTTTTTTTCCAGGCAGTTTCCTGGTAATTACAAGAAAAAAAAAATACACAGAAAGAAAACACACCAAAAAAATTGTGTCTCCCACGATCAGGAGACACACATCAGAAGGGGCTGTGATGGGAGGACCTCTGCCCTCCCTGAAACCTTGCAGTGAGGATCACGGGGCGACTCTGCTGAAGGGGGGATTCTAAACTAACCCTGAGGTGACAGAGCCGGGTCCCTGGGCAGGTTGTCAGCCCAGGGAAAACACTTCTCCTGGCACTCAGCACCCTCCTTTGAGCACACCACAAAAGCAACTGCCAGGTGCCACTTCTGAGCGATCTGATGAGGAGAAACGAGGCTGTTCTTCTCCTGGCACAGTCACAGGGAGAGGCTGAGACTGCAGCACTAGCAACTGTTTGCACAGGACTCTTGGAAACTCTGCCCTGGTCTCCTGAGAGAAGTGCTAACACCCTCAAAAGAGGAGGATCCCTCCACCAAAAAAACAAAACCACCTCATTTTCATAAATGGTTTAACGGCAAGACCAAGCCATGAATGAGAACTGAAGATAAAAAACAGTCTGCCCACCTGATTTTCCCCTGCACTTACCCACCTCTGGCACCACAAATGGCAAAGGTTAATCCCCTCGAGTTACCTCATGGAACTCCTGGACATCTTGGACTTTTGTGCTCTCTCCTCCCCCCCCTTCCCCAGGAGTGATGACATTCCCTCTTCCCTTGCTCAGTTCCAGCCTCTCCCTCATTATCATCTGTCAGGTCTAATTAACAAGGCACTGGCATCAGGGAAGAGGATTTCTGCAGTCTCCTGGGGGAGCCAGCTGAGAGGAGCCTCCACCCTTGAGAAAATGGAATAAACTCCCCAGCAGATTGTTGTTGCTCTTCTCATGATCCCCCACTGGGAGCCCAGACTGAGCCACACACTTAGACTCTCCCATCTTTAGGAATTCCCATCCCTGCTCCTAGAACCATCATCATTTCCCCTTCCCAGTCAGCTGCCTACTGGGAGAAAAGGATTTCAGGCCAATAATTCGGTGGTTTGCAGGTGCCTCCTCTGAGCTGTTTTGTTTTACTCCCTCCAAACCCAACATGCCTTTCACACAACAAAAAAAACCACTTGGCTGTGTTTTCCCTGATTAACCAGTTAATGAGGAATCTGGATGGAGCAGAATCAACAGGAAATTAAGGCAACAAAGTCCACTCCATCCCTCCTATTTTAAACAGGAGAAAGCAGAGGAGAAAAAAAAAATCCAAAATATTTCCCTGCAGAGTGGCAAAAGCTCCAGTGGAAGAGGTAAAGTGCTTTTCCTAGGAAACACATACCCCAAATATCACACCACCACACATTAATAATCAGGAATATTCCCCAGCACTGAGTAACAGCCTGAGGTTATCTGGGAGTAATTTCTAATACAACTGGCTCTGATTATGTCACTGCTGCAGGAGGTCACTTTTTGCCACTTCTTCAAGGGGGGGATAACTTTGCTGCAAGGTTGTGGGTTTGCTTTTTGTTGGTTTTGTTTGTTTGCTAGAAAAAGGTCACAGAAAGGGGGGAAAAAAAAAAAAGACAGACTGGGATAATTTTTTGGCACAAACCCTCCTGACAATGTCTTCTAGGACAAAACTGGTGTCTTTCAAAAAAATTAGGGTTTCTCAAGCCCAGCAGAGAGGTTTTTTAAGGGGCAGAGAGGGCTCTCATTATGTTGGAAGCCTCTCAGTGCAGGTTCTTCCTCAGTGTTTCAGAATGGCTCAGGATCAAAACTGCAACATCCTGCTAGCAAAAGAGGGGATATTAATCACGTGGGCGTGAGTTTATTTTTAATCCGAACAAAATCTAATACGTGTTCGCGTGTGTACACGTATAAATAAAACATGAAAAGACAACTTTTGCTTAAAATCAACTGATAACGAGACTCCAGCCCTACCAAGAGCAGCAAAGTTCTGTCCTGATGCTTCGGGGCTGCCCCATCCAGACTCCAGAACTTCCCTCTCCCAAAACTCCACAGCAGAGCACACACCCCCCAATTTCCCCCCTCAAACAGGCGCTGGAACCCACCACGTACCTACACGCTGCAAAGCTTGGCAATGCCCACAGCTCAGCACTGAGAGCTTCAATTAAATCAATTAGCATCCCCATACATGGCTAATATTGGAGACGTAGGAGAGGCTTTATTATCCAAATAGAAAATCAGTTTGTGTGTCCAGATGGTCACTGGAGGCGCTGGAATCACCACACTCGCGCCGTAACTCGCCGTGTTTGGGCCCGTTTCAATGGCACCAGCCCCTGTTTATCAGCTTGGAGGAGAGCCTGTGCCATCTGGGCAGGATGAGGTTCATTGTCTGCCTGGCATGCAGGGGATAAACACAGCTCCCACTCCCACCCCACTGCCGTTTATTAACACTGCCTGGGAGAAGGGAGGAGAGTGACGGGGACAGGCTGCGCGCTGAGAAGCGCTGGGAGGAGGCTCTTGGTGCTGAGGGAATCTCTGAGCAGGTGCTGGATTGGGCTGGGCTGTGTGGGCCAGATCCCCCCCTGGCTGCAAAGGGATTCCCTGGAATGCTCAGGGAGAAGTATGGAGGGAACCCCCCAACTGAAACCATCACCCCCAAACCCTCCTGTTTTCTGCTCCTGCCTGCAAGGACTGAGCCGCCAGCAGAGTTTCATCTGCACACCACCACCACCACCTCTGACCTGTTCTGCAGGCGAGTTCACTGGTTTTAAAACACTAGTTATCCATTTTGAAACACTTTAATCCATCTAAAGGCCCGTCTGTGCCTGCACAGGGAGCGAGCGAAGCGAGGCAGCCGAATTAACCAGCGATGCTTCCTGTGCTACAAAGGTGCTTCAAACCCACAGAGGTTCAGCCCCAGCCATCAGGTGAGCAGAACACGCTCAGGACAGGCTCAGAAATAACTTCTGAACGCACACCAGCTCCCTACCTGGTGTTATAATGACAGGAAGGGAACGCTCACAGCCCGTTAGGTCTCTAACTACTGTTAAAACCCTCCCATTAGTCTCCTCGTGTCATCTCCCTGCAAGGGGATAATCCTTCTGTTCTCACACACACACTTCATCTACTCCAACAGCAGAGATTCTCCCTCATTATGCACCAGCACACGTGGCCACGCTGAGGACACTCACTTTGGGTTGTGTTAAAATGTTTGCCTGTGTGTGAATGAAAAATACTATGAAAGGAGATTATTATTGGAAAGATGACAGGGAGGGGGGAAAAAAACCATCCAAAACACAAACCTCGCAAGACACGAAGCCCAATGCGGTTCTGCTAAAAAGTGAAACGGGTTACAGAAGTGACTGTGTGAGAATGGATGTATCATTCTCTCCTGACATGACATTGCCTCAATTAAGTTCTCTTGTTGAGGTAACCTGGAGCCAGCCCAGCGAGGTAACAGATGGGAAAGGCTGCCTGTTGAGGGTAAGTGCAGGGTTTGCCTGTCTGGAGGTACATAAAGCAATTTATTGTTCTTTTTTCTTTTTTTTCCCTCTTGCATTCAGCATTTCTGACGAGGTCAACAGGGAGGGAGCAGAGAAAGCCTGGATTCAGATTCAGATTTCACACATCAGAGGGGGAAAACACTCAAATTGAAAAAGCTTTGGGAGCAGTAACTGAGAAATTATATATGTGCTTTTTCTCACCTCCAGCCCTGTTCTTTTATTTTATTTAAAACTGTCACGTTAACGTGGCTTTCAAGAAAACACATAAAGCTCTTCTGCATTTTCCCAGCGCTGTGCTCTGATGGTTTGCACTGATAACATCATCTTCCCAGCCACTGATCAGGAGGGGAGCAGGAGGTTTGGGGGCACAACCAGCTCTCCCTCGGGAGCAGGGCTGTCCCCAGGGGTGGGCTGGGCACAGCTGGGTGATGAGCACAGGGGTGAGAGTTTTCAGAAGATGAGCAAAAGAAGGGTCTGAAGCATCAACCCAACCACCCCAAGACAGCCTGCAAAGAGTGACAGGACGAGAGGACAGAGCCTCAGAGTGCGCCAGGGGAGGGTCAGGTTGGACAGCAGGAAGAATTTCTTCTTGGAAAAAGGGTTGCTAAGCATTGGAAGGGGCTGCCCAGGGAGGCAGTGGAGTCACCATCCCTGGAGGTACTAAGGAAACAACTGGACATGGCACTTGTGACAAGGTGGTAATGGTTAAGAGTTGGACTTGATCATTTTGGGGATCTTTTCCAATCTGAATGATCCCGGGATTCAGCCAGCAGGTATTCTGAGGTCCTTCCTGGCTTTTCCTTTCCAATTCAGCATCCAGCTGCCTGAGGTGTTTTTTCACCAGCTGGCCAGAAAGCTGCCAGCTTTCCACTCTCATACAGACCTCACAGAGCTCATCTCCATGTCGCCTTCAGGCTACCGCAGTGGCCTTCCTTCAGAGACACTCCTGAAACCACTCCAGAACTCCCTCCCAGCCCCACTCCTTGTATTTCAAATTAAATTAATCAACAGCAACGGAAACTTCAATCCCTGCCTTTAAAGTTTCTGAGCTCATTCACTCTCAGGATTTTCCCCTTCCAAAAAAAGCTTATTTAACCTGACGTTCCTAATTCCTCCCGCCCTGGGAGACACAGACAAGAGATTTGCACGGCTCTGGCATGGATCTGCCAGGGCTCCAGAGCTCTCTGTCTGCAGGGGAAGCCAGAAAAAGCCTCTGCTTTCCCACAGAGAGGGTGAAGGACTCGTAGCCTGCGTGGGATTTCACCTCTTCCCTCCGTGCCCTGACCCTTCTCCGGCAGCCAAAGCACATCAGCTCCGTATCACGGGAACGGCAGGGATGGCCCTCTATTAAGAGCCTGCCAGCTTACACCGGCTGTAGAAGCCTCTGGAAGGCTTTGGAGGAGGCTTATCCCTTGCTGCAGTTAATCCACGGGCCACACACAGCCTGGGGTGGGCTGGTGGGGGATTCCTCGGCAGTCTCCCTGGTCACAGTCCTACAGCCAGGGCTGGGCGAGGTGTCAGGATGGGGAAAAACCTGAACACACCCAGCATGAAAACACCTACAGAGGCTTTCCCTGTTTAGTTCTCCTCTCTCCTCCCTTGTTTTCACGCTGTTTCTGTGACCCCATCTCAGACACCCCAGAGCTGAGAGCAGGACCCCCCTTCCTCCATTAGCAGGGACAGAAATAGTTTCCCCACCAAGCAGCAGCAATGCCAGCAATTTCATTTCCTGAGTGTCTTTTAGTCTTGAATATATATTGCTTGCTTAAAAAACTAAAAAAACTAAAAAAATAATAATATCACATGCCCTACAGAGCTTCAGCTTCAACTCTTCATCAGAGACAGGTAAAAGGGTGGGGAGAGACACACCTGGTGACAGAAATGGCAGAAAGTGCTGGGGTTTGATCACAAAAAAGGTGGAAATCCTCATGATGCTGATGAACACTTTACCCCCATGTATGAAAATGCAGCAAGCTGAGTGTTCTGGTGGAAGGTGTCCCTGCCCATGGCAGGGGGTGGAACAGGATGAGCTTTAAGGTCCCTCCCAACCCAAACGAGCCTGGCACTCTGTGATTCTATTCTGGTGGTTTTAGGCTCAAAAACCCATCCACAGAAGAGGCAGCAAGCACAGGAGAGCACTACCAGTTACTTCTCAGGCAGCCACGAGCCTGCAGAGCCAAGTTTGCAATTCATGGGTCGATAAGATTAATTTAAAAATATGAAAACACACGGACAGAAGGAAAAAAAGAGAGAACACAACTTTTGTTGCTCCCTGTGTTATCTCGCTAAAGAGATCCAGATAACAGGAAACAAGAAAAGCAGAAATATAGATTTGTTATTACTATTGTTTGCTGTAGGGCCAAGGGAAGACTGTAGAAATGCACCTTCTCTCGAAGCAAAGCTTCGTTCTTTATTGATTTCTGGAGCAGGACTACCAGTGACAAGGGTAATTAGCCCAACAGTGATGAAAGGAAAAGACTTTTCCTTGTAGGTGCAATTACAGACACTCCTCTGCACTTGACCTGGCCCAGATCTTCAGTTCTGAATCACAACCAGCCAAGGCCCAGTGCCGATCCCGGGACTGCTGAATGCCACTGTCATCAAGAACGCTCCAAACAAGGAAATTATTTCCCATTTACAATAACTCCATTGCAGTGGGTCTACCCTAGAGAGTGGGAGTTCAACCTGCACCTCAGAGCTGGGTTAAAACAAGGCAATATTAATAAAATAAGAGTGCTGGGGAAATGCAATCCCCCTGGGGTGCTGCAAGAGCCCGGCACCGAACAGCTCAGGAAGATGTGGCTGCCTGTCTCCCTGCCTGACAGGAGTTCTGGGCAGCTCACCAGCCACTAGCCAAGGAGCAGCAGGAGGCTGGATGTTCCCGGGGCTCCACGTGCCAGCTTGTCTTACCCTCAGACAGGGCAAACCCCCCGAGCGACCCCGGAGCGCTGCCAGCCCCGCGCGATGCTCAGCCAGGGCGTCGGCACCGTGTCACCTCCCTGTGTGCTGCCCAGAGGCACTGCCAGGGCACAGCCCTGGCACAGGAGGTGGCACAGCCTGCCTGTGCCCCGTGCCAGAGGCGTTGCTCCCTGAGTGCACGCCACGCTTTTCATTTCCTCAGCTGCTGGACAGCGCCCGGCTGCTCCTCCGTGTGCTCTGGAGACGGGACAGGAACACCTTCCCGCTTTGCCAGCAGCTTTCTGAGAGCCCTCACTGCTCCCTGCCCCTCTGAGGAGCACCTGGAGAGGGTGGAAGGGGTGCCCTCCTGGAAATCTCCATCTCACCCAGAGCCACAGCACACTCAGCCCGGCATCAAGGGCGAGGGATGCTCAGCAACACTGGATGAAGCCACCTTGCAGATGCCAGCACTTATCCCTCCCTCACGGTCCCCTCCTCCTCCCATCCTCGCCTGCTGCCCCTGGGAATGGCTCCAAGGGGCTGCCAGAAGCCCCCCCAGATCCTGAGATGAGGAGGGTGAAAAAGGCAGGTTGGCAAGGGGGATGCTCACGGGATCCCGTGGAAAACATGGATTAAACCCCACCAGTCAGCACTAAACATAGGACACAAGAACTTCCAGTAGCCCATGGAAAACACGGATTAAGCCCATCAGTTCCCACTAAACACATCTGTCCCACACACATCTGGCTTCCTTCCCCCAGCCCAGGTGTCCTGTGCACCCTGCAGGAACTGGCCAGTGCTCCAAGGCTCTGAGGGGTGGCAGCTTGATTTGGGCACACCTCTGTGGGGCCCAGGAAGAGCAGCAGGCAGGTTGTGCCAGCAGCATGGAAAAGGAGCAGTGGGAGAAGCAAAAATACCAGCACTGCTACGGGTCCAACAGCCACATCCCTCCTTCACGCCCCACTTCTCAGCCAGAGCCTATTTAATTACATTTTTTTTTTTTTTGTAAAACCTCTTTCTGTTTGGTTTCCAGCTCTTTTCACACAAACTTTATGATCCCTTCAGCAAAGCTCTGCACCAGGTTATATTTTGCAATAACCAAGACAAATGGTATTACAATAATTCAGGCTGCAGGCATGGCTATTGTTAATGCTCTTGTTTTTACTGGAAGCGTGCAACATGCTCAAAATGGATTTTAAAAAGCCAGTTCTGTCAGCTGGTGGAGCCTTCCTGACTTTGATCCCTGAGAGAGGAAAGGGGAGAACACCTTTTTTTTTTTCACATTTCCAGGGATGGTGACTTGGCAGCCTGTTCCAGTGCTTGACAAACCTTTCTGTGAGGAAACTTTTCCTAATATCTGATTTAACTTGGGGGGGGTATCAATAGCTGAGCTCCAAATAGGAAAGGCTGGGGAGATTAAGCTCCCAGAAAGGTAAACTAAAGCACAAATCCCTTTATCCAGCTAACACTGAGCACACAGAAAGGTGACACCAGAGCTCCCAAGGCAGCCTGGAGATGTCAGGGGCTCCGGGGGCAGAGGGTTCTGGGTGTGTAACTGCACTGCAAAGGCCAGAGCCCAAACGAACACCTCGAGTGTGAACGCTCCACCCCACCTGACTCCAGCTGGGTTGCTTTATGTTGGTGCCTCACACTGTGACATCAAGACCCTCTGTTCCTCTCCCAGCAAGTGGGGCTGTTCAGGTGCTGCCACAGCGCCAGCAAACAGCAGCAATCTGCCAACAGGCCCCGACCGGGGGGAAAGGGATTTATAAAAACCCGCCGTTAACCCGGCACAACATCTGTCGTCTACGTGGGATCTTGGCTGAAAGACACTTCCAAGAGATTCACAGCCCTCTCCCCCCTGAACTCCACGCTGCTGAACTCCCATCAGGGTGTTCACAATAGCCCCATCCATCTCCCAGCCATGCCACCAAAAGCCATCCTGGAAGGAATGATGATAGCGAGCCTTGGTGCACTGAAAGCGAGCATTAGCCAAACACTTTGCTCCATAATTTTCCTCCCCTTTTAAGCTGTCTCGTTCAAGAAAAAGACAGTGGGTTTTACACCGTGCAGGAGGAGGTGGTTATGTGTCTCTCTGGGGTGGAGGCACATGTTCTGCACGGGCAGATGTTTCTACCAACGCTGCAGAGCCCAAGGAAGAAAAAGGAGTCGGATATTCACCTGCAGCCCCATTGTACTTCTCATTTCCCCCCCACCGCCCAGGACACCCTTCAGAATTCCCTCAAGAAACTGCTGCAGCAATCTCAATTACCTTTAAGGTCCTGCTGCCATAAATCATGCTAAGACAAACTATATTCCAGTGTTCTAAGCAGGAGAGATGACAGGGGCCTTGTACGATCGCCAGTTACCACTGAGGAGTGAATTAAGAACATAAATATAAGTGATGAGGGCCATTTCCTAAGCATGCCATCCAATTCTGTAAAACACTTGTCTGTCTTCATCAGGGGGAAATTGGAGCTCCATGAGCTGCAAAGAGCGTGCATGGAAATGGGCAGGGAGCTGCCAGGGGCCAGCAACGAAGGACAGGACTGTGTGTGTAAGGACTAATTAGATCTTCAACCAAAAAACTCCATATCTTCTCTTCACCATCTGTTAATGCTTGAAAAGATCTGAACAAATAACACCAACCTCAACATTTGCAGCCGGGCCATGCTAATATCCAGTGATTAAACTATGTTTGTCCCAGTGGCATTAAAAAAAGAAACTTAATGTAATTCTCTTACAATGAGAGCAAATTTCGAAATAAAGATTTATTTGCCTGATTTTTTTTTTCCTAATATTAAACCTTTACATTCCCAGTCTGATTTTCCTGGCTGCTGCATGCATTATTAAGAGGGGATTTAAAACCCCTCTGGTCAGCCTTTGGATGGCAGAGCAGTGCTCATTTTATTGCTCTTTTCCCTCTGCAGCTATTGGTTGGGGTTTGTTTTCTTTTACATTAATTATCCTGAGGTTTTATTCCCCTCTGTGTGCCAACAGCTGGGCAGCTCCACAGTTCTGCTCCACTGGAGTTTCCCAAGTCATCTTTGAAATGATCATTGCCCAGGTGGGTTTGTACAAGTGGCTCTTCATCATCTTACACTGCAGGAGGAGCTGAAATTCTCCTCCAACCTCACATTGTTCAACCAGAAGCAGCTTCTAGACCTGCTTAAAAAGAGGCATTTTATGCACTGGCAGCTTGGTCCAAAAGCTCTTGTAGCCCTGATATCCCTATATATGCCAGATCCCAGTGGTCCTCCCTAAATAATGGGCTGCAATGCAGCCAAAAGTGCACCCAAAACCCTATAAAACACCAAAAAGCAGCTGCTTCCAGCGTGACACATCAGCCAGCAGCTGCCTCCCCCATTCCCACCCCTGGGGAAGAAGAATCCAATATAAATTAAGAATAGGAGAGTTGACTTGACATGTTATAAACGATCTCACTTTGAATTCAGTCAATAATACTTTGCATTACTAAAATATGAGTTTGCAATCATTTCTCATCTGAAAGCTGTTTAAGTAGTAAACACAGCGCTCGTTACTGATTCCCAGTTTGCACTGGAAGTATTTAGTGCTTTTCCTATATATGCCCAGCTCCTGGAGTTATAGTGACGAGTGCCCGGCCCACACAGCTCCCATCATCCCAAAAAACCCTCTGATATTTCCACCATTAAATGGCAAGCTTTAAACATGTGAAATCCTGTGTGATTTATAAACTATCACCATATGTCACAAGGATTTTCAGATGAATCTACGTTTCAAGGGTCAGGGATGCTCCACAGAGAGACCTGAACAAAGGGGTTTTTTCCTGCAGGGCAGAGTCAGGAATTTTAAGTTCCAGGTGGAAATCCAGAGGTTTAAATGCAGCCCCAGCCTCTGGCCCGTGTTCCTGAGCTGGCTGCAACAGGAGTTTGCCAGAGTTAACACCGATGCCCTCAAAATGAAGTTTATAACTCGCTCTTGTTTATCTGTGTCTCTATTGCTGCTATTAATATTTAATGTCTCTGGAGGAAAGGTTCCTCTCCAGCACAACAAGCCCTGCTGCAGTATTAATCAGAGTGTCAGCAGCCTGGAGCTCTGCTCCATGGGTACCCAGGACACATTCCTAAGGGGACAGGCGCTGGGAATGCTGCCCTTCCCACTGAGGAATGAGGGGTGCAAAGAGAGTGTGCCTTGAATGGAAACCACCACAGGCTTTCCCCCCACCGTGTCCTGCCAGCTTCTGCACACCCTGAGCTCTTGGTATCAGGCTCCCAGTGGTTTTGACTCCATTCCCAGTCTGGTCCCACCACAAACCTGAGGCACAACCTGAACGTGAGAGTCCAGACCTGTGCCCTCAACATTACACTGCCCTCTTGATCCTGACCAGAGGAATCGGGGGAGAAATGAGGGAGAAAAAGGTGACCCCTGCCACACTCTGGGAGCAACAAACAGCTCCACAGACCTTTATAAATAAGCTCCACATGGCAGCTCATTAGAACCTGGCTTGGCTTTGCTCTGCTTCCCTTAACAAACCCTCTCTCCTGCACCCATCCACACCCGTAATGGGCAAAAAACCCTTAGAGCACAAGGTCAGAAGCTGATCTTTGATGGTATCCCATTTCCTCAGGTTTTCAGTGTCTTGAGACTCACTAACTTGCTCAAATAACCGAAGCTTTGCACTTTGATTTAACCCAGTGGAAAAGGTATTGCTGGAGAAGGGAGCAGAAAGATCACGAGGCGGATAAAGGCGGCAAGAAAATGGGATCATTAGTTTACACAAACATGCTCACCTCCTAGACAGCCTGAAATGCCAGTTCCAGACTACAGTAAAGCCATCCCATCACAAAGGGGTTTCTACCTCGCCCTGGCTACCCAGCATCCGTGAAGGAAACCAGCTAATCCCAGGGAAGCACCCGCTGCTCGGAAAAGCCGCCGTCGCTGCCGCCACACGCACCAAGAACTCCGAGGCAACCTTGCCTAAGCAGCCTCCCACCAGAGGCTGCCCCAGGAGCAAATCAGCCAAAGATTTTTACAGCACAAAAAGGGGGACTGAGATTATAATGACACAGGATGGCACATCCTCAGGGATGTGGAAGGTTCGCATGGCCAGGGCAGGGTGCTGCGGGGCAGCCTTGGTGAGGTGATGCTTGGTCTGTTCGCTCTGCGGAACTAAGAATTTTTTGGTCCAGCCCTTGTTGGTATTCAATTAATTGAAATGCAGCTTGAAAAATTATTTTCTTTCCTTAGAGTACCTGAAACAACCTCTCCCCCCCACCCCTCCTTTTTCAATCTCAGCTGCCAAATCTTAGCCCTGAACTTCAGGGCCAATTTCTCCTTTATTTACTGAAAGCTCACTCTAAATCTTTTCCTACTAGAAATGCCAGTTCTCCAAACAATTACTCTGGCTGCAACATTAGTCATTTCCTACATTTTCCATCAGTGTTATTTATTTGATGGCATATCATCTTTGCTATAATAAGATCTGGGCCTTTCTCCCTCTTCTGTCCTTCTTGCTGCGTTTCTATCCACGAGCTCCCAGATTTCATCTCCCGGCCATGGGACGTCAGAGATTGCACTTCCCTCCCAGATTTCATCTCCTGGCCAAGGGGTATCAGACATGGCATTTCCCTCTCTTTCTGACCACCAGGAAAAATCAATCTGTGCGTGGCCCCAGCCAGTGCAGGTCTCCTGGAGATCCCAGGGGATTAATAGCACAAACACCAACCTGCTTTGTAGCTCCTTGCAGAACACCAACAAAGCGCAAAGGGATTTTTTTTAAGGCTGGAAATCTTTTAATTAGCATCCCAGGGGCAGTGGGAAGTCCCTGTGAATCATTTATTAACCAACAGTGAGATCAGAGCCAGGAGGCAAAGAAACCAGAGGGGAGTTGAGTGTCAGCTACGAGCCCTCTCCCTGGAAAAGTCAGGTGCATGTGGCCCCAAAGGGGCACGTTTTGGATCTCTCATCCAGTGATAATGGAAAAGAGAACGTCTTGACAACCCAGACTCCTTATTCCAGCTGGAATTTGCAGGCTATGCTTGGGGTCAGGGAGCCACTACAACTGCACATAACTGTGGGCTCAGCTCAAGTCCAGGTTTAGCACATGAGCCTCACTATAAACAACACATTCAAGCACTTTTACCCAAGGTTTGTTTCCCCTCCCCTCCCTCATGAATTTCTTTGATAGAAAACTTCAGACTAAAAAATGGAGCTGCAGCAGAAAAAAAACCACAAACCAGTGCTCTCTTTCTGCATACATATGTTTGATGTCAAAAAGACAGAGCAGGTCATTCTTAAAAAAGGCACTTCAAATACCAATACTCCCTGTCATCTCAGTTCTCCATCACCAAATGACACTCTCCCGCTTCAAAACAACATCTAATGAAACCACATTTATCCCCATCTTGCTGTAATCACATTAGACAGTTCTACCAATTTAACTTTATTGGTTCCTTAACTGTCTGAGAAAAAAACAAAACCCCACACCCAGACCAAGCCGGGATGTTTTACTACCCAGCCACCTGCAGAACCCTCCCGAAAGCAGCATCCCGTGGTCAATAAAGAGCCTTCTGTCTGGTCTAAGACTTCCCGCTAAGACCTCATTTTCTTTAAGGGACTCGAGCAGCCTTTGAACACATCAGATTCCGTTTAAGCCGGAGTTTGCAGCCTGTGCTCGGCCATTAGAGGCACGAGTGATGACATTCCCGGGCTCATCAGCGCGGGAATGTTTCCCCGCAGGAGAGCCCGGGGATGGATGTGCAGGGGGCTGTTGTTATCTGCTGCCCAGACGCACGGAGGGAGAGGCAGGATGCGAGCAAGTCTGGGGCACGGGCTGTTGCAACCCCAAGGGTCCAGCTTGGCAGGAGTTTTTTTCATCCCCAAACGCTGGGGTTTTGGCGGCAGATCAGTTGGATGTACAATTAACCTTTGCAGCGTTCCCGCTGCTCGCTGAAACCACGAGCCAATCTCGTCCCCCGGGTCCGCTCACACATTTCCCTGGGGAAGCAACGGGTGTCTCCCAGGGAAAGAAAGAGAGCTGGCCCTGTTCCAGGCACGGTCAATTTGGAAGGCGAGAACAGCAGCAGCAGCCAATTTATGTTCTGGCTGGGTGAAAAGCTCAGCCAGACCCTGTTGAATTCCTGTGCCGTCTCCCCACAGGTGCTCTTTGGGCTGGAAGGGGTTTGCAGACAGGACATGCAGTGGTGACACCCCTAAGTGAGCACAGAACCATCTTTTGGAGGGGACTAAGTTTCCCTCAGTGCTTTGAGGTCCTGTCTGATCCCTCTAGCACTGAACCAGGGAGAACATCTTCCATCCTGGAGGGAAACCAGCAGCTTTGTCAACTCCTAAGATAATCTGGTCCACCTTTCTCTACAAGCAAGCCTCTCCAAGAGTCTATTTTCATGGAAAGACACCAAAGTGTCAGCACTAGGCATGAAAGTATTATATAAACACCTAAACCTTCAAGCAGTAAATGCCCATGGCCAGCTCTTGTTCAGCCCAGACACACACAAACTGTTCAGTCCATTCCATGCTGTACCCAACACACCCTGGCAACTGGAATTTAAGGGAATGGCAGCACAGTGATGGACACCCTTCAGGAGCAGTCCCATCATCTCCTGAGGATGGCATGCCATCATCCCTCTGCCTCCTGATTGGAAGTGGCAGTGACCCAGAGCTGCTCTGTGTTTCCAGCCCTGGAGTCCTGCCACTCTCTCATCCTCCCCAGCCACACCGAGCAACTCCCCTGAACATTATCCTTCCTCCCCCCAGAACGTGTCCAGCACTGCCTGCAAACACAGGTTACCAAAACAAACCAACCCACGAGCCAAAGGGGGGCAGCAGGACGTGATGTGACCCTTACACGTGCTGTGCAGGATGGGGAACCACCAGGACTTTACAGCTGGATGTGGTACAGCCTATTTTCTGTTGGCCTGACAATTAATAACATCAGCTCCTACTCCCCAGACGTATTAGCCAGAATGCACATTAACCAACGTGCACAGACGCCTCCTGCTCTTGCTGGGGTGTTTGAACACACACAACACCGCACAGCGGGCAAAAGCCAGCAGGGGAACAGCCTCTAATTAGCCAGAACGTGGATGGGAAACCTCCGTGGGGTGTGGTTTTCATACCACCCAATCAGCCTCATCAGGTTACCCACTATGGGCAGGATGATTTTTTTTTTAAGCGTTCCTTTGAGGCAGATAAAAGGTAACACAAATTATCTCAGCAAAACACGCTCCAGGCTGTGGGGCTAAAAAAGGAGCTTTTGTCTCCTTTGTAACTGAGGGGAGATAAAAAGCAGCCTCTGGATCCCCTCCCTCTGCTCCTCACAGCCTGGGGGTCATGGTGGGGGCTCAGCACCCCCATCCTGGAGGGCTCGTCCCCGCACACGAGCACCCAGCACACTCCTGGCTCTGGTCAGTGGGAATTCACTTCAATTCCAAGGCCACAGGCTCCAGATCATCAGTGGGAGACTCGTGGCCCAGACAGCCTAGAAGGTGGTCAGGCAGGTTTTGAAGCAGCTCATCAGCTTGTCTGTAGTGCTGAGGCCAGCACTGGATCCTTCTTCCATCGGCTTCCCCAGCACAATGAGAGAGAAACATCCTTGGGGATCCTCAGAAATGAGGACAGAAACTCTATCCTTCTCCTTAGCTCTGCTTTCCATGGAAAACTACAGCGAGAACTGTGCTATTAGCATTGCATCAGTCATTTCTTGCACTGCAACAGGCAAACCATGGGTGTGCTCCTGCAGGACAGATCCTACAGCCCCAGTCCCCTTCTCTCTGCTCTGCAAAAAAGCCAAGCAGAAGACAAACAACCTGCTGCTGCTCCAAGTCCAGGAGCTGGGCCCTGGCTTTGAACTGATCTCCTGCTTGGACTGGGCTCGCTGGATTTCAGAACGGTCCGAGTTCAGAGCGGCAAAAAAGTACAGGAACCAGAAATAATAAAACAAAAAATGCAGGAATGGGAAATAATGAAATCCATGGGAGGAAAGGGAACAAGAGAGAGACCACCAGCAGCAGCACACAAAGCCAGCCTCATGCAATGAAGATGCAATAGACTCCAGCATATGACACGTGGCTCATATTCTGCTGAGATTCCCAAGTCTCAGCAATTCCCACTCAAATCCACCCAGTCTCCTTTTCTGTCTGCACACTCCTAGCAGGAAAACAGCCTGTGGAAAACAGGTAGCTTGCTTTGCAACGCTGAATATATCCATTCTCCTTTAATAAGAAGGCACTGGCATCAATTAGAGGACAAAACCATTAGACACAATTTGTTTATTCAAATTAGCAACAAGGCTGTGTCAGAGCCCCGGCTCCCCACGGCCCTGATCTCAGGCAGGGTTTGAGGCTGACTGATTGATTGAGCCACCCACAGTCCCCTGTTGACTCCAGCAGGCTCTGGACAGCCTTGTTCAAGCAAGGATCTCAGCATTCCAAGCTCCTGTCAGGGCTGCCCTGTCTGCCCCTGGTCCCCAGCTGTGCGACTCCACGGCTGAGCCTTGTCCCCACGGACCTGGTTTCACTGACACCTGGCTCCATCACCGCCCAACTCACCCTCTGGCCAGAAACACACACCCAGGTGCAGGAATTAGCCTTCCCCATGGATCCATCTCGCCTGATTCAGCTTTTAGTTCCCCAGAGCTAAGCAGATCTTAAAAACAGAAGCCTCCTGAGAAGTTCCATCTCACCAGGACCCCTTTGATCCCCACGGGGGTTTCTCTAAGGGTGTGTCCCCACACTACTCAGCCACTAATCCAGTCTCCAGCTGTACAAAGTGAACACTTAACTTGCTGTTGCCTGAAATGTCCTTTGGAGCTATTTCCAAAGGGTTTGGGGAGGGACCTGCACTGCTCCCTGTCCCTCTCAGTTTATGAAAGGCTCTCACACATCACTGCACAGAGCACAGTGTCAGGCACTGGCTCCCAGGGTTAATTGGCCCTCAGCATCTCTGGGGCTGCTTCCTCCTTTAATAGCCAATTAGACCTTATTAGCTGCGTTGTCATTTACATCCAAGGCTCCCAGCAGCAGTCCAGAAGCTACAAATTCACTCATCAGCCCTTCTCACAGGGCTGCCTGGACTTCTGCATCACCAGCTGACCCTTCTGCTCTGCTTGGGGCCTCTCTGCTCCAGGACACCTTCTGCCAGCAGCTCACCTGGGTGCTGAGGTTGAGGATCACCTGCAGGGAGCCCAGATGGAAAACCAAGGGAAGGTCTGACCCCCCAGTGTGTTCTGTGTGTCTTTAATAGGCTCCAGACATATTAAGCAAAGCCCTGTCTGCCCACAGCCATCCCCCAGAACATGTTGACACACTGCAGCACAGATCAATAGGAAGAGCTTGATAATGGCCATTGATTTTACAACTGTAATGAAGTTGTTGAGTCTCTGATTCACCCATTAGTAAGGGTTCATTGCACTGACCTGCAGGGCAAGGGGATTGAGAGGCTTTGTTTTCCCCTTTTTAAAGAGCAAGCACCACTTGTTAACGAGAAATCACCGGGTTCCCTCCTCATTATCTCCCTGCTTCCTCGTCCCCTGACCCATTCCACGCTGCCATCCCAGCTCCCAGCCTCACACTCCCAGATCCACACATTTCTCCTGCCACAGGAGGTTTCCTAACCCGCCTGCAGCAGATCTCTGGACCAGATGGACTTGCCTCCTCCTTGCAGAGCCCAGTGCAAATTTCCCTGCTTTTCCTGGATTGAGGTGACCTTGTCCCACCTGTCCCTGTCCCAGCCCAGCTGACCCCACACACAGCTTTTGGCAACGCCATCAGAAGAGTTCTGGTTTGAGAAACAACACTGAGGAGAAGATGTGTGAGGGACTGAACCAGAAAGGACTGGCGGGAAGGGAAGATTCAAAGGCACATCACGGATAAGATTAGGCCAGGATATAAGTCCTCCTAATGGAGTCTCAGTGAGGCTGTGCTCACAGCTCTGTGTCTGTACACAGAGAGATAAAGCAAGGCATCCAAAACCATAAAACCAGAGATGTTTAAATTAGAAGGGATCCAATGGAGACTAATAAAATGCTGGAAGGAATTATGTATCAGCATCTACATAGAGGTTGAATGAACACAACACGCTTTTCCTAGAAAAGCAGCAGCTAAAGCTGATGTAGGAGAGATTGGGAGAGCAAGATAATTCCACCATAAAGTGCAAGAGAGAATCACTTAGAGATGGAGCAGATATTTAAGGATGGCATTAAAAAAGAAGAAATGAACGTGCAGCCACGGAAATGGGAGAAGGCTGCTTTGTTTCATGTGACAAAAACCAAACAGGTTTGCATTAATTCTGCTTTCACAAACCCAGAGGATCATTCCAAGCAGCAGTTTCCAGTGCTGCTTGAGCAAATACCTCCTCCAAAAGGCTTTGTGGGTCAGTTTTCAACAGCCCAGGTGGCACAGAGAGGTTGCTGTGACTCTGTGGCTGATGACAGAGGTGCAGCATGTGCTGGCTGAGCCTGGCTGGGATATATTAGATCCCAAAAGGCATTGGGTACTGCTCCCCAACCTACTCCATCCCCTGATCCCTCCTCCTCAGCCCTCTGTACCTGTGTCCCTGCTGCCACAAGTTTCCTCTGCCAACAGCCCAGGCAGATTTCCACACTTTCCAGCCTCACACTAGGCTGGGACTTGGGAGATAGAGGTGCTAATTTGAGAGCTTGCTACAGGCAATTCCTTTCATTTTCTCTGTGCCTCTGCTTCGTATCTGGATCGTAAGAACAAATGTTACTGTCAAACCAAAAGTCCATCCAATAATTCCTACTAATAGCCTCCCGGCCTCTGGCTACTCTCAGGTTAGGAAACTTCTGAAACTGATGTTGTTTATATATTTAATAACTGCTAAGTGCTTTTCTCTTCCCTGTGCTTGCCCAGTTTAAATCTGTGAAAACTTTCTCTACTCACGACATCCTCTAAGCTCAACGTATCAGTCACCTGTTGCACAAAACCATGCTCTGAGCAGACACACACTCCCTGGGCACCCAGGGAGGCAGGGACAGGGTCCCCTGCACACTGTGGCTGAGTTTAGCCCTGCCTGAAACCTGCAGGGCCCATCAGAAGCTGATGAATTGTTCTCTGCTCTCACGTCTGTCTCGGGGCTGGGTTATCTGTGCGGAAACACAATTTGTTTGCCGATATCAAAACGCTGCCGCTCACCTGAGGGATTAGCGCCCTGACAAAATCATTAGAAACCTGATGCACTAGTAGGAGGCCTTCTGAGTTCATGGAAAATTCATTCTTCAGCCCTAATGAATGTCTTCTTCCAAACACCAGCAACAGCAACACCCCTGTTTCTCAGCTCCCGCCAGACCGACCAGACACACGCACGCACGATTTGGGGCTCGGCTGACTCTCAGACCTTTCAAACACCCCAGTGGCATGGGGAACAAACCCCACCACCACACCTTAACCCCCCCTGCATGAAGAATGAGTCCCAGTGGCACGGGAAGCCCCTGGCTAAGCAGTGCTGGGCTCCTTCTTACTCCGCTGCGCTGCTCCCACGTCTCTTCCCTTGCCTCCTGCATCCTGTTTTCCCCCAGGCACTGTGCACAGGAGACAAAACACTCCTCTTGTAGCTCTCTCCCTGCGAGTTGCTACTCCTGCCTGCATGACGTGGAGGAGCTGGCAGTGAGTCACTGTCACTCCTGGGGAAGGGGGAGAGAAGCGACCTTCGTTTTGCTGATTCACTGCCAAAAACCCCCACGTACCACAAGCTGTCTGCTCCACATTCAACCTCCTTCCACAGCCTGCTGGAGAGGGATTTTTTTTGAGGTTTTTTTTTTTTTTCCTGCTGCCCTGCCACCAAGGTGACACCATCAAACATTTCCCTCCAAACAGTGCTCCAAGCGACGCTGAAATTTGCATTTCAATTTGAAGTCGTTCTTACGGTTCAAATGAGAACCCCTGAAATCGTGGTTGTGCAGCACAACTCTCCTGCTCTGCTGACATACACACACACTACATGTATATTTTTAGTCTTGATCCCCACATTAGAGAAAAGTCACCCTCTTAAAAGAGCAGTTTTATTGCCAAGCGATATTAGCACAATGAAGAAAATTGCTCCTAATTTTTATAAATTATCTCATCATCTGCAACTAATTAGCAGCTGTGGAAAGCTGGGAAATCTCTGTTCACCCTGGAGAGACCAGCCCTGAGCTATGCAGAGCTCAGACATCCCTGATGGTCACGGATTCCATGGGAATTCTCCCACCAGGTGAGCAGCTGTGCAACCTCAGCATCACAGAATAATTAGGGTTGAAAGGGACCTCTGGAGATCATCTCTAGTCCAAACCCGTGGTGAGGGATAGTTGTGATGCAGCTTAGCTGGAAACTTTATTAAAATCCAATTTAATCAAGCTGTTGTGCCTCTCCATTCTCCTTACCCTTGCTCCCAGGCTTGTGCCTCTTGTCTGTGCCTCTGTAAATGTGCCTATAAAAGTAAAATGAGCAAGCAGCCAACGGCTAAATGGCACTTAATCAGAAGAAAATGTATACCCTGGTGGATAGCAAACTGCTATTAAGTTGGGGAGGGGGAAGACAGAAGAAAATAATAAGCTATAAATGGACAACCAAATAAATCTCCTGCAGCACCAAGTGAGAGCACATCTGGTGAGATGCCACCTCCAATGAGTTGTGAGCAAAATATTTATTTGCAGCCAAGTACCTGGCAGCAGGAGTGGGATTAGAGCTCAGAGAGCTTTCCCTGCCCTCGGAGGCAGCAGCACATCGGGTGCCTGCCCTCTCTGGCTGCAGAAAAATCTGATCTGAAACCATCCTGACCGGGCTGTGACACTGCCCACGCAGCTTGTCCCGCCACAAGGACTCACGTGTGGAAATCCACCCCCTCTCCAGCCCCACCACCAGCCCAAAGGGTCCCCAGGCAACACACCAGAGACTCCAGAGCTTTCAATGCCACAGGACTTCTACACCTCTGATCCCCTGAGAGTGCCTTAATTTAATATAGAGCACGTCAGCATTAGGAGAAAATGGGATTTGGGACTTGGAAGTCCCTGAGGGAAAAGCTCCTTGGAGAGGGGCATCACTGCAAAGGGGATTATCACTATAATCACAAGATTAGTTGAATAATCCCAGCCTAAAATGGAGGTTTTGTTGTCTGCAGGATGCTCAGCACCCTCCTGCTTTCATGGAAATACAGTGCAAAGCGGGGTCAGATTGGAGGAACAATGTGGAGAAAGAGGGATGTGAATCAGCAAAGGCTGTGCCATCCAAATCCGTCAGTGTGACACTGCTCTGTGGCCCCAGGCCAGTCCCCATCTCCCAAACCCTGACAATACAGCACATCCACATTGACTTTTGATTCCCCCACAGCCCCTCTTTGCTTCACATTGTGCTGTTTTACAGATTTAATGCAGTAACAGAGCTCAAGCCTCCTAAAAATGTCACACACCCCCTCTCCCCCCCCCAAAATCCAGTCCTTCGGAATTCAAAGACAATGTGCCAGGGAAAATACAACAAAACAAAGTAAAATAAACCTCCTCTCCTAATCACCCAGCCTGGCTCTTCCAAGGAAGCTCTTGCACAGTTGAATTGCACAAAGTAAACAAATAATTACCAGCTATTTTCTTCTATAGGTCAGAAAGCAGATTAGTTAGGCTGGGACTGAAATCTAAAGAGTGTGTTTGGCGTGCTCAGGCTTATAAGAAGGAGGAAAAAAAAAAAGCCAGAACTCTGTGCCACAACCAGAGTTCTCAGCTCCTGCTGCTCTCCCAGACGAGGATTTTGATGCAACAAGAAAACCCACCTGGTCTGCCCACCCAGGCTGGAAAAACACAGAAAACCAATGCTAGTATTTTTACATTTCCAGGTTCCTTGGATTTGAACTAAATACCTGGGGAATGATTCTCTGAGAAGGCACAACCAGAGTTTTGATGCTTCCCCTGGAGATGGTTAATCTTAACAGAACAATCCAGATGCCTCAAAACCTGGGGACACACTTGGCTGAGGTTCGTTGCCAGAACCAGGAGGGAGAGAGGAGGGGTGTGAGAAGCAAAGCCTGCATTAGATTTCACTGGGTTGGTTTTTTTTTTCACTTCTGCACCTAAAAGCAAAATTCAAATTCATCCCCCCCCCCCCTTCAAGCCTGGCTGTGAAACTGGGAAGGATGTTCCTGGTGGTGAGAAACTTGAGGTCAGGGAGCTGGTAACACTTTTCCCCCACGGCACTGGAGAACCTGCTTAATTCAGCCCTAGTGGAGGGGGAAAAAAAAAATCTATCAAAGCGGCAGAGAAGTGATGATATGCCAAAAACCACGAGTGAACTCCCGTGAACTGCCAGGTCTCACAGCAGAGCCTGTGCTCCAGCAGCTCCCAGGGGGAGCAGGGGCTTTAAGCCCTGACAGGTTGCACTGACCTGTGCAAGCAAGAGCAGGTGAGGATGCTCTTCCCCCCACTGCTCACAGACCTCGCCATCCAAAAAGCCAAGCAGACAGACAGGAACCTGTTGCAGCTCCCTGCAGGTGCTGGATGGAGCTCAGAACACACACAGCCACTACTGCCTTTTCAAGCAGAAATAATGCTGGACTGTTTCCAGATGGGGAGGGTGGGGGAGAGCACAGAACAGAGCCAGGACATCTGAAACAAAAGTGTGCAGCTATATTTGGTAAATGACTGGTTTTCAGAAGGGTTTTAGTCACACAGATGCTCTTTTTTTCATTTCTTCTGGAATTATGCTGTTATTTATTCCAATTTTTGTTCTCACTTCACCTTTCAGTGTTAGAAACCATCCATGTTTCATGCTAAAGGTGGCCGATTTCAGAAACGCTCAAAGACAGTTTTCTGACAGTCAGGAGGAGCAAATGCAGCAGAGGGACCACGACCAGCCCCAAGCCATCTCTAGCAATGCACAGCTGCCTCCAGCACCATGGCAAAGGTCTTCATTAGCAAAGGTCCTTGTCACAGTGCAGTGTTTGGGGGACTGAAAGCATCTGCCAGGAGACCCCTGAGTGAGGGGCTTGCTGAGCCCTCTGATGCCAAAACACTCCTGTGGACCACAAATGCTGGAGCTGACACTCCTTGATAAGCAGTGACTGCTCCTCCAGAAACATTACAGGCTATTAAGCAAATGAGACATGTTATGGAAAGAAGAAGAAGAAGAGCTTGTAACTCCCTGTTGCTGTGTCAGCTTCACATGCTTGACAAGACTCACGCAGGTGAACTTCTGAGCCTCCTGCCTTCGCTTCATTTCCTTCTCGTAAATCCAAGCACAGTGGCCACAGATTAATTTTTTCTCTCTCCCTTTTTTTCTTCCAGGGCTTGAAATGCCCTGATGTCACTCAAGCAGAGTGTTGCCTCCACATCAGTCTGGAAATATCCCACGCTGTGCAGCAGCAGAGCCTCAAACAACTCCCGGGGTTACACACTCACCTGAGGTGTGCAGCACCTTCAGCTCACACCCCGTTGTCTTGCTCTGTTTTTCTGAGCTCTTTATTCTAAATACAGCCAGCAAAAAGCCAAACACCTGGCAGGATGCTATTCTACATTTATTTGGGGTTTCACTAACCCTTGTGCTTGCAGCTTACAGCTCATTTTTATCACCTGTGGAGAACTTGCAAAGTCCAGGGAGGAAACACAACCAGCCATCCAGCTGAACGTAGGTGACAACACACAGAGGCCAAGGATGGTTCCAGGAGGATGTGCTGCTCTCCCAGTGGCCATTCCTGCCCCAAATGTGCAGCAGTTCAGCATTCAGAGATTCCCACAGGTGCCCCCACATCGATCTGTGGGCTCTGTGCAGTTTCCCAGGGTCGTGGCTGTGCCTGTGTCCTGCTCAGGGCAACTACTCTTGATTCCCTTCTGCAGGGCTCGTGTTCCTGAACTGTCACACCCAGCCTCTCTCACTCTTTTTGTTCTCAGTGTCAACAGTTTTGCCCAGCAGTGTTTGCAGGGCTGGGGGGACTGAGAACAGAAACAGAAAACAGTAACCCAGAGATGGGGAATGAGTTCAAAGCGCTTTCCTGCTCAACGACAACCCAAGCTGCCAGCAAATAAAACTCTGGAGCTCATCAAGTAACTCTGACCACTGAGGGTGCTTAATAAAGATTACTTTTCTATGGCTCCACTTGCCTGAGGCATCATTTGTTCCTAATGAGATGCTCCGTGGGATTTAAAGGCACGAGAGAGGAACAGGCTTTCAGCCACAGCCACTGCAAGGGAAACGAGCTTTCTGCTCCAAAACCGAGGCAGATCAGACCCCTCTCCTACCCTGGGGATGCTCCTCAGTCTTGTCTTGCCAAGCTGGACAGCCACAGTGCTTGTTTTCTGCCAGGCCTGGCAGGCAGCTGTGCCACAGCATCACCTCACTGGTCATACTGGGGACTTGGAGATCCTGGACAAAGCCACTGCAGCCTCACCTGGCCCTGAGAGCCCAGCTGGGGCTGGTGAGGCATCTGGGGTGGCTATTGCATGGCTTTGCACAAGACCTACAAGGTATTTCCCTGCCAACTCAACCATTCTTTTGTTTTATCTTGTGTGATCGTGGCGTTTCTGAGCGTGGCTGGAATAATAAAGTACCTCCTCCCACTGTAGCAGGGCCCCCAATGGAAAACCAGGCCAAAAAAATTCCACATGCCACTGAAACTGGTATAAACACAACAGATAATAAATACTGAAGGTCTGCAACTGCCAAGCCATCTTCTGTGCGAGGGATGTGGAACAAAATGTCCTGAAGTGCTGGAGCCAAACAGCAGAATGGATTTCTGACACTGGGCAAGATGTGGGAGGATGAGGGGAGGCAGCTGAGCACGACCAGAAACCACCCTGCAGGCTGAAGGAGGGGTTAGGATTAGGGCCATCCTGCCCTGGGAAAATGAGAAGCCTGTGCATCGGGTCTGGTGAGAGGTGGAGACCATCAAATGTGTGTCAAACACGCATGGGCATCCACAGGCACAAATTCTGTCAGATCCTGGAGAACTCAAAGACTAAAAATCAGGGTTGGGAAGAGAGGGGAAATTGTAACGAGTGTGGAGATCCTCAGACAAACCCAAGCTGACACCACATCACAACTTTTCAGACTTCACTACCCCTTGGGCTTGGCAAGGAGATCACAGAAGTTTTAAGCTCATGTAGGATGAGCCTCAGGCTACATCTCAGGCATTCATCCTGGCCTGCACCTCCATGATAGGAAACCAGGGATAATTCCAGGGGACATGGTTTGTGCAGACCAGCTCCACTGAGCCTGCACTGAGGTACAAGTGAACAGCAATCCCTCCAGCAAGAAAAATATAATATATGGGGAAATAGAGCCTCTTCCTTGCCTTCTTCCTGCTACCTCAGCTCTGACTTCCTCCCTGAACACAATTTCACCTGGAACAACTTTTGGAATTTATAGAGACCAGGACATGCTCAGGAAAAGAGATGAAAATACAGGGTGGGCAGGCTCTGTCAGGCAGTGGCTCAGCTCTGTCTGTAGCCAAATTTATTAGCCCTCCTGACAGCAACAACAACCAGGCTAGCAAAGATGCAATATTTACAGAAGACAGTTTCCTTTGAACAGATAAGAGCATAATCCAGACAGGTTACCCAGTCTGATCCTGGATTCCTGCATCCCAGCTGAGCCTCCCAACCCACCAAAGACTTGATTTCCCTGTCTAAACTGCTTGAAAATTCTCGAATCCTCCAAGTAAGGAACGTAAAATATTCTGAAGCCTCAGTTACACAACTAAGAGGAAAATCAAGCCTCCTTCCCTCTTTGTGCTTTAGTCCTGTGCACCAGATGCTCCTCTCTCAGCCAGGTGCCCTTCCTGCATGCTGGAATCTCCCAGGCTCAGGCACCAGCTCCAGCAGCCAAGGGCAGAGTCCCACAGTGCTGAAAGGCGACTGCTCAGCACTGGGATCGGATCCTTTGCCTCCACAGGCACTTTTCGAAGCATCTGGAGCAGTTATGCCTTTGTGCCTGTCACTGGAGAGAGACGGGTCAGAAACGCATTTGAGGTGACAGGTGGCATCTGCACTGAGCCAGGGGGGCAGCTGAAGTCAGCTCAAAGTAGCTGGTGGCTCCCCTGCTCCAGCTCTCTGCTCTTGCAGAGGCACGTCATCAGTGGCCATTAATAATTTCTAGGCTGTCTCTTCGTGGTGCAACTGCAGCCCTCAAGATTGCCAGCACTCACTCCCTCCCTCCTACCTGCTGCAAGGGCCTGTCCCCCTTGCATCTCTCCAGTGCTCCAGGAGAGGTTCTGACAACGTTCATTTACTCCAGGAAGGATTAAATACCACATAGCCCTGTGCTAGAAACGCTGCCCAGGGACAGGTGGTGCCCAGAACAGGGCTCACCTCTCCAGAAGGTGGTGACACCTTCTGTTAGGTGATACCACTCCCACCCTGCCAGCAGGAGAGAAGAGCTACCCAAGAAACCTGAACAAGGATCAAACCACTTATACTGCAGTGAATAAGATCCTCACGAAAGCACAAAGCACTCATGGGGCCAAACTTTACTCTGGTGGCTCCATTCTAGAGGATGATGGCACAGCTGGTCCTTCCCCTTCACCACATCCATGTACCCCCCCAGACTGAGTTTTCCTTCAGGAATCCTTGCAGCAGATTAAAACTCAGTTTATTAAATAAGGCAGTACTCTAACAAGGGTAATCCACTGATAATTTCACTCATTTAAACCCCATTTTATCTCAACCAAGTAGGCTTATTTCCATTTAACAATCTTAATTCTTTTAGCACTTTCCAGCTCCCAAATTGGCTTCGACAGCAGCATTGACATTCAGCCACCACTTTCACATTGAGTTCCATTCAGTCTCTCCAAGCCCCTACAGTGTCTGGAGGTGCAAGAGGAATTCATTAGCGATGTCTTTGGGAAAATGAGCCTCCACTCCCTGCAGCCTTTGCACATCCACAGCCCTCACTTGGCAGGGGTCGAGTCGGGGCTGGCAGGGCTGGGATGAGCTGCTCCTCCACTCAGATCCCCCCCACTGCTCCCTTCTAACCCCACCTCTGTGCTGACACATCTGCTTCCTCTGCTTCTCTGGGCACTGAACGTGGCATTCCATTTTTCTCTGTGGCCCACAGAGCTCCCTCACCGCCCCCAGCCCCAAAAGCCCTGTGCTCCCTGCCCTGCCACTGCTCCAGGTCACCCCTCCCAGGCAGAACCAGCCATCTCCCAGCTCTTCCTCATTTCAGGGACTCCCTCCAGCCCCCCACAAAAGCAGAATTCCTTCTTTCAAGTTGTTCCCTTTTTCCTCAGCGTTTTTTTCATCAGCACAGCCAGCAGGTTCAGTCTCATCACAGCGAGGTCTCCCTGAGGGAGGAGAGGGACACAAAGTCGGGAGCCAGGCAAGAGCCCTCACCAGGATCTGTCCCACCTGCCTTGTCAGCAGGTTGTTCTCCACTTCCAGAATTGGGACTCTTCCAAACCCTATAGGTTCCTCACACCTGGATATCAAGAGCAAGAGTTTCTGAATCCAAGCCAGGCCAATTTGGGTCTTTTAGCTTTTACAGGGGGTGTGTTTATTTTACACTGAGCCAGAAGCAATTAGTTGCAGAGGAGCACTTGAGATAAGTGCCCTTTTAGGTCAAAAGCACCTATTCTGGGAAGGTTGCCCAACAGCCCTGCAGTGCCTAATGCCAGGCAAGAGGGCTTTAAACACCTCACTGAGCTCAGCATCCTGGAGAGCTCCTGAGCTTGCAGTCCACCCGTCCACAAGAACAAGGACAAAGGGGATGTGCCAAGAGTTACGCAGCAGGAGGGCAAGGAATAAGCCTCTGAGCACGAGGCATATCTGCTTCAAGCAGAAAGAAACCCTACCCTGCACTCACAGGGTGGGGATGTCAGCTCTGCTCCAACAGACTGGAGCTGGAGTGCCTTGCTGCCTTCCTCCTCCCATCTGTCATCCTCCACCTTCCCTTCTCAGACAGGTTGGAACAGCTCACAGGTAACAAATTCGGCTTTGTCTCAGCTTACCTTTAGAAACTTGGGCCACTGCCTTAAATCTGCAAGGCAGTCCTCTCCCTCACTTCCTGAAAAGGCCCTTCAATTCAAATCCCATTATAGTCCCTGCAGGTATGCAGTTCCCTAAAAGAAAGCAATGTGCTCTTCAGCCAGGCCCCCGCAGGTGCCCCATCCTCGGCACTGCTCCTGCCTGGGTGTGGACCTGCTTCCCCTGCGTGCTTATCCGAATTTCCTGACTCAGCCCCGCTCCTGTCCACATCCCAAAATTCCATTCAGGTGGTTCCTCACAGGCAGGTTAATTGGTCTGTGGGGAAGGACGAACCTGAGGCTCGGAGTATTGCTGATGCTGGCGCTAAGTTTGCAGGCGCTCTGGGCTGCCAAGGCTTTGCAGTGGGATGATACCAGCTCCAGCAAGGATGTTTAATTCAGGCTTATTTCTGCAGCAAAGTCAAGCTCAGCAGAGGGTGTGTGAAATCCATCCTTCCCCAGCTGCCCACACGGATAGCCAAGGGCGAGGGGCCGGGCAGCAGGAATCTGTAACGCACACTAATGCACAATCCCATCTCACGCCGCACTGGAGCTCTCTGCAGAAATTCCAGCTTTTTGCTGAAATTGGCTCAGAGCTCGAATTAATTTTGGCAGCTGTTTAGGCAGGGAACCAAGGATCTTTCATTCATGTAATTGACTTTTTTTATTCATATATATATATATATATGAAAAAATAATGAAAGAAATTGCAGAGTAGCTCTTGCTGTGACTGGGCTTTATCCCCACGAAACAAAAAGATCTGTATTAAAAATGGCTCAGCGGTTAAATACACAAAGTGCTGCCCAGGGGCAACAACAGGATTTAGATATAAACCAAGTTACATGACTCTCAGATCCTGATCCCCGGCTTTGGAAGAATCTTTAACATTCAGGGGCAAGTGTCAAAAACCAGATCTCTGACGCAAAACTCTGCACATGCACCTATCCATGTCCATCCTCTGCCCTGCCCTGGTGGGCAAATAACTCTCAATAAACAAGAAAATGAAGAGAGAGAGTGCTGATTTGCTGCTTAAGCACCACAGCTCTTTTCCATAACTACCAGCTGCCTTCCCCATCCAGATGCTCTGCACACAAAGATCTATATCTATATAATATTCATGTGGATATATAATGAATCAAAACAAAGCTTAAAGGCCTCTGGGGATGTATAATCTAACCTGCCTCTCGGACATTAATGAACAGGAACACATCAGTAAAAATAACTCAGCCACAGAGGTGCAAAACATGCCAAGAGATGGTCTGTCTCACTGAATCCTCCACTCTCCTCACTCCATGCCCTAAAATATGAATCTGCTGATTATTTATTATTCATATTATTATACTGCCGGGTTCCTTAGCTGTGGACCAGGAGCTCATTATGTTTTGTGTGACAAAACTGCAGCCTGGCGAGACGCTCAGCCCTCCCACACTGCTCTCCCACGCGAGGCAAGGGGCACTGCTGTGCTGCATGGGATGGGCCTGGCACATGCCACACGCACCTTCCTCCGGCACAGCATCATCAGTGGCAGGGCAGGTCACCCCACTCTGCCCCAAACCCCTGAATTTTCCCCCCAGAGCACGTGGCTCGGTCGATTTTCAAGCCAAACACTCTCAACCTCGCTCACATGCAATTCATGTAGAAACCCCCACAGTGAGAGAAACCAGCAATCCCTCCCTCTTTTTTGGTGCCCAGTGCTGCCAGGATTCCAGACAGACCCCTTGCTGCTCAGACCCAGAGCAAAATGAAGCAGGGGGTGCAGGACTTGGACGCTCCTCGGGTTCAGCCTGGCTCCCGCTCTCTCTCTCCCAGGGCTCCCGGCTTGGAAGCACTCGCTTTCCTCCCGCAGTTTTCCCTCACACTTCCCTGGTGCTAACCAGCCTCCTGCCTCTGCAGGCAGAGAGGATGCTGAGCACATCTCCCAGGAAGATTTGCATCCGTGGATTCAGTGGGAATGGCGTGCAAAGCCCTGCCTGGACACAGCGACTGTCCAGCGACCGCGCTCCGCTCACACACCAACCTCAGAGCCTCAGCGCTCTGCCCTGTGTCCTGCAGCACAGGCATTCCAGGGAACACTCATTTCAGAGTTAGATAACAGACCACAGCAGTCACCAGCCCCTCTTTGAACAGTTTCAGTTGCCTTTTCCTAAAAAAACCCCAGCTTTTATCCTTGAAGTAGCCTCTGTGAGCAAGTTGCCTTTACAAGATCCCTCAGGACAGGGAAGACCTGGCAAGGAGCCACTCTAGCCAGGCTGTAAGACAGCAATACCTGGGAGAACCACAAAGAATCAAAGGGTAAAATCTGCCCAGAGAATCTGGGAATGCCCTATGTCTGCAGCCTGATCCAGTGAGTGGCATCTCTGCCCCTGGGAGGGGGCACGAGATGGTCTTTAAAGCCATCTCGTTGGAGATGACTTGGAACGAGATGATCTTTAAAGTCCTTTCCAACCCAAACCATTCTGTGATTCATTGTAAGTCTAGACAAGGTTTTGCTGAGAGGACTTGAAATCTATATGGGTGGCTTTTTTAGAAATAAAGATTTATGCACATAACTCAAACCCCATAAATAAGACATCACTCTCCCAGCAGAATAATCAAAATAAAATTAAAAGGGCAAACAGCAAATGAATATTGTATTTTTCTCTGCCTCTCACCACTCCTCAGCAGCAAATGAGAAATAACTATGAATCTGCTTCACCTTAATGAACTTAACTGGGTCTTTTCAATATGGGGGGAAATATTAATATTTTATCCCAATAGCTGCACCCTTCTCCTCAAGCCAGGCTGTGATTACCACAGTCAAACAGAAAGGGACTTGAAAATGTGTATCCAAGGAGTGCTGCTGCCCCTCAGGTGGGCACAGCCTCGGGCACGGGGCCCTGCAGCCCACAATGGTTCCTTTTTAAGGATTATTTTTAATCCTTTACAAACAGGTTCACACTCAGGGCAGCCAGATAATCACACGTGTCTCAGTGCCCTGCTTTGCTTTCTGGGAAACAAAGACCCCCCTGGTCTGCTGCCTTCTGGTGAGGGGTCCTTACTGTGCCCCCTCGCCCAGGCAGCACCCAGCACCCCTGCTCTGACAAACAGCCATGGAGAGAGTCACCCCAGCCCATCCAGAGCTTGGTTATCCCTCAACACTAATCCTAATTACGAGGGGAAAGGTTTTCCAGCAACAGCACCACCATGTGAGACTCGGGGATTGCTTCTCTGCTGCGAGCCGATCTCAGCAGCCTCGTGGGTTCAGAGCCGGGGAAAGGCCATTTCTCTGCTGGGGAACAGCAAATCCACCGACAGTTTATTCCAGCTGCATCCACCAAGGGCTCGGATAAGGCAGAAAGCAGCAGTGCAGATGGAAGGGAGTCTGTGCTTTGCCCTGCCTGGGTTAAATGTGCTTCTCCCCACTTGCAGCAGGAGAGAAGGGGAGTTTTCAAGCCGTGTCAGGCAGCTGGGAATAGGCTATGGGGACATGGGGGTGGCACAAGCCAACCTGCCACAAAGCCCCAGCTCTCCCTGCCTGCAAGAAGAGGCACAGCTCTGTTTCCCCCCACCTCAGCCTGCACACCTTGGGAGGAAGCTTTTGTACCTGCCCCTCATCAGCACCTTCCTTTCACAGCATCCAGGGGACTGGCTGCACCTTCATCATCACCAGTGTCGCCACCACCCTTTAAAATGTTAATGCTGAATAACACACTGCCTTGTGGGATCCTCTCTGCAGTGCCTGCAGGAGAATTATGTATATCCTCTGGGAGCTGGGGAAGCTCAACTAAACGCTCCACAATTCTGTTCATTGCCATTATCGTTCATTTTTGGCCTCACACATTATTTTAGTGCTTCTCCTTGCAGCTCCAGCCCTGCAGCTCAGACACACCATGTACAAACTGCATCAGACAGGGCAGCTCTGGGGCCTTTATCTCACAGAGGAAGTGGTTTAGTGTATCATAAGCACCTCAGGAGGGTAATTTAACAGGGATTCAAGGCCACACAAGCTCTGCTACCCGGGTGTCTGACGGAGGAATAGGTAGGGAATGGAGGGAACGTTTCCAGTCTGCCTCTTCCCAGCTACTTCAGCACGCACAGCTGAATTCCAGTGGTTTCCCCCTTGGGATCTCTGGGGGATCCCAAGAACATTTCTCGTGACATGAAAAGCTCAGAGAATTGGGAATGTTCAGCCTGGAGAAGGGAAGGCTTCAGGGTGACCCTAACTGCAGCCTTGCAGTGCCTGAAGGGAGCCAAAGGAAAGATGGAGAGAGACTATTTCCAAGGGCCTGGAGTGACAGCACAAGGGGGAACGGCTTCCCACTGGCAGAGAGTACATTCAGATTGGATTTTGGGAAGAAATCCTTCCCTGTGAGGGTGGGGAGGCCCTGGCACAGGTTGCCCAGAAAAGCTGTGGCTGATCCATCCCTGGAAGTGCCCAAGGCCAGGTTGGACAGGGCTTGGAGCAACCTGGGCTAGTGGAAGGTGTCCCTTTGCCCATGGGCAGGACGTTGGAATGAGATGATCTTTTGTGCCCCTTCCAACCCAAACCATTCCATGATTCCAGTTCCACGACCAGAGCAGATGCAGGAGATTCACAGCCCCTTAGGCATTCCAGAATTTTGGAAACAGGGACAAACATCCCGGGCTGGCACTTCTGGTGACACCTGAGCATCAGTTTGGATTTGTGGAGGCTTCGACCACAAACTGTTTCTCTGGTGCATGAAACCACAAAGCACTGGGATGGATTGTCCACCAGCTGAGCCAGGGGTGGATAGGGCAGAAAAACCACAAGTTCCACCCCCCAAAAATACCCTTAAATGCTAGAGCTGCGTCTTGCTTGTGGTATGAAGTTTGCAGAGCTGGGAGGCAGAGGCAGGGAAGGGATTTACAGAGGCAGTTACAGACAGGAGCACTTTAAAGAGCTGCAGGAGGCCTTGCAAGGATTCTGCCAGTAGATCATATGTCAGTGCTGCTAGTTAGGACAATGCCATGTATAAACCACAACTTTGGCTTGTATATGAATTTTAAATGAGCTGTTAGCACACCCAATGAATCCTGCCAGAGAATGCCAATTTAGGGCCCTGACTGTCTGCTCTGTAAGACCAAGTAAATAACTCAGTAAATAACTCAGGCAGATTTCCTGACACTTTACTGAGCATGAGTGAACAAACAGAAAGCAAACCCAGGATTATTCCTACAGACATTGTGTGCTGCAGGAAAGCAGGGCTGGGGGAGATGCCTCTCTCCAGCTTTTGGTGGGGTTGGATCCAACACAACGTGTGCAAGGGCACGCTTTGGGCAAGCACAAATTACCGGGGTCCCGAGATATTTTGGGAGGCTCTTTCAAGAGCTGCAGGATGTCTCAAGGCAATTCCTTACACACCTCCTGGAGCTCTTAAAACTGCTCAGAACATGCCAATCCCTGCCTGCTTCTTCATACCCTGAGCACAACCAACTCTTGAGCATCTGTAGAGATGATACTTCACCAAGGCAAGACCAGGTGAGCTGAGTGACACACCAAAGACACTCCTAGTAAAACATCACCCTTTTGGATAAAGCTTCTAGAGCTGTTTCCCCCCCCCACAAAGGTCTCTAGAACAATGTTAACAAGGAGGCTTTTCTCCAGGACTGGAGCAGAAGGGAACACAGAGAGTTTTGAGGCTGAAAAGAAACGGTTTGCACTGATGTTTTTTCCTGTATGTCAAGAAATACAGCAAAGATAGCCTGTTCCTGTGCATCCAAAGGCACGGGGAAGGTCACCCTGTAGCCAGTACTCAGCTCCCTTTTCCTGCACAGATGATGCCTCTAAAGCTCACTGCAATGCAACACTCGCTGTGGGCCCCGTCCAGGCCAGCAAAAATTCCTGTCACTGTGTGCTCAAAGATTAGGCAATCTGCTGCCTAGAAACTCCACTGGGAAATTCCAGGGCCAAGATCCACCCAAAACCCCAAAAAGCAGCAGCAGGGAAGCTCAGGGTTTGGTTCACAAGCCAAGTGCCCCTGACTCAGCACCACTGTGCTTCCTCCTACCTGGAAGGCAAGTGCTGCAGAAAATCATCTCCCTGCTGATGAACCCACCAGGACATTGCCCATGTCCACCTCCCATTACTGATCATCTAATAGTGCACTGTTCAGCAACCAGATGGCTTCGAGGATTATTTTAAATATTAGCTTGCATTTTCTTTGAATATTTAAATGTTCATTCTGGTCTGTTTTTCCTTCCCTATGCAGAGCCCTGATTTATGTTGCTAGATAGCATATCTCCCTGCCTTGCCAAAAGCACGCATTTGGGAATGATTTCAGGGCTGCTGGTAATATTTTTTCCCCCTCCTTTTATTTTCTGCTTTATTTTTTATGAACTTTTTTGTTGGAGATGCTGTAAAAATGAAACTGTGTCTCGAAGAAACAACACTCATCAAACCCCCAACAACTCCATGTGGAGAACCCCTGAGTGCCCAGCAAGCTGAGACCTGGAAGGTGGGAGCTAATCCCACTTGGCAGGTGTGGTGCAGGACACATTTTAGCTTCCAGTCCTCAACCAGGACCTCAAAAGCACAGTCCCACCTCTCCAACAGCTTCCAGTTTCACTCTGGGTTGTGAAGGTGGGCAACCACCAGTCCCCCTTCCCCTCACACTGCCAAGCACCCGCAGTACCACCCCCAGAGAAGGGGCACAAGGCATGAAGAGGGATTTTTTTTTCCCCACCTCAGCATCCTGATAATTCACCACCCACCCCCAGGAGATGCAGGCTGCAGAGCTGAGCCCGTGCAGTGTGAGAGCTGCACATGACTCACAGCTGCTGGGGACAGAAAACACAGCACAGACCCTCCCTTGCCAGGTTTCTGAGCTGCTTCCATGCTCCACTAGCAGAGGGGAGAGGTAACTTTGCTTCAGGTGTCACCCGTGAAAGGTGCAAATGGAGGACAGGAATAGATTTGCTGCTTATCTGCAACGAAGAGTTAATAAAGCCAGCTGGGAGCTGCAGAGAGAGCAGCCTGGAGAAGCAGTTTCCTTTCTAAACAACAGAGCAAAGTGTCAATACTTTGAGGCAAGTTTCATTACAGGCTTTCTGGATGCATTTCTGCCTCCTAATCCTGCACAGGCAGCGAGGGAAGAGGATGGTGCCTCTGCCTGAACGCTGTTTAATACAACCCAAAGCAGACCAAATGCACAGGATTTTCTTACAAATGGAGAAATCTGGATTTATTCACGTCCTTGTGGCATCACTTAACGAGGGGCCGTTTGGGCTCAAAAACTTATTGCTCATCAACGGAGGACAAATACATCAGTGACAGAGAACTGTTTCATTTTATGTGGAGCTCAGGGTGGGTAGGATGTGGCACAGGAGGGCAGGTTTAATTCCTCAGTGTCTCTTTGAGGGGTGGCTTTCGATTTATACGACACGAGATTCCCATCAGGCAACGCTGACACCGTAAAAAAATCAATGCAAGGGCATAAACTCACCACAAACCGAATTTCATGTACAAGAGGGAGGAGAGAACATTTCCAAAATGCAGGTGGGACATTGTCAAGAGGGAGGAGAGAACATTTCCAGAACAGAAGTGCTCAGCAAATGAGCCAACCCCACCTGAACAGGGAGCACCCCGCCAAGGCGGGGAGCCTCCACAGCATTCCCTTGTCCAAGAATTCCTACACACAGTGGCCAAACAGTGAGTGGATGGTGTTCAAACACAAGCCAGAGCGAGGTCTGTACTCACCAATCCTCAGGGAATGGGGGCTGGCAGAGATCCTCATCAGCCACAGCAGAAGGAGCACCAGAGGCGCCAAGACACGGGGCATCTTCCATAAATCCTCATGGAGCCCTTTGGTGGTCTGGGCATGACATAACTCTGCAGAGACACAACACAGGCCCCCGTGAGCACCTCTGCTCCCCCTGCAGCCCCTCACAGCAGGGTGGCACTGCCCCCAGCTCGCCAAGCACTTGGGACAAAGAATCTATTTACCGAAGCTGTTTACGGACTATGAATTATTCAGGGATTGGAATCAAGACTGGGCAAAAAGCTTCTAACCAGAAAAAAAAAAATGAAAAGAAACACAAGGAAAAGTCCAAATATTTCATCTTGGCATTTTTAGCATTTCAGCAAAAACAAGTGGAAATCAATATTGAGTCACATCTCTAACTTTTATTCTCACCCACCCCCCTCTTTTATTTTTTTTTTTTTCACTCAGAACAGCCTGAAACTCAAAATTTAAAACTGACTTCTGGTTTTAGGATAGGACAAAACACTTTCATACCAAGACACGATGTGAGGGATGAGTGTGGGCACAGACGGAGAGTCACTTTGGCCTCACCAAACTAAAAACCAATTCTTGGTAATGCTCCTGCCCCCGTGACAGTCACACCTCCTTCCCTCCCTTTCAGGAACAGGAGGATTCACCACAAGACCAAGATCAGGATCATCTTTTTCCCACCCCAACACACAGAGGTCTAAGTCCCAAAGTCAAAACCATCAAAACGAAGAGCAGAAGGCAGAGGATACACAGATTTATCACTAGCACAGATATTGGCACTGGCTGTCCCAGAGCAGACTCCACAGCACAGTTCAACAAATTTGTAACATATACCATTTTAAACAGCCACATGGAGGGGAGATTTTTACTTTGTAGAAAAAAATGGTTGTCTCTCGAGTTGATAAAATTATCTCCACAGGCAGCAACGTCCTTAAACGCTGACTTTGAGTGTTTCATCTGTTACCTTATCTCTCCCTTCTCCAATTTTCTGGCAAACATTCTCACACTATTCCATTTGTCTAATTCTTGGGCCAAATATTAAAGTCCTGACACAGGCAAAGTCTTTAATCTGCCTTTGAAGTTACCAGGAGTTTTGTCCGGGAAAAAAAAAATGTAGCTTTTTATTTGCAATTTTTCAATTAATCTATTTTTAGATTACATTTAGACTTTCTCCAGCTTATCTCAGCAGTCTCCATAGGGACTATCCCTTTTTACAGACAGGAAATACGGAGACATGGCCACAGAAATAAAGACAATACAGGGTGCACTGGGACATCTCCACTCTTTGGGGTTTGATCATTTTCTGGGTCACGTTTCCCTCGGGAAGCTCCCACCACCAGAGGATCCCAATCCTCTCTCTTCCAGAAAACTGAGGGATCCCATGCTCAAATGTCAGTTGTACATTGGAAGGGCATCCTGATTTCAGTGTGCTCAACCCACTTTCAAACAGCAGAAACTCCCCCAAACCACCTGGAAATCATTAACCACCCCTGAGAGAAGGGTAATGGCAATTTTCTCTCTTTCTTTTTTCTTTTTTTCTTTTTTTTAGTGGGAGTTACAGAGTAATTCCTAAGGAGGAAAAGCCCTAAAAGGTTAAGCACATGGGAAATTGCTTCCTTGGAAGCACTGGCAGCAGCAGAGACAGATCGTGGAGCAACACATCATTTGAGCACTTTGAAGCAGTTACTTCACAACTTTCCAAGACACTGAGAAAACAGCAGGATCAGGTCAAATTTACTCACACCAGTGTTACAGCCCTGGCTGGGGGGGCTCATCCTGGAGAAAAGGAGGCTCAGGGGGGACCTTCTGGCTCTGCAACTCCCTGACAGGAGGGGGGAGCTGGGAGGGGTCAGGCTCTGCTCCCAGGGAACAGGGACTCAATGATCCTGGAGGGCTTTTCCACCCTCTGTGATTCTGTGAATCACCCACCTCAAACGAGTGGTTATCACTTCAGACTCTGCAAAGACAAACTGCACAAGGTCTGGGAGAAGGTCCCGTGACTTCCAGCTCTGAGGGACAGATCCCAAGGCCCCCTCTCCTGTCTGCAGCCAGGTTTGGTGAGGAGCTGAATGCAGACGTTCCCAGGGAAGCAGCAGCTGCCTGTGCACCACCAGCTCAGAGTTAACAGCAAGCTAAATAATAAATACAGGGCACCTGCTGAGCTCTGCTCCACGAGCAGCAGGGCTGTAATTACCTAGAACATGGAGCACAGGGGGATGCTGCCTCCACCTAACGCATTCCCCACTGCTCCAAACGGCTTTCCCAGCGCTTGGATGCTCGAGCACCAGCCCTGGGAGCAGCTGGGAGCGAGAGAAACACGCACCTTGGGGTTTGCCAAACAGCAGAACCACGCAGGCTCCTACAAGCCATGCCCACGGACCATCTGGCTGATGGAGGGGCTTGGAAAATACCTGGGGAGTGCGACACCAGCGTGCTCCCCCCACCCCTAAACCACAACTGCACTGCTGAGCAGCGGGGACAGAGGCTGGGATTCAAGATTTAGGAGGAGGGGGAAAGGGGAGAGATGATTTTCCTCCCAGCCCAGCAGCAAGGCTTCTGCTCTTGAAGGTGTTTCTTCATCTGCCCAGCCCTCACGTCTCACCTGCCTCCTCCTCTCTAAATTCAGGCAAGAAACACAGTTCAAATCCCTTCACTGTAAAGTAACTTTTGCCTTGCTCACCTTCCCAGCAGCTTTTGCATCCTTACAGCTGCGAGGGGCACATCTTGTGTGCCTCTCATCCCCCCAGGACCATAAAACATCCCTTCTGCCCAGCTGCACCAGGCAATCAGCGGTACAGTTTGGGTATTGACTCCAGTGCAGCCCGAAATTCTGCACAGAGAGGGAGGGAAGATAACCTTCCTTCAAAGAAGGAAGCCAAGAAAACACTTTAAGAGGCAAGGATATATAGCAACTTGCTGCACTAAGTCTTGTGCATGTGAAGATGACTTATCCCAAACTCATCCTCAGCACAGTTTGCTGAAAATAAATCAAACCAACTTCCTCTGCTGAAGTTTCCACCAAGAACATGTCACAGCCTGTACATTTACAGCTCTTGCTGTAATGGCTCCTCTTTACTGTATGACAGCATGCTGTGATAGCCTGCTTGATGGACAGCTGTTTATGGAGCACTCTCAATCTGCTACCCCCAGAAGGAGTGGGCTGCTTGGAAAAGAGTTTGCTGGGTCCTTGAGGGTGGTGGGTGCATTGCTGAGTAGCTGGTGGATCATGAGCTGACCCCCTGGCTTCTCTCTGTGCAGCACAAGTATGTAATTCTTTCTCTGTTAAGCCCCTTTTTCATCTCTAGCTCTGAAAATTCAAGAGAATAAAATAAATCAGGGCTATCCTGAAGAGTTCTGCCTTCTCTCTGGAGATAAAAGTCCCTAAATACCAAGCAGAATTATGGACGATTTGCTTCTCATGGGGAGAAACTTGCTTCTGAAACAACTTATGCATTTTTAATGACTGTGTGAGATGGTGCTCTTCTTCACTGCTATCACCACAGCGTCCTGGTATTTGGAGATTTTTGCAGAAAAATTCTTAGACAGTGGAGCAAAAGCCAAAAGGCAGAATAAAATGTTAAATCACACCGAAGAAAAACCACCCTCCTCAAGCTGCCATGCTGATAATGAAGAGTCCCTGAAAAGCAGCCACCTCTCTACTTGTTCCCTCTGCCCAGCCTGCCAAGGGCACTCAAGAAAATCCAATACATGCTGTTATTTCATGGAATCACAGAATGGTTTGGGTTGAAAAGGACCCCAAGGATCATCTCAATCCACCCCCTACCATGGACAGGGACACCTTCCACTAGCCCAGGCTGCTCCAACCTGGCCTTGAACACTTCCAGGGATGGGGCAGCCACAGCCTCTCTGGGCAAGCTGTGCCAGTGATTTCTGTTCACACCTCCAAAAACACCCTCGCCCTGCAGAACTTGACCACCACCTGCAGAATCTGCCACCTGCCCTGCCACATCTGGCCCAGGGGAGCTGGGGAGCCCTGGAGATGGGCTGCAATCCCAGCAAGACAGGGCACAGCATCTCCAGCTTGCACTGGGAGGCAGTGCCAGGACCAGGCTCTCCAGAAAACTTCCCAATGTGTGCTTTATCCTGATGCAACCCCACTGGAGGAACCACAGACACCCTTCAAAACTTGGCAGCGGCCTCTCCAGGCGCTTGGGAGGCTGAGTTTTACCCCAAACACCAGCTTGGAGGTGGCTTTGGTGTTGATGGATCTCACCAGCAGCCTGATGAATGGTGAGAAAACGCAGCTCAGGCAAAGCTGGAGTAAATCCTCACAGCTGAGACAACAAATTGAACAGCTGCAGAGCAGCGAGGAATTCTGCAAAACTGCCGGGAAATATCAACAGAACGACTTAACAGGGCCTTTTTCATTCTTTCGACGGGCAAAGAGAGCTATTTGCCTTCTGCAAAAGCCTCATCTGCAGAGAGGCTCGGATTTAAATGGAGCAGGCAAGAGGGAAAGAACCTGATAAAAAAAAAAGAAAACATTTCAACAAGTGACTGTTGCTGGGCTCCAGAAAGTGCCTGTGTGTCTCATGGGGAGGGGGAGGAACTCCATTGCCAGCCTGCCCCGGGGATACAGAGCTGTAAGTTCAATTAAACTGAAAAATCGCTCCATTTAGAGCCACCAACAATATGTTTTCCTCTGCAAAAAAAATGCGTAATTAGCATGGGTAAATCATTACCGGTAGGTATTGTTGCAGTCAAAGCCTCGGCAAGACTGAGGGAAGGATCGACGTTTGTGAAGAGAAGGAACAGCTAAGACTGCAAGAGTGAATTCGAAAAGGCAAAAAAAAAAAAAGATTAAAATAAGATTTGAATGGCGTGTAAACCCCTTCAGGCTGGAAGGACTGGCCAGCTCCCTGGGTTTGAGGGCTGGAAGAATCACCCCTTGGGGCAAGACTCCTTACACAGCTTCTGGAAGCTGCCAGCACTAGAAGAGGAGAGTTGACAATAGGAAGCAGAGCTCTGTTCCAGTCTGGCAATTTCTGTGCTCCTATAAAAACTGCATCTCATCTTAGATTTCATCAGCATTAAAGAGCCCTGCTTTACCTCCAGCCACCACAGCTCTCCTCTGCTCCCCTTGCCAGGGGGGAGCTGATCCAAGGGGAGACACACACACACACACCCCCCAGTGGTATCTCCATTCCCCCGGTGCCAGGGGGATAAAAGGAGCTCCAGCTTTCCCTCCCAGCACAGCTCTGCTCCGTGAGGGTCATTCACTTCACACCCGAGCAGGTGAGATTCAAGGGAAGGTGATATTAGTGATAAACATCTGCTCAGCTGACACATAAAATGGATTATTTTTTTTTATTCTCCTAGCTGGGCTCTTTTATCCCTCTCTTCTTTTTTTTTTTTTTTCCTCCACCCTTCGTGACTTCCAGAAAAAGAAGCAAGAAACTTCAAGGAGAAAAGAATTCTGGAGGCAGTGAAGCAGAAGGACAGATGTATTCCTGACATTTCTCGTTCCCGTGGATTATTTTCTTTAACTTTCTCTCTCCACTCTCCCCTGTGCTTCCTTTTCTCACCCCCCTCAATCCTCCCCAGAATTAGCAAAGCCTGATCAACTTCTCCTATCGCTGCTCAGAGATAAAAGCGCTGTGTACCCATCCTAATTCCTCACACAAGCTGCACAGAGACTCAGCTATCTCAAAGTTAGATTTTCTATTTTTTCTCCCCAGCATTATCAGCCACAGACCTGTGAACACAAGGAGACTTCAGTTCCAGTCTGAGGCTGAGTCACAGGACATCTTTATTCAATTTTCCTCTCCTCTGCAGGTTTATCACACGACCCATCAGGCCTCCCGGGGTCAGTCAATACTTGAAATGCCTATTGGCACGGCCAAGTGAATTATGAGTGTGAAAACCCCTCCAGCCCCCTCGGTCACACTCACAAAAGTCCCATTACACCATCGACTTGACAGCATTAAAACTCATTTACTCCCTTTATCCCAGGAATGGGGTTAACTGGTGCCCTTGCAAGGGAATTTGCCACGCTGGCAAAACCCCTCTGGGCACACAGAAGGTGCTGCTGCCCCCTGAATTTCTACCCTGCCTCTCCTGAGGCACAGCAAAGCCTTCAGTGAGGGAATTCCTGTGACAAAACCGACGCCAAGGAGCAGAAAACGATGGATGCACCGTGTGAAAGTGGGGGGCTGTTTGGGGGGGTAACCCTGCCCAGCAGAGCCACCTGAGCCGTGTTGCTGCAGCAGGAGCTGGGAGGGATGAGCTCCCTCGGGATGACCAAGGGGATGCTCCATCCCTCTGCCAGCAATTCCTGCTCTGGGCAGCAGCAAAGCTCCGGTTTTGCCGGTGCCTCGTCCCCCTCCCGCTCATCAAAAGCTTCTAAGCAACGATTTACACCTCGCACAGAGCCCGAGGATGGGGACACAACACACAGGGGGACCACAGGGCCAGTCCCCTGCCAAACCATCCCAGCACATCCCTCCTGACATCACCAGTCAGAGCCTCCCTGGCTGCCACAATCCACTCCTCACTGATGGGAAAGAAAACAACAAGAAAAACTAAGACCACGTGGGATCTTCTCCTTCCCTGGTGCCCACAAATTTATTTTTATTAACAAACAATAGCAGTTAAGAGCACTGTGGTCTCCCACAGCGAGGACTGTGTGAGACACACTTTAATTGGCTTGAAGCTGTTATCTTAAAGGCAAAATCATCACAAGGCTCGGGGGGAAGGGGAGAGGCTGTAGATGGAAGGGGAAAGGTAGGATTTCTTCCAGCTCTCATGAAACAGGGGGCCAGAGCTGTCCACACCAGCACTGCTCCTCTGATGTCGTGATCTTTAACCATTCTAAGCGCACTGATAAAAATAATTACAAGGCTGTTTAGCTTGGATAAAGTTTCTGGGCAGGTTTGACTCCAAATCAACTAAAAAAGAAGCAAGAAGAGCTTTGTTTGCCTGCCCACACCTGGCATGCACAGAACCCTCAGAGTGCAGCTGTGCACCAGCTGTGTTTCCCCATTCCAAAAGGCCAGGGCTCTCACATCAAATAATCTGGCACATTTATTCAGCAGAAAGCTCTGTGGGTCATCACTGGCATTAAACCACCCCTGGAGAAGGAGGTTGCCCTGCATGCACCGGGCAGCAAGGGAGTATTTTTGGAAGGGGAAATGCAAACTGATCCCTCCCTGGGGACACTCCTTGGTGAGCAGAACATCAGCTGCTCCACAAGTCTCTTCTTGGAAAGAAACCTGGATAAAGGAAAACAGTCAGAGCCTTTCCTTCTTAAAAAGCATCACCAGGAAAAAAAGGAAAAGGCTCTAAACCAGCGATTGTCTTACGTTGAAAAGTAGGTAAAAATTGAGTTTGGGAGTCTCAGTTTTGTTCCAAGGGGGAACAAACCCACTGTGGCTTTTTCAGATGAGGTTCCTGGATGTTCCAGAGCAGCTGTGGCTGCCCCATCCCTGGAAGTGTCCAAGGCCAGGGCTTGAAGCAACCTGGTCTGGTGGAAGGTGACCCTGCCCATGGCAGGGATGGTCTCTAAGATCCCTTCCAACCTAAAGCATTCTGTGATTTTATGATTCACTGCTTAAAAAACCCCCAAAAAACCCTTTCCCTGAGCTCTCCTTCCACTCCTTGTGTAACCTTTCACCACAGAAGACGGAGCTGCTCAGAAAACCATTTTCCTCTCTTCAAAAGCAATGATTCCTTCTCTTTTTTCTCCAGTTCTGCCACACTTCTTCACAGTTCTGTTCTGATAAGTATATACACTTTTGGAAACCTGCTCTCAGCCACTTGGCTCGCAGTAATTCAACCTTCAAGACACGCAAATCTTGCAAAATACCAACTTTTCTCTTTTAAAGGAGACCTTCAGGTTTTTAGGCACTTTTTTTTTTCCCCCCACACCCCTGCAAAGAGCGATATTTTCCCACAAAAGTCCGCTTTCATCAAAAAGGCTTTGATGGAAAATTTTCAGCTCTCACAGAAGAAAAGGAGCCTAAGGAGCACCAAGCCCTGTTTGCTGTTAGTGAAGAATTACTGCCACCACCGAGTCTCTTTACACATGAAGGAAGTTCTAAAATATGAATCGGATCTGTGAACATCTCAGAAGTCTAGAGGGAGAAAAAGCTCTTAAATGCATCAACCTGATCTCTGGGCTACAGAAAGAAGATTAATCTATTTATTTAACTTAGAGGCCCTGGCAGATTCAAGAGGGAGAAGAAAGGAAAACAAAGCAGCCTCCACCAAATCAACCTGAAAGAAGTGGTTTATGGCCAAAAAGCTAGTTTTGCTTCTTTTTATAGCTGCCAAAACTGTAAGTGAAACAAATAGATTAATCTCCCATCTACCCTAAGAACATTTTGATCTATACAAGCTCAAAAAGCCTGCCCTTTGAGGCTGGGAAGAGGCAATTTGTGAATGGCTGAGGATGATGTTTGTATATTTTAATGGAGCAGGAATTGTTGGGGGTGCATTTGGATGACAGCAAGCATATGCATTTGAAAGGAGGTGGGAAACAGGACAGATGCCAAGCTGAAAACGAGAACAAGAAAGCACAGGGGTGATAAGCTTGGGGGCAGAGGAGAACAGTCTGCACAAGAGAGCAAGGGAACCTGCAAAGCTAAAGGTAGAGAAGGAAAACACAGGGGTTGGGAGATGCTCACACATGCAGCAGCAGAGCTACACACAGCAACCAGATGCAGAAGAGGGATGGAGGGGCCTGCAGCAAGAAAGAGTCTTGCACAGGAAAGCAGAATCAAAGTCCAGACGGGTATGTGATGTTGTATTTCAAGGCATTCATTTGCATGAGAGGAGCTTTTAATCCTGCTTGTAGCAAAGGTGACAAAGAAAGCAAGAATATTTCAGCCCAGAGAGCTCTGTGTTTGATTCACTGTTTAACAGCAGAGAGCACCAGTCAGGGGGGCAGGGCTGATGATGAAACACCCAAAACCCTGCAGGGTGGTGGAGAAGGGGCAGCTCTGGCACTTTCCCTCCACTTGCTGTCACCAAATCCCACATCAAGGAGCAGCAAAATACCAGCCAGACAAACTCAAGTTTTTTGGGGGTATATTTGCTAACCCCCCTCCCAGTCTGGGTCGCTGCAGAGGGCATGAGCCCAAGGGAATGGGATTTGCATTTAATCCAATACATCCTCAAAAAGAGCTCATTGGGAGCTCAGCCCTCACTCTTCTGGCTCAGCAGGAGGAGCATCCTCGAAGCAGTGATGGAGGAAGGACAGAAGAGAGACGATGTTGGCCAACAAAAGGAAGTTTCTTACCAAGCTCTGTCATACCTCGCCGGGCAGAGGACCAGACAAACCTCCACACACACATCCTTGGCACAAAGCTGCTCAGCTTTTCCCCTCATAACAGCACAGAAAATTCAGTAAGAGACATGACTTCTCTCCTCAGTCTTGGCTCTGGCATCTCTCAATTTCTCACCACGCTCCTCTCTCTGTCTCGTGGCCTTTCATGTATTTATTTAAGGCTTGGAGAGCCTTTTGCATAACAGGGAATATGGGCAGCCTGCCTGGTGATACAAGAAGTGCTTTTGAACAAAGCACCACTCGAGTTTCATAAGCCTCAAGATAACTGCTCTGTGCCTGGTTTATCCTTCAGTTCTCAAATATCTGGCCACTTTACATAGACAGCTCCTGGGCAGCTCCAGACTTCACACAGGTCCTGCTGTCTAAGTTAGTCACCATTTGTCCCTTCAGCAAGCCAAAAGCCCTCTCCCTGCACAGAGACCTTGCCCAGAGTCACTCCTGCAAGAGATCCAAGCTCTTCTACACTAAAGGCCGGGCAGAGATCTCCAAAAGTGCTGATGGGACTTGCACTGCCCTGAAAACTACCCTTAGGAAAGCCCTGAGTAAAGCCCCACACCCAGCAAAGGTTTTCACCACTGATTCTGAGCAACCTGGGCTAGTGGAAGGTGTCCCTGCCCCTGCCAGGGGTGGAACAAGGAGATCTTTAAAGTCCCTTCCAACCCAAACCATTCTGTGATTCAAACGGAGCCTGAATTTTACGGTCCCTGTGAAGAGTCAAGCACGGGATAAACCTCACAGACACTTAGGGAGACTTTACTCTACTCTTACTCCTACCTGCAAGTGGGATGCAAGATGAAGAGCGACACCACAGCTGTGGACTTTCTCTGGGGGTTTCAGTGTTCAGCAAGCAAAGATCACTTGGCTTCATTAACAAAGTGGAACACAGAGCCCCACGAAGGCAGCAGGACGTTGCCTCAGCATGAAAACCAAATTTGTTCACTGAACAAATTCATTCTGACCACCTTGCCTTTCTGCTGCGTCCAAGTCAGCCATAATCAGGCTGTCTGTGCTCTTGACTTAGCAGCATTCTCCAAACTGCTCCCAGAGCACTCATCCTCATCAGCCACATCCAATTGCCAAACTGAGCAAGGAGCAGCCCTTTCCAGAGCTGCCTTTTCACTTGTTCTCATCACTGGCTTGACATCAATTCTGCTTAAATGAGAAAAGTACAAAGGGACTAAGTTATGCCCACGCTGAGCGCTCTGAAAACCCTCATCGCATCATTCTCTTCCAGCTACATCATAAATTGTCCTCATTAACCAGGCTTAGCCCAACTTTATTGGTTGCATCTTGACCCATAATCCATCCCAACCCCAGCACCACATTCTAATGGAGCTGTTAACCCCAAAGCCCAAATTCACAGCCTGTCTGGCCAGATGAGACATCTGAGATCCTGAGTTTGCTCCTTCTGATCCAAACTTCTGGTTTGGTCTCAGTAACAGAGAAAACGAGGCTTACACAGCTGAGCTTTCAATGCCCATTGAAGTGCCCATCACTAATCAATCTGGAATCTGATGGCCAAGTTCCCAATCAAATTTCATGGGGATGCAGGCTCATGAAACTATTTATTTCTATGGGTTTCATAAAATAATAGTCCAATAAAGGAGAGAAAGATTTCTCCACAGAGGGAAGGACTGCAAGTTTAGCTCAACTCCCATTAGGCACCAACGAATCCACAAGGGAAAGATGTTATGCATGCCCTAAATATAGGGAAAACCATCAATTAGAGCTTTTTGAACTCAGCCACGAGGTATAAACTATACTGCAGGCTGCCTTAAACTCCCCAGCTCACAGGAACCACTTGGGTTTTCTCCCCCCACCCTCTGGAATCCACTTCAGCTCAGACACACTCCAGGCACAGGAAGTTCTGAGTGGTTGTGATTCAGCACAGCTCATTTGGAACCAGTTTTTGAGCCCAGCAGGCTTCCAGTTATTCCAGCTGCCCAGTAGCCATCAGCCCAGCTGATTGTTGCTAACTGCTGTCAAATGGCAGCCTGGCAGCCTCTGCATCTTCTCCTGCCCCAAAAGTAAAGCTGTTCACGCTAAAACTCCACGTTACTCCTGCCCCCAAAGTAGTTTCCGTGCTGCTGGTGGGAGAGGGGCAGACAACACTGAGGGGTTGGGAGGTGGGTGAGGGGAATCATTCATCAGCCCCCTGGACTGAGCTGGAGCAGCTCTTCCTCCCCTCCATCCTCAGCCTGCTCTGCCAGAATTAAATCCCTAACATTAGGGGGCCGTTTGCTCTCTCTGCCACCCCCAACAACTGCTGCTGCTTCACCAACACACCCTCAAAGAGCACGCTGAGATGGTGTGCAGACACCGCTATTAACAGAACAAGGGCAGCCTGGTGTGTGCAAACAGAGCCTTAAATTAAAAACAAACCCAACTGCCATCGTTCCTGGGGTAGGAACAGGCCCTGCAGCTTGGGAAGCTCCCTGCACCCCGCAAACTTCTGCAGGGACACCTCCCAGGAGCCTGGCCGAGTGCACAGCACGGACTCCCCTCCCTCCAGCAGGGAGGAAATGCAGCAAAGAACGATCGGTGCAGAGAGGCTTTGAAACATCTAGGGGAGAAAAAGAGACCAAAAAAAAAACCAACATTCTCAGCAACAAACAGGGCATAATTTGCAGATGCTGGAGGGCTGGATTAACTCTGGCCCCTGAGCAGCCTCAGACACAGGGTCCTGCAGGACCTCCCCTGACAGCACTTCCAGGGAGCTGCTCATTAGGGCTGAGCACATGCAAAGCCCCTTCAGATCAAGCTTCTCTCTGAAGTTCTCTGCCCGCTCCCTCTCTGCTGTACGACTGCAGTCACTCAAGCCTCCTAAAAGCAGGGTTCGTTTCCCTAGGTGGCTGTGTGGTTGTTCATCCCGATGGCTCCCTGTTTGGAACTGCCTCACCCATGTTCCTGATGGCTCCCAAAGCCTGGCAGTGCTTTCCCAGGATGACAGGCTGCTGAAAATGGAAGCAGCTCCTCTCCTGCTCTGCCAGGGAGATTTGGAGTCCCCGTCCCTGAAGGTGTCCAAGGAAGGACTGGCCTTGGCACTCAGTGCTCTGGGCTGGGCGACAAGGTGGGCATCGAGCACAGGGTGGATTTGATGACCTTGGAGGTCTTTTCCAACCTAAATGATCCTGTGATTCTGCAAGTCCTGCCCCCTACAGTGCCTGCAGCTTCCTGCCCCCATCCTGGGAAGGTGGATATGGAGGTAGAGAGAGGAATCTCAGAATGCCATGTCAGGGGAAGAGAAGAAGCCAAAAATCACTGAGGATTCAGAGCATGGAGAGGCCACATTTCTGCCTAGAAACGAGGCGGGAAAAGAGCATCCAAGTCCCAGGGAAAGAATGGAAGGCCTCCAGATACATGAATTTATGTCAACCTGGAGACCAGACAAAGCCCCATTAATTCCTGGGCTGTCCAAGCAAGAACTGGACGAGCGACAAGTTTGGCACAAGGACTACAATGGACCAACTCCTCGGGGGGGTGCCCAGAAGATGCTCCCTCTGGCTCTGCTGTCTGAAATGCAGCAAGAGAGCCCCTAAACTCCCCACATCCTCCCGTTCCCAAGCCAGGTGCCCTTTCCATCCTCAGTGCCTTGGGAAGGCTGATGAAGGAGCTGCTTGGCAGCACCGGAGTCTCTGCTCTTCCTGCCCCCACCTCCGAGGAGGAGGAGCCCGACTGCCACTCCTGCAGGGATTGCTCTCTGGGGAGGAGGGATGGGGGGCACAGGATTTTCCACTGCCTCTCTCTGAGCTGACAGCAGCCTTTCAGCCCAACAACAGCTCAAACTGCTTGTGAACAGAGATATTTTTATGAGAGCTCAACCCCCCCCACACCACCACCGAAATCATTCCAAGCTCCTTTTCTTAGGCACTAAGAAATAATTAAAGTCTTCCATCATTACACTGAAGATCTCTATGAAAAGCCTTTAATTTCCATTCCCTTAATGTAACTCCATCCACCAGATGAACTCTGTGGGGGGCTTTTTTTTGTTGTTGTTGCTTGGGGTTTTTCTTTTTTTTTCTTTTTCCCCATCTATTTTTTATTGTATTTTTTTCCCCTCCCTCCTAAAATATCACGCTGGGAAACTTTAATTTGATTTTAGGCTGACTGGAATTTTGGGCTGTGCCACATCCTGTCAGCTGCAGTGGTTAATCTCAAGCTCTCTTTTAACTTCCATGCCTTGCATTTAATCAGCTCGTGGTTGGTAGCAGCAAATCTGAGCATAGGGGAGGGATGTGAGTTAGCAACAAACCTAATGAGCACCAGAATCTACACACACACCCCCATCCCTCCCTCCTACAGGCACGCTGGAATACCAAAAAGTGGTCCACAGGCAGCAGAGATGGGAGGGTTTCCTATTTAATCTAAAGAGGGGAGGCTGCCAGGTTGACCTTTAGCTCGGAAAAATAAATGGCAGGGATTTTCCACAGGGCTCTTCCCACCCCAGTGACTTCTTCAGGTGATAAACTCCTTAATGAACAAGAAGAGGGGCGGCAAACGCTCCTGTGTCCGACACAGTGGGAGTTTCCTCCAGTTTTGAGGATTTTTCTGCCTTTCTGGAGGGTTTTTGAGGCTACAGAGGGTGGCTTCGTGTAGGGTTTCTGGCTTTCCTCCTCCCACTGGTGCTGATCCACCCCTCCCTGCTGGGTGCCCGTGGCCAACACGTTCCCCCTGGCACCAGGGTGGCAGAAGGGGTGTTAAAGAAAGGAGAGAAATTGTAGCTAGAGGCAAACCAAAAGTGAGGTGCCCACAGGCAGCACATGGCACAGCAGAGGGGTGAGAGAACCCAACCCAGCCTGGGGGATGAGAAAAATCCCCACAGATAACACCCAGGCTCGAGTGAGGGTGGCACAGCATTAGATTCATCATTACCACCACAAAACCCAAGCAAGCAATCAACCAAAAAGTCCACGAAATAAAAAGAACCAAACAGAAAAACAAAACATAAAACCCAACTTCAGTAAGGATCAAGTAAAGGGACTTGCCAGACTAGTCTGGGGCTGTGAGGTGTGAACAGCAGGAACTGAGCTGAGAACTTTCCCAAAAATATGGTACTGCCTTCTCTGCCACTAAATATACACTGACAGCCAGAGAGGAGGGAGAGAGCCAGGCACACACTTGGCACATCTGCCTTGGTGCAACCAGGACCCATGCAGGGCAAAAAAGAAATAATAAAATAGGCTTCAACTGCTAATAAATGAGAGTTACGGGACAGGGGACACATAAAAAGCAGAGGGACAAGAAGTTCTGTGCCCTGAGAGAGGATCCAGAGAGGGAGGAAGGAATACAGATGCATCTCAGGAGCAGCCAGTGTGCTGGGCTTGCTCACCGATGTAATTCAGCCCTTAAACTTGGTTTGTCCATACCAAAATGAGGATTATATCCCAAATCACCCCAGAGCCAGGACAAGAAAAGGGATGCCTGGGTGTTTGGGACTAGGCAGCCCTGCACAAGAGATGTGACCCTACAGGGAGCAATGTCCCAAAACAGCCAACGGGACTCACTCTTTTTCCAGGCCTTTTTTGGTGCTGCAGAAGCTCTGACATCCCCTCAAAAAAAAAAAAAAAACAAACCCTAAAAAATTTGGTGCCACCTCTGCCCAGGCTCTGTGAGCAGTTCCTGAGGGTTAAAGCTCTGGCAATGTGTTGTTCACAGCAGCTGCTCAGCAGAAGGAAGATGATGATAAGCCCGTGTTTGATTTTGTCGCTGGCAGATGCTGGGACAGAGGGGTGAGAGCACTTTGTGGGGCTCTCCTGGAAGCCAACAGACAAGGAAAGCTGCATGAACAAGGGGTATAAGCTTGCTGACCTTCCAAAACAGCAGGACTTGATTTAGGAATCACAAGCTCCAGCCAAGTCCAGGAGCTGGAAAAGGGGATGGCTCCTACGAGGCAAAGCATGACACTTGTTTCAGAACACCAAGATTTCCTCTGCTGCTTGGCTAAACTTTCTCTCTCTTAATGCATTAATTTTGCCACCTGTACCTAGTGAGAATAATGTTACAGACCTCTTCAGTGAAGGTGTCAAGATGAAGAGTGTTCTGTAAGGCTCATATATCATCATTAGCTCTGGCCAGGAATAACCCAGAGGCTGGAAACCTGGGAGCAGCATTTCTCCAGCTGCATTTGGAATGCACTTCCCTCCCTCCAGCCCCAGTTTCTGCCATGTCTTTGAACCACAGCTGCAGTCCAGACGAAACCCTAAAGGCTCCTTGTCCCCAAACACCGTGTCCTGTCATTCAAGCCAAGACAAGCCCTCATTCACACAGTAAATCATGGAATATCCTGAGTTGGGAGAGACTCACAAGGATCATTCAAGTCCAACTCCTGGCCCTGCACACAAGAATCCCACCCTGGGCCTCAGAAAGGCACCCAAAAGAGAGCCCAGCCCTCAGGATGGAGCGCTGGGCTCGCTGGAAGATGCTGCCATTAACATTTCACACCTTATGTTTATAGCCAGCTCTCACAGCAAAGCCTAATATTTAGCAAAAGTGAGAAAATAGCATCTTTTAGCAACATCCTCATCTCCACTTGAGTTTCACAGGGATTTTTGTTGAGTGCAGTTTGCTCAGCCATTCCTATTCCCTCCCACAGCGGGACAGGACACGTGAAAGTCACTCCAGGAGTTCACTGCAAGCACAAATGGGTTATGTGAGGTAACTTTTCTGCACAGAAACGCTCCCTCTCACACCAAACAAAAGCAGTCACCAGTGATTTACCAGCTGAAGGGATTCTAATAATTCTCCCCCTGACAGCTCAGGACAAGCAACACAGCACATGGTATCATCGGGTCACTGTTCTGCCTCAGAGCATCGGCCAGAACAGCGCGGGGATGAAGGTAATTAACGATGTGGTAACTAATCTGTTTAGTCATCCACTGTGTCTGCAATTCATTCCTGTCATGTGTAAATAGAGAATCAAAGCTCAGTGGGAAAGGCTGTCAAGCACTGTGGGGTTTAGGCAGGAATTCCAGTACCCCCTCCAAAGAGCCACGTCCAAATAAACCCATTTATTGCCTCCAGCAAGGGGCAGAAGGCGACAGATTCAAGGAGCCCTCGGTGCAGTTATCCATCCTCACTTTGCAGGAGGGAGAGCCAAGACCCAGACAGGCAAACCAGCTGATCCAGAATCCCAAAGGCAGCCCGTGGTTGACAGGACATTGAGCTGAGACCGCAGGATAACACTGCAAGCCCTGAGCCATCCCATCCTCCCAATGGGAACCAGCCAAACAAGCCAACAAAAACCACCAGGGAGAAGATTTCATGAAATGCAGCTAGAAAACATCTTTCAGGTTTGAGCCTTCCAGCCTCTGGACTTCGTAGGAGTGCAGGAGATCCAAAAACAACAACAACAAAATCAAAGCACTGTCAGTGAATTTAGAGATGATTTTGGTTTGACATTGATCTGATCAAGCTTTTGGGAAGTACACAGAGGATCGGGTCTCACTCATGTACTCCAAATGCCCCATCAAAGCCTGACGCAGATTTTTGCATTTTCATGGGGAAAACACACAAGTTTCGTGGTTTAATTCCCTTTTTTTGGCTCTGTATGGGACTGGAAGGGACAATATCGCAGCTTGTTGGTGAGTGGGGAAATCCACTTCCCAGGAAATCCACGGCTAAAAATAACAGATGCTTCTCCAAGGGTTCCCAGCTCAGCTGGGTAGACCCAAGGGGCAGGCATTCCCAGACTCACAGCCAGGGAAATTTTGGCAACGCCTCTGAAATTGCCTCGTGGAGCTTCCAGGGTTCACCCATCAGCAGTGTCTGACACAGCAAGTGAGACTAAAGCTGTGTGGGTGGGTACATGTTTGTGCCTCCAGTGAGCCTGGAAAAGCCAACACACACAGCGTGAGTCTGGTCTATTCAATTGTGACTCCAAACATCCACTTTTAGCTCTGCAACTGCCCTGTTCCCTACCCTTAAATAACTCCCTGTCTCTTCTTCCCACTGCTTCCCACCTCTATAAAACTGGAATTATTCCCTGCTAGGTTTTCTTGCTTTGGTGGAGCTTCCAAAATTCCATCATTTTTCAGTTATGCACTTGCCTGGAAGCCCCAGCATGGATTCAGAGGTTGCTTGCAGGGACTTCTTACCAGCTACAAGGAGGGAAGATGCCTTCAGCTCCTTCTCAGAGTGCACAGGCTGACAAGGTCATTCCTCCCTTTGTAAGGAGATTTGGGAGCGAGAGCCGAGAAACACCACTGAAAACTGAATTATCACCGCAAAAAAAAAGGAAGTTTCTCATATATACACACACAGAGCTCAGCTTTGAGGTGGAAAATCTGGTTGTTTGCAGAAAATAAGCTTGTAGAAGCTTGATTCGACAAGGGGAAAGGCACAAACATTTGGGCCGCCTGGAAAAGGCCCTTCTGTGCCCAGATTTAAGGCTCAGACAACTCTTACTTTCCAAAGGTGGGGGCCTGGATGGGAATCACGGGGTTTGACACCAAAATATGCCCAAACCCCACCACCAGACTGACTTCAGCCTTTGCAGCACTCAGGCAGGAGGCTTGAGAACAGCCCAAAATGCCCTGGGAAGTTACTGGTCTCCTGAGAGTAAATTCAGATGCTCTGTTCTCACCTGTCCACCTCCATTTCTAGCCTGTTTTATTGGGAACATTTGTGGTTTAATTTCCACCTCTTCTCTCCCCCCCCTTTTTTTTATTTCCCAACACCAGTAAAACCTGGCAGGTATTAAAACCCCGGAGTACCTCGATGAGAGGAGGGCTGGAACAGCTCCTTTGGGGACAATGGATTAGATTCTCCTGCAGTGTGCCTACAAAGCCAAAACCAAACTCTTCCTTTTTATAGGAATTCATTCAAAGCCTATTGATCCGAGCCTTCAGTCTGCTCTTAACAGTCTCTGAGTCTGATTTTTTTTGGTTTTGATCGAGGTTTCTAAAATGACACTCGGGTCTGAGCCTTTATCTGCTCAACCAGCCCAGTGTCCTTTGCCTCCTCCTTGCCCCAAAGTGGCTGTTTCCCACACCCTGACTCCAACTTAATGATAAAAAACACGTGCTGTTCCATCTCCCTAAATATTCCCCACCACCACCATTGCTTTTTGTCCACAGGTTCCTCACAGGCATTACAAGGAGGAGGATTATGGATGCTGGAATCACTCCCTGGGACTCATTACAAGCTATTACTAAGCTGAACCTGGGGACTCCTTATCACCTGAATTATTGGTCTGGAAGCAGCTCCTGCAGTTGTACATGAGGACTCACACTTATGGATGATGACAGTGTGGATTTACGCTGTGCTACTGCATCCAGGTGTGAAAGAGAAATTCCATATGGGAATAGTTATGAGGGCAGCCTCTTATGGCTCCTGCCTGACCATTCCAGCACACTTGGAACTGCTGAGGGACCCATCAGAGCAGCCCTTCTGATCCCAAAGATCACTGAGCAAATCCCTCCAGGCTTTTGAGAGCAGCAGCACAACACACACAATTCCAGAGCAGAGAGGGATCCCTGGAGGACTGGGAAGCCTTTGACCATGAGCAGCAGGACCTTACACCTCCCTCCTCTCAAACGGTTTCCCTTACAGGAAGCAATCCTTAACTTCAGGGATACAGAAGGTACAAAGCCTTGGCAGCTCCTGCTCCATCTCCTGGAGTTTCCTGCCCCATCTCCTTTTCCCAGTCCAGCCCCAGCCAGCTCCTCCTTGTCCACGTCCCCAGATCCAGCAAGTTCTGCTCAGGCCACACCATGTCAAGCTGCCCAAACTGTGGAAGTACAACCTTCCCCCTCCTGTGTCCCTCAAGCTGCAGATCAGCAAGGACACAGCCCCAGGACCCCAGAGGAATTGGAATGTGAGCGCAGGGGCAGAGGCAAGGCAGACAGACAGACACGCAACAGCGAGCACGAGGCAGCAGTGAGATCACCGGGATGACTGGGAGAAGCAATAGCCCCAGATTTATGTCCAGGTTCCCATGGCTGTTGGAGCAGAAGGTCAGGGGAACAGCCCTGCCTGGCAGGGAGGAGCAGCAGTAAATCCTGCCTCCCCCCACGGCCTGGGAATTGCAGGAGAAGGATAAAATTGTCCTGTTATTCAAGCCTGAAAGATGACATGGCTGTTCTGGGGAGCAGCACTCTCAATCTCAGATCTTCCTGTCCGGGACTACTGAAATCTGTAGCTGTCTCTTTTGGGCTGAGTTACTAAGGGAAGATTAATTAGACCCAAACAAGGAAGCATTTTAAGATACAGCCAAGCCACCACAGGGTAACATCATATCCAGAACCACAGGATGCAGCTCCTGGGGCAGGGAGACAGAGCCAAGAAAAATCAGGTAGGATGGGACATCAAGAAGCCCAAAGGCCTTAATTAGAGCCCACTATCACTCCAGATAAAACAGAGCTGGCTCCCGAAAATACATGGATTAAGGGCAGATAAAAAGGGTTGAGGAGGTAGCAAGGACAGGAAAAACATGTCAATTCCTGGAGAAAAAAAAAGGCATTTTACTCGTTTTAATAAGTAAAGCACATTTCCATTCATCACCATTCAGAAAGTCGATAAATACTCAACTTGCAAAGTAGTCATTACTCAGGGTTGATCCCTCCCCTCCCTGCTGGAAAAACACATCAGGACTGGGGTTCTTTATGGCCCAACCAGTGGGAATAGCAGTGCCAGGTACTATTAATAGGAAGCTGCCTACAGCCTGAAGGAGCTCTGCCCTTCTCACAGGGACTTTCCACCCGTTCTCAGACTTTAATTTTCATTAAAAAAAATCCTTCCAAAAAAGGTTTCAAGCCCCCCCCGTCTTCCCCTTTAATGACTTTGCTAAAAAGAGAAAAATAATTCAGCTGTGGCCAGGAAGGGAGTGCAGAAGTGTTTGTGGGTTTGTAGCTGTTTGTTGTGCTTAATTATAGAGGTGTTAGAGCTCCCGTGATCGCCTTCCCCTTCCTGCAGTTACATCATCAGCCACCACCACACACTCCCACCTCCAACAGCATCACAGCACACGGGCTGAGTCCTGCTGAAGAGTCATTTCCCATTACCCGAGCCAAAATCACCTTCCATATCCCATGTCCAGCCTGGCCTTGGACACTTCCAGGGGTGGGGCAGCCACAGCTTCTCTGGGCAACCTGCCCCACCCTCCCAGGGAACAATTTCTTCCCAATATCCCATCTAAACCTACTCTCTGTCAGTTTGAAACCCTCACCCCTTGTCCTGTCACTCCTGTGCTGCAATTTACTGGAGTTGTTAACGCAAAGAATTAACTGGAATTGCTGATTTCCTCCTGGTTTCTGACCACGTTTGTTGTGCTCAGGGTTTGTTTAACAAACGAGATCTGATCTGGTTTAGGAAGGGAAAGCAGAGGTTGCATGAAAGACAGGACGCCCCGAGCTCTAACTTCATAAACTACAGCCCCATTCCAACACCTGCAACGAAATCCATAACCCTGGGAACTTCTGAACCCTTCCAGAACACAAAGGTGCCCAGTGAGCAGGATGTGACCTCTCCCAGGCCTGTGCCAAGGCTGACAGAGGCTTCTGAGGGAGGTGCTCGGCACCAGCCCCGCCGATGCAGGGAAGCTCAAATCCCTCCTGGAAGCAAAGAGGGTTTGGAATGTGGCACAGACAAGGAGCTGGGACAGCCCAACAGCAAAGCTGGAGCCACAACAGCTCCCAAATGGCAGCTTAACCCTGGCAGGTGACATGCCTTGGAAGGGTGAGGAGCATCCACAGGTGGTCCAGTCACAGGTCACAGCAGCCCAGTTAAGACAAGCCTTGTCATCCCAGTCCCAGCTGGGGACACAGGACACTCATCTCGTGGATGCACTCGGTGCCTCCAAACTGTCTCACAGATTAATCAAAAGCCTCAGCTTCCAGCCATGCCAGAGACTTCACAGCCATTTATCACCATAATTAAAAAGAAAAAAAAAAAAAAAAAAGGCATTAGAAGGATTCTGGTCAAGGAGCAGATGGGGGGGGGAAGAGCTTTCCCTGGATTCTAAGAGGCTGCCTTTTGTCAGCTTTCCTCCAGCGACAGATCACTTCCACCAACACCAAGAGGTGCTTCAGGATGCTGTCACGTCACTGGCCTTTCCCACCTCCCTCAGATTCCATTCCCTCAGTGCTTTTTGTTTCAGCCACCCAATCAAAAGGGGAAGGGAAAAAAATTAAGACATAAAAGTTTATTGATTGATTTAAAATTATGCTTCGAAACAAAACCCTCTGGATTGGAAAGCTTGTATTTCAACCTGGAAAGGGATGGTGGAACCCAGGAAACACACCAAGAAATAAACAGCCTCGTCTCAGAGCATATATTTTGTCTTCATTATGCCCCTGAGAAGGTGTTAATATACAATGCACAATGTATTAATCACCCCTCTAACTTTCAAATGCGAAATGCATCATTAACATTCATGTTGGTTTCAATTAGTTTGCTGTATGGGAAGGAGGGGAACAAAGACAGGTTCCCTCACTAAATTTTGGTTTCATTTCCAAAGAATGGGGATCGTAAAAAGCAGCCTGGGTGAAACTCCTGCACTCCCCACCAGACACGAGGGGCTGCTGGCAGCAGGTTGCAGAAAAGGCTTTTAATTGATGTGGCAATTAGAGAAAGGCAAGGCTGTGGGTATGTTTTCAGGCAACCAGGTAATTTGGAGGTGTAAATTCCATTTCTAGGAGTGATTCAAGTACTTTGGGACAGATTTTCAAAGGGTATCAACCACCAAAAGAGGCAGATAAGCGCTGAGTAGGATTTTTAAGAGCCCCTCAACTAAGGCCCCCAAACCCTGTTGATACTTTCATTTATAATAAAAGGGCTTTGAAGCTTTGTTTGTTTGTTTGTTTGATCCAAAGTCTCAGAAGTTTTCCAGTTCAGATACAAGCTCTCCCACGGAGAAAATCTGTTTGTTTATCATTTGTCAAACTCCCGTCCTTCACAGCGAGCTCTGCAAAGGACAGAAGGTTCCAAGTCGCTTATTTAGATGACCTGGCCCCAGAGGCAGCTCAGTGCCTGCCCACTGCAACCTGAAAGGGTTTCATTCCTGGCTCCTGAGCACTCCTGAGAGGAGGAGCGAGCTCCTGAGAGCTGGAAGGGCAGCACCACCAAGAGATTCTTCCACCCAGCCAAACTCCTCCGAGTCTCGTGGCCATTCTTTCAGGAATTTGGCTCCAGTGGCAAAGCTGGAGCAGCTCAAAAGAGCTCCTTCCAACTCTGTGAAGCCTGAACTCCTCTGCTAAACCAGCTCCCACTCACAGGTCGGGTCAGCACCCCCGTGGCTGTCCAGGCCCCCTTCCAAAGCCACCAGCCAAGGGTCTTCCTGAGCTCATTCCAACTCCAGCTAAAGCACATCTTTCAGGAAAAACATCCAATCACAAGCTAAAGTTGCCATTCATGGATAATTGACCACAAGCCTTAGGGGAGATATTACACTTTCTAATTACTCCCACTTTTCATAAACGCCTCTCCTGGTTCCAAGGCAGAGTTCCTTGAGCTCCAGTTACTTGCAAGTGGCTCTTACTGTACTTTCTTAGATAAAAAATAACCAAAAAACTGGAGTCACCTTGGCGGTAGGGAAAAAAAAAATAGGATTTTGTAAAAAGAGAAAGACATCCTGGAGGATGAGTCACACCTGAGATATCACCTCAGAGGGAACACAGGCCAGTTCCTCTCTGTTGACTTCAGCAGATGAGACACCTTCAGTGAAGGTAAGTGGGATGGATCACATGTGTGAGAAATGAGCCCCCCCCCGAAAAATCCAGCCCCTGGCCAACATGTCCCCACTCAGCCTCCACAGCTGTCAAGGTAGAAGCTGCTTGGCTTAATATGGGACTTTAAAAGGATGCACCCAGCGTTCCACACTGAAATAGGGTGGAGCCCCCGTCCCAATGACTAACAGGAATTCCAATCCCAATCTCTGCTGCATCCCAAGCTGCCATCCCTACCTGCAGGAGCAGAGTCCCTGGGTGCTGCTGGCTCCATCCGGGAGGCACCAGGATTCAGCTGCTCCTCCCCAGTGTGAGAAGCAATAAACAAAAAACTCCCACACCGATCAAGGCACAGACAAATCCCAACCCCTCCCTAACTCCCAGGAGCTCTGTGCATCTTCCTTTAACTGGTGGCAGCAAATCCCACTTAATCCCCCTCATTTTATCACGTGAGCTGTTAAATAAAATAGCCTTTTGTTTAAAAGCAACGCTACTGGTGGCAGAGCTGCTGCTTCAGTCTAAAATTCAACACAAATCCATCCCTCACACCCATCCCCTGCTCACCAGCCATCCTCCATGGATGGTTGTTGCACAGCAGCCCATGGGGAATAAGCCAAGCCAAAAAAGTTCCCACGTGCTGGAGACCTGAATCCACCCAATGGAATAGGTTGCTATGGTTGCCAAGATTTAATCCAGAATGATACAGGTAGAAAAAAGAGAAAAGTGTAGTGATTAAAAATAAATAAATAGACAAATCTGGGCCTTGTGCCATGAAAAATGTGGAGTTGTCCTTGACTCCAGTAGCAAATGAGGCATGAAATGTATCAAAATGTGATATTGAATATAAGGATGTATTTAATATTTTACAACACTGGAAATCTTGTTACGAAAGAGCTGGATCATAAATCAAGCCGAGAGGGGCCAGTTCTTCCCTTCTCTCCCCTCTCTTTGCCTCCAGTTGGTTCTTAGAATTAAGTTCCGAGCAGCTGAATTATTCACGGGAGAAAAGAAAACTGGAGGTGCTTCATTTGTCCATCACCAGCAATAAATTCTCATTAATCATCTATTGTGCTTGAAAGTCACTGCTAATTCCCGAAGATGTCTATCCCCCCACAGCTATTCCCTCCAGAAAGGGCTTAAAGACCCGAGGCACAAAGGAGGTGTCCATCAGTTCATTTAACCTATTGTGTTAATTGCCTGGCTGGGCTATCAGTTTATCACTTGTTATTTGTACTGAAAGATTTGTCTCTGTCCCGCAGTGATTTTTGCTCCCTGATTTTTACTCCTCCACCGGGTGCTGGACACACCAGCACCACCCCATCAGCTCCAGAGCTGGGGAATTCAGGTTCAGCTGATGGGAACTCATCTGTAGGGCTCCAAGGCAAAGATCAAAGACCTATTTCACTCCTTTTCCCCTCTTACTGCCCCAAAACACACACTCTTTCCATCACTGCTTTTGTTTAAGCCCAGTCCTGAAAACAATGAACACCAAAAAAGGTAACGAGATTTTAGGGAGATTGTGGTAACAGTGAAAAAATGGCTCTTTTTTTTTTGAACACATTAAATTTAACTAACCCCGTGGTAAGTGCAGCCATGGAAGCAAAGCATATCAATCCCATCCCCTGGCCACGGTAAAGGAGCAGCTTTAATTTGAGCACCACGCTTCCCCACCCTGCGTGTCAAGTCCTGTTTGTCACCGTGTTCAAGGACATGTTTATTCACACATTCCCAGGAAAAAGCATCCTCCTTCCTCCTTGCAGGGTCCAGGAATGGTGTTCACTGACTCCAGGAACCCACCTGCAGCTCCCTCAAATCATTCCAGTTGGACAAAACCAGCAGACAGACAATAAGCAGCCTCTCAGCATCCTCGGGGACAGGCAGCATGCAGTGCAGGCTCACTTCTTGTTAGAGAATTTACACACAACACAGCTTTTTTTCTGTGGCTGGGGCATTCAGTCAGAGCTGGAAATTATTTAGTTATCAAAGAATCCAACCATGAGAAAGAAATCCATAGGAAACCAGGCTTCATTACTCCCGCTGCTGATGGTACTACCTCGAAGGCTGGGAGAATAAAGGAAAACATTGATGCTCCAAGTGATGGAGCTTCCAACATTTACCCTGAAATTTATCGCCCAGAGTAATTGAATTGCTGGATTGCGAACTAACACCTGCTCAAGGCTTTCAGAAGTTCAGCAGAGACAGAGAAAGGCTTTGCTGAACTCCCCACCCTTCGCACACCAACAAACACGGCAGGAGCAGTTTCCAGCCCGGAGGAGACTCCCTGAACCTCCCAGAGGACTCACCAGCTACTGGGGAAAAAAAGAGAGAATGCTTTGTTTCAGGCTGAATTGTTCCAATTCCAATATTTACAGCCTTAATAGAGAGATGAGACTTTTCAAAACAAAACCCTTCCTTCGTGGCAAACGATCAAAGCGTTGTTTTTCGGGAGATGCCAAGCCAAGCACGTTTGCTCTTTTCCGCAATTTCAGCTTTAACATTTCACTTTTCTAAGCATTTGTTTTGTGATGAATTTCCCTCATCCTTGTCAGAAGCTGCTCTGTTCACCAGGTATCAAACAGCACAAGTGGATCCCCTCTGTCTCGTAACCACCAAGCCAGAACCCCCAAAGTGGTTTCCGTAGTTAATTCCCCACCCTGAGCAATGGCAATTAGTTATGGAGCTTTCTGGGCTCAGTTCCATGTGTCTCCTTCCTCAGAAACAAGCCTCGTGGTACAGGGGAGGAGGTTGAGAGCCCCTGCACAGCACAGGTTGTGGAGCCTTCCTGTGACTCACCTTCCTCCCTCCCCCAGAGCCACCACACCCTTCTCTTCGCTGCCACCCACCCTCTGCAACGCGCTCCTGGTACTGGCTTAAACCTCCTGCAATCTCCTCATTTTCTCACCAAGATCATCCGGAAAATAGAAGTCTGTAAGTCTGTCATTGCAGGGGATCACCCCTCCCCAAACACATCCCCCAGCCAGCAAAACTTTTAACTAATTATACATTTTACCAAACAAGGGAATTGATATTCATTGGCTACAAGGTACGTAGTTCTCTTATTAATTAGTATTCTGTCTTCTATTAGTTAATGATTCTCTTAATTCTTAATTAGTCCACATGCTCAGTCCTTTTGGGTCAGTGGGTTTCTTGAGGGTCTCTGGTGGTCATTTAGGGAACATCCCATTCCTCAGATTATCCTTTTACAAGGATGATTTGCCTGATAAACTGCCTGAGGTCTTCACTCAGGAGCTGGCTCGTGTCCTGCTGGCTTAGTTGAGCAACTCATCTCCTTGGTAAGGAAACCTTTCCCCAGTTTATGAAACTTTAAACAACGGGTCTCAATTCCTCCTGTCACTGCAAACAATGTGCCTTTTGAGTATTTGTGTCAATCCCAATAACACCTCAGGAAACCCGGAGCCAATTTCATGCCTGACGGGTTGATTGCTCTTCCTTAAATCTCTGTCCTGCATCAATTCCAACAGCATCCCTCCTCCTCCTCCTGCAACAACTTTTTTACTGAAATTAGGCAGAGAAACCCCTCTGCAAGAAAGCTGGAATTTGTAGGGAGGGGGAAAGGGTCTCCCCGGAGAAATCCCACCTGTGAGCTCCAGCACTGCTTCTCACCCAGAGCTCCTGCAGCTCTTGCTGGATCACACACACACACCTCCCCTCCTCAAACACCTTGATTTCCTTCTCTTGCCTTCCCTCCCATCTCCACAAGACATTTCCACCCAGCCTTCTCTGCCTCAGCAACTCTAAGTAAAACATATGAAAGTGTCTTTATTCATTTCTCCAAAAAGTAATTAGAAGCAAGAACAGGAGTCAAGAATGTAAACGTTATCCTTCCTAAAGGAAAGCAGATTTCTAATTAGCAAAGGAAGCAGCTTCTGTGGGATTCTTTCTCCAAACAGCTGCTGCTGAGGGATCATCTGTCTCTCTTCTTTTCCTCTTTTGCAGTAAAAAGTTCATTTATTTTAACATACATAACTGTTGCAGCACCCAATTAAGGCAGACATGGCAAGACTAGACTCAAGGAATACCAGAGTGGAATAAAAACGACTCAATGAACCCTAATCACACATATGCCACTTAAACCATCCTTTTTTTTTTCCTGTGCCCCACTCACAAGAGGTGGGAAAGCAGTGCAAGAACTGGCTCAGCTCAGAAGACACTGAGGGACAAAAGTGCATCACTAGCTCTCTCTGGCCCTCTGAAAAGGTGTTTGTTTTCCTTCATTGTCATTTCAACCCGGGGAAAGTTCGATAAGTTCATCTGAAGGGGGGTTTTGTGGAGATGTACCTCACCCCCTGCAGAGCTGCAGTGGCAAAGGCACCTTTTAAATTTGGGGGTGAAAGGGATTCTCAAGCAAAACCCACCCCCAGAAGTCTCGCACATCCATCCTGCTGTGATCACCCCTGACTGCACAAGTCCAGACTAAGATTAGTTCAGTGGACACGACTGCTGATGGCCAAGAATAATAATGTAACAAAAGCTAATGGTGCTAAGCAAGGCCTGAATTAATTCAGGCTGCCGTTCTGAAGTTCCCATCCGTTAGAGCAAGCAAGGATGTAGAACTGCCTTCCCAAAAATTAACAAAGGGGAAAAACCCCAGAGGAGGTGCTTGTTAAGCCTTCCCAAGGCAGGTACCTGTGATTGCAGGCTCATAAGGTCCCAGTCTAGGCTTAAATCCAATATTCCTTCAACACATCACAGGGAGAGAACAGAGCAACGTGTACATATGTGCCACACACAGTGTTTTCAGCCAAGCCCTCCACTCCCTCGAGATGAAGGTGGCTGTGGCAAACACAGACATATTGTGCACCTAGGATATCATATAAACAAACACACCTACAAAGGCATCTCATGCTTTCTCTCCAATCCCTAAGCCACAGCCTCCTAAAGAACCAGAACAAACAGCCCAGCATCAGGTGCTGAAATTTAAATGATCACTTAATAATTCTGCCAAATTCAAGCTGCTTCACACTTCTACCTGGGCAAATCACTCCCTCTTGGTAAGGTTCAGGTCCCTTCCCAACTGCATTTCCTTGCCTGGGAAGGCAGGTGTGGGAGATGGCAAGTGGGAGACCAAGGACAAACACAGCCCCTGAAGGACACTGGCAATTTCCAACACAAAATAAGCCCAAATTTTTGCCAGCCCAAAGGTAGGGATTGAGTCAGACACAGAGCAAGGAGAGCTCTCACACTTGTCAGCTGGAAAAGGTGACACAAGCCACACTCAGTGTCTGACCTCAGAAAGTCCACACGTGCCTAAAGGCATCCCAGCTCCATCACACACCTTCCTGTGTGCAGGTAAAGACCTCCATGCCCACGTGGGGAAGGGGAGAAAGGGTTTGGAAAAGAAAAGCTTAAAAGGAAATCTGGAAGAGTGAAAATCAGCCAGAGATAACTCCCGAGGGCTCAGTTACACACAAGCTGGTGCAGACACACAAATGGAGAGACGAGATCTGCATCGATGCTCTGGGACTGCTGCATCACCACCCAGAAAACGATAAGGCCAAACAAGGGGAGGGCAGAGAAAGCCCCCAAAACAGCCCCAGAACTGGAGGATTTGTGTGCCAAAGGCAGAGCAGGCAAAGCTGGGTGCATCCAGGACGCCCTTGATCTGCACAGCCACGCACCCCCCAGGGACGGCTCCTGCTCAGCCCCAGCGAAACACAGACACTCTGCAGTCACCGGGAGGGTCAAGAGACAGATACAGCTACGAATTTTCCGATAGCTGAGATGGAGTTTGATCAAAGGAATGCCTCAGGAATCATCAGTGCATTGCTGGGAGAGAGCACAGGAGTAGATAGTCAAAAGCAATCCTTCACTCACATCACACATCTCCTGCAAGAAGCCAGTCCTGGCCTCCCTCCCTCCCTCCCCAGGCTCAACCCCAGCCCTTGTTATTCAGCATATTGACATCAGGTTTCCTCTGCACTTCAGTTCCCATTATACTGTCTCAATCCAGCATTATAAACCAGTCCATCATAAACATCAGCTTGATTACAGACACTGCTGCATATAATAAATGTTTATAATGTATATGCAGGAAGAAAAAGACACCTCAATATTTTTGGTTTTGTAAAGACAAATAGCCTCAATTGTTTAATCAATAAAAATGCCTCTCCAACTCCTACTGTTATTACAAAGCTATTTCAGACAGAGTGAAAAAGAACCATTGCATCTATATTCCTGTCAAAGGAGACTGTGGCTGATGGGCCAGCAAATGAACTACCTGGACACGTCCTCTGTGCTGCTCAAACTCCCAAATCTTAGCACTAAGCAAGCTGAAACTCCACTGCATCCCAGCCTTTCTCTAGTACCATGACTTCATCCAGTTCAAAGCCTCCCATTAACTAAATGAGGATTCTTCCAGGAAAGGACTCTGCATCTAAGCCAGAAGTACAGGATCTGTAAATTATTCAGCAAATGGCACTTACAGGGAAGGGGGACATGCTGGCTTTGAAGGGTGGTGTGTGTTGGCATCAGCAGAAGAGCAGCTGGTGGTTCCAGAGGGCTGGGGGGCCAGGAAGGGATCCTTGTGCAGGTCCTGGGAGGAGCAGGAGGCTGGAGCAGATGCCACCCCAGCAGGGAGCACTGGTCCCACAGCACAGAGCACAGCTCCAGCTGCCAGGGAGCCTCTGGAGAGGCAGGCAGTGCTGGAGCAGTTCAGGGATTTGCCAGCAAGGCTTTCCTGGTAGGAACAGCAGGGACCAGCAGGATGTGAGGTACATCTCCATATGCCTCCCAGCTCGCTCACTCCAGCACTGTGGGGAACCCTCAACTCAAAGGACCAATAAACAGCATTTCTCAGAGCTGCTCTCCTCTTCCCCTTCAGCACAGCTTGTCTTTAAGCCTCCTGCTCCTGGGGACACCTGTCACCTTCAGGAAGAACAGGGGGTTTTCCATGCACAAGATCCATTTTATTTCTTTAGAACCCGAACTCGATCAATGCCCAGGCAAAAAGTCAACCTTAGCTCTGAAGTCAGCAAGCACAACTGCCAGTGTTTCCTTGAGGAACACACACTGGAATGTGTTTGGAAAAAAGGCTCAGCACATCCAGGAACTCTGCTGAACAGGGAGAAAATGGCACCAGGCACAGCCTGAAGCCAATCAGGGGGCAATACACAGACACAAGAGCCCACAATTCCCCACACAGACACACTTCCATCTCAGTGGGCAGGAACACGATCCCCTTTAAATCCAATCTGTACCAAAAGCAGACACCCCAATTCCCAGCTTCACACTCCAGCTGGGAACAGCCCCCCTTTGCTCAGGGGGCAGCTTCAGCTCTGGTGTTTGTTCCATCACCTTTGTCTAACCCAGAACCTCCCCGTGGTGACAAGGGAAAGCTACTGGACAAGGGTTTCCCTCAGATCCTCAGGAAGATGTAATTTGCATTGACTGGGACACTTAGGACTACTGCTGGAAGAGGAGAAACCCCAGGAGTCAGGAAAATGCCACATATTTCCACATTACTATCGACTCTCTTCTGTATCATTTGCTTCTTCACAACAAAGACATTTTTTTCCCCCTTTTCTTTTCCCTTCCTTTCCCTGGAGACTGTAAATTAACTGTCAGTTCCCTGGTATTTTGTACCCTGTTCTTTCTGGCTCTTTTCCAGATCTCCAGGGTGCCATTCTTTATTTTTTATCTCCTCCTTGCTGCTCTCTTTTCTTCACCCCTCCAGTTCACCTCGCTCTCCCCTGGGGTTTCTTTCTCTCCACAGCTCCTGGCTGATGGACCCATGACCACCAAAGCCCAGCAAGGCTGATCTCACCCACGCCCTTACCAGGTTCATGTCTCCTTCTCCTTGCTCCCTGCACTCTGGGAATGAAGCCTGGTTGCCCTTTCTTCTGCAGGTGGCAAAGTCCCAAGGGAAGGGAAGGGGAAAGAGGGGAATATATCAACGCATCCCACAATATCCCAAAGATCCCCCGTCAGTCAGAGCCTGACCTTCAGCCCTGTCCAAGCTGAGCCACTGCTGGCTGGGGAACAGAACTCATTTCAGTTATCAGCGCAGGGAGAGAGATTAGAGATGTTCTGGAGAGGAGAAAAATCAGGGAATGGAGGACGAAAAGGTTCTTGTGGAGAGGGAGAGGAGACATTTCCTTGTCAGGTACAAGTAGAAGCCAAGGGAGGAAAAAATGAGCTGAGAAGTGAAGGACAGGAAAAGGGGGAAGCCAAACTCCAAAGGGCAAATACTTCCAAATCAACACACCAAACTCATATAAAAGGAGAGAAAAAAACAGTAGCAGGTCCTGGAAGGGAAGACAGTGAGCAGTGTAATAGATTAAAGCCACGCTATTTCAGCACAGAAGAGGGAAAAATAATCCAACCTCACGCTCGTAAAGAGGAAGGAGTGGGCAACACTTTGCTTGTGGAGATTTCTCCCTCTGAAAAATTAATCCTGACAACACAAAGACGGAGACAAGAAAGGAACAACTCTCTGCAGAGCACCCAGAAAAGAGAAAGCCAAGTCTGGTCAGGAAAGATGATTATTTTATCATAATAATGCCTCCCCCTCCCTGCATTTTGAGAGAACCTGTTTTGTGTTTTCTTCTACTGCCAGGCTGTAATAACCCCACAGATACTCAGTCAGCTACAATAAAAGCCACATCAAAACAAAGGCCATTACAGGAGACACATTTACTTATTTACTTGACCAATATTCCCACATGGATGCAAACCACCCCGAACCAGCAGTGAGAGTGGAGAGCACGATTTTCCTGATTTTTCCTCAGTAGGACAGAACCACCGCAGCCTGGAAAGGCAGCACCTTCTGGGGTGGAGGGCCAGCAGATCACTGAGGTGAACACCACCCGGATCCAGCCTCCCTTGGGATGTTCCCAGTGGTCTCCCTGGTCTGACTCTCAGGGAGAAACATCTTCTCCTGAGGTTAAGTCTCTGCTCAGCCCTCATTAAGCAGAAGTTAGGTCATATCCTGAAGCATAAGAACTTATAACTCCCTATTTCATTTATGGTTTTACACTTTACAAGCCCGTAAAAAGTCTGATAAGCCACATAAATATCTACTCTGGGTTTCAATTATACCGTGTGACAATGAACACCATGGGCTATTTTCCCATGATACTCAGGAATTAACCCACATCAGCAACTCGAGTTTGACTTTAAATTACCTTGTCTTTCCTGATGGTTTTGCCTGAATGAGAGTCTTTTAGAACAGGGAAGGGCAGTGGAGGAGGAAAGAGGGGATAGGGGGACTGGAGTCCCCTCCTGCCTCTCTCCTGTGTGTCAGGAGAAAAACCCCATTATGGCCTTTTGTTGTTCCCTCACTTTTAAAGTTATTGTCACAAGTTTTTAAGGATGTCAACAATGAAGGATCCCATTGTTCTCCTAATTAATTCTGCAATCTCAGTGAAATAATACAACTGCAATTGTAATTCCAAGCTCACCCCTCGACCACTGGAATCAACTAATTAAATAACAATCAGTGCTACTGCTTGCATTTAGAAGATGGACTATTCCTTTTTATTGCTGCAATTAGGGAATGCACTCAATAACGGGAATGAAATACAAATTTACCCAGGAGCCCACTAAATTATGGCCATTCATACTTCCTTGTCTTTTCATCCCAGCACAAAAAGATGGCAATTTTCCTCTTTCCCAGCTTCCTCAGCTGGAAAGGGCAGCGTGGAGCTGGGAGGCAGGTCCCCAGCTGCAGACAGCCCTGCTGGGCAGGCACCATCTCTCCTTCCTCCCAGTCACAGGATAACCTCTCTCTGGTTTGATGAAGGTCCCTCATAATCATCTCAGACTTCACTGGGCCCAGGAGAATCTGGCTCTGTTTTCAGGGATAGAGGAGTGTGATTGCCTGGCCCTTCAGCTGAGACTTCATTAGCACTTGTGGTGATGGCCCAGCCAGAGCAGATGATGATTCTCCTCCAGCTGCTCTGCTCTCTCTGCAGGGCAGGCAGGAGCAAGGAGAATAACCACAGAGAGGCCTGACTAAAATTAGGCAGGTGAATTAAGGATGAAACCCCACTGAAGTGACTGTGAGATGGCCACTGACACCAAGAGTGATGACCAAGGGAACCATCACATGCACGCAACAGCAACCAGCAGAGAAGTTCCAGAGGAGGAACGTGCCACTCTCTCCCTCCCTCTCTGGGTGACAACACCCAGACTGATTAAGGAACTTGTTTATATTCAAATCAACATGACTTCAGCACAAATTTGCAGCTGACTTTGTGCTTCGCTACTGTCTTGGTGGGAATCTGAGGTGTTCTCCCCCAGGAACTGCGGCAGAGTCAGCTCCGGGACCAGACTCATGGAAGTTGGGATGGGATGGGAATCTTCAAGGCAGTCACTCCAATAAAGGCAAGATACACCCACTGCAGAAGCAGGGAGATAACTGGCAAGGACAGCAGCAGCAGGAGGAGGTGTGAAAATTAAATTGGATAAAAGGCAGGTGCTCAGGGAGGAGTGGAGGCTGAGGGGAGGGGGAAGGCAGGAGAGGTAGAGAAAGCAACTAAACACAACAGTACTGGGATTGTGCTGCTGTCACTGGGACTTCAAAACACTTCCAAAATGCTCGTGATCTGCTCCAAGAAGAAGAAACAGAAAGAGCTTTAAGCTGCATAAACAACCCGTCACCCAGAGTCAAAGGAAAAGCGTATCTTGGCCCTGCTGCAGCGGTCAGAAAATCCACACTCCCAGTTGGGACTGGGTACAGGAGCACAGGAGAAGCTGGGGGAGTTTCTGGGACAGAGGGAAGTGGTGGCAGGGAAAGGGGCTGCTCTGCCCAGCCCCTCGCTCTGCCGCCACGCAAGGAGGGTTGACAGCATCCCTGTGAGCCTGTTTTATGGAGCCATGGGGTTGTTCCCAGGCTGCCCTAAAAAGGTGAGATGTCCAGGGCCCCATCTTGCCAGCAGGGTGAGAAAGAGAGGGAGCAGGTCTGTGCTCTGCTGACTGAGGCATCATCACCCCTCACATGAGGGATATTTCAGATGAGGCAGCATCCGTGCTTCAGAAATAATGAACTGTGATTACACAGGAATGGTGGCCAAAACACATTGAAGCTAAAGCTGGGGAGAATTTCTCAAATAGTTTTTTTGTCAAAAGGATGGCCCTTGTCCAAAAAAAATCAGTAATTTCTTTGCGATTCAGCCCCCTCACCAAGAAGTTTCCAATTTTTCCCCGCAAACCCCTCAAGTAACACAGTTTCTCTCTCCTTTATTAGGGGTTACTGGAGAAAACAGCTCTTACCAAAGGCAAAAATAAAAAGGGAAAAGAGAGCAGAAGGGAAAGGAGACCGTGAGAAGGAGGGATGTGACTTTTGTTTTTCAGCTCCAAAACTGCAACTATTTTTCCACCTATGTATTTGTGCTATTTTGGAGCCTCCTCCAACTCTCCCAGGTTTACTCAAGCCTACACAGAGCAGGAGGCAGATGGGATAATCCAGGTCTCTCAGTACCATGTCTTTTCCCTGGCTGGGTCAGCCCCCAGGTTCCCCTGCCCAAAGGGATGAGATCCCAGGATTTTGGGGGGGAGATGGAGAGGGAAGGGGCTGACAAGCAGCGGGGACACAACCTGCATTCCCCTCCTCCCCCCAGTGCAATTGTTCCCGCGACCTGAAAGCCAAGTGCCTGCATTCAGGGACACAGCAGTGCTTCCAGCCTGCTGCCATGAGCCAATACTCCACTTGATTGTACTATTCATGTATTTTTACATATCAAATGTCACTGCTTTCCCTCCCACTTCGAGAAGTTTCCTGTAACAACTGCTGGGAGCCTCCCTCCCTCCTCTGCCTGGATGCTGATGGCCCAGCTTGGCCCCCTTGGCTGCTGGGCTGCACTGTGCTGCATTTTCACCCAGAAGAGGTGCCAGTGGACAGAGGCAGGTTTATTCCAGGTGCTGCCACTGATTTCCATGTCTCCCTTAGGATGTTTCTATTTCTGTGTTAACCTGTTCACTCCTGGCACAAGTTGCAGCAAACAGAACAGCAAGGAAAAGCCTTAAAGGATGAAAGCAGCAGCACATCGGGGTGCTGAGTGTGTGTCATGTCATGTCTCTGACCTCTGCTTCCCTTCTCCAGCCCAAATATTGCACTGCCAGTCACCCTTCCCTTGCTGCAGGCCCTTGGTGAGCAAACAGGCTCCCAAGCTGCTCCTGCTCCCTGCTGACAGCTCGGAGCTCCGGGAGGTTCTGGAAGAGCATCCGTTCATTACCCGGGGGTAATGAAGTCGAGCAGTTTGGAGCAGAGCTGTTGTGTCCAAGTCAGGAGTCTTTTATCTTAGGAATCAGTGACCCGAACGCTGTGAGCACACAAATCCAAGGGATGCAGCGCTGGTGCTCTGGTCCCACCAGTCCCTTCTGCCTGTGGCAGAGCCTTTGGATAAACAGGATTTCACCTGTTCAAATCACCTGCCTTTTAACAGAAAAACCACCCAAAAACGTCCAGAGGGGTTTTTTTCCCCATGAAAGAACAACGAACAGCTGGTCTAACCAGAGACAATTCCTCCACACGCTCAGCTTGTTGTAAAGTTGGTTTTGTAGTCTGGTGGCCCATGAGTTTGGTGGATCTCAGTCTAGAAGCCAAGAGATCATCAAAATTTATAATTCCTCCCCAAGATCAGATGCTGCCACGGCCAGTCCTAGGTCTGGTTTCCGACCAAACCAAAAGATTTGGAGCAAGTTGCAAGGAAAAGCAGATTAACCTGTCTTGAGGGAGAATCATGCCCAGCCTTTGCCATCTCCAGCATCAGAAAAATTCCTATTCTTTAAAAAAAAATAAGAATATAAAATATCCTGACTGCATAATACTTGTACTTCTCCCCTATTTTGATTCTCCCATTGTCCCTGTGAGTGCCCAATCTGAATGACTTTGAACTCAAGGATATCTTGGAGCAGCCAGAGGCTGCATTATATGGAAAGAGATGAATTCATTGCTCACAGAAACATTCAGCAGAGACTCCCCTGTCCGGGAGATCCCAGCAGAGATCTCCCTCATCCATGAAATCCAGCCCAAATCCCCTGCCAGGACCTGAGGGGGAGGCTGACACTGCTGCAGGACATCAGCCCAGCCAGCCCCTCATTGCAAGCAGCAGCCTGATCTAAGCAAAGTGGAAAGTAAGCAAAACTCTCAATTCATCCCCAGAACAAGTGCAGACAGCACAATTTCAGAGCAGAATAAGGTTCTTCAGTCCTAGAGCAAAGCAGGGGGAAAAAAACAAAGCATCAACAATAATTCAAACTGCTCCTTCCAAACCTGGGAAATCATGAGGCTCCTCTATTTCTTTTTAAAGTAAAGACTTCCTTTCTTTTTTTTCCCCCTATTAAAAATATTGAAAACCAAATCTCTCCCGTTGCAAAGCCTTAAAAAGAATAAATAAATAAATAAACCATTATCAGGGATGGGAAAGCAGGGTAATCCTACAAGGAGAAAGAAGAGGAAACCAGAAGCATAAACCACAGCAGAGGCACTTCTGCCATCAACTTATTGAAAGCTCTAATCACAATCCCATAAAACAGTTAACTTGATTAAGCCAAGCATGATTTAGGCAAGGTTCCCCCAGTGCTGTTCCTTGTTCTCCTGACAGGGTTTGATCTGTCAAGTGCTTTACACTCCCCATGCCAGGGCGAGGGTGTTCCAGGTCGTTAGGGATGCAGGAGGCGCCTGCACCGCTCCCCTCTCTCCCTGATGGATTCTGCCACACTAATACAACGCCAATTTTCCAGCAGTTCCCATCCCCATCTGCCCCCACTTATGCAGTTGGTACAACTCGTCCCAATTCCTGCCTGCTAATTAAAGGGAGAGCCTGGAGATGATGAGAGGGAGATGCTTTGCTCGGGTGCATCTTCAAAAAACAGCAACAACAACAAAAAAGATCTTCTGGGTGACTTTGTGTTTGCTGTGATGTTACCAAACCCCCCCAGCTCAAACCACACGTTCCAGCCCTAATGAGGGCACACGTTTACGCTGCTGCAAACAAACAAACGAGCAAAAAAAAACACTCCCAAAATGAAATTATTCCCTTCAGGCCCGGGGAAAGGTTCCCCCCTGGCACAGGGATGCTCCATCCCCAGCCGACCCACAACCCCTGGTGGGTGGGAATGGGGGTTGGAGCTGCCAGCAAACCCACAGACCTGTTGCTAGTTGCATTCACGCCTGCAACAAGTGTCTTTGCCCGTGTCTCCAATATTTCATTTGAAGGATGGGTGTTTTGATGATATACACGGAGCTGACAGGGAAAATGGGCTTCTGCCTAACTTTTAACAGGTCTCCTGGGATGCTGATGCTGGAGGACAACATCCTCCGAGTCCTGCTGAGCAGACCAATATCAGCACAGAGCCAGTAACCTGTTATAAATCAACACCAGCACTCCACTCCTGCTCAAGTCAGAGTAATTACACAATGCAGCACGGCCCAGGGGTGCCCAGGCAAGTCTCTCTTGGAGAGAGTATTTACAAGGGCACACAGTGCCAGGGCAAGGGAATGGCTTCAGACTGGCAGGGAGTAGATTTAGATGGGATATTAGGGGAAAAATCCTTCCCTGTGAGGGTGGGGAGGCCCTGGCACTGGTTGCCCAGAGAAGCTGTGGCTGCCCCATCCCTGGAAGTGTCCAAGGGCAGAGAAGGTGTCCCTGCCCATGGCAGGGGGTGCAATGAAGAGCTTCAAGGTCCCTTCCAACCCAAACCATTCTGGGATTCTGTGTGAGCTGCTTCCCTACAGCCATTGCCCCCTGATTTGTATTTTATCTGCCCTTGGTAACACCCTGACAGGCCACCAGCCAGGAGGTCACTGCAGTAGGAAGGACCTGCATCCCTTCCACACAAAGGGAAGAACAACCCACATGTAATTAAACCAGGAAACAGCAGGAACTGAAAAGGCTGATGTGGCACACAGGGAAGACCTGACATTTGAAAGGACTGGTGAGCAAGCGTGGGAGAAACACACATCTTCCCTCTTTAACCAAGCACTGCCAGGCTGCAGCAAAATAAACATTTTAACCACCCATTACAGACAACTTGAGATGGATCTGAGAGTCTCAGAGTACAGGTAACAATCTGGAAAAACACCTTGGTTGGATTTGGTCCTGCAACAACCGTATTTTTTCAGCCTTCTCACAGATTTGATGAGCAACTAACCCTTGACACACACAAAGAGGGGATGGGCAACATGAATACACACTCAAGCCATATGAATATACACTGAAATCCTGGCCTTTTTGCTCTCCCATCCCGTGGCTGTCTTCACTGCCACCACCACTGGACACCTGCGTCATCTGCAGCCGTGAAGATTATTAATTTTTTTTAAAGACTCATTTATTTGAGCTGCTTCCCTGAAAGCCAGCTCCAACCTGGGGCCCTTCTGCTAACACAAGACCTTTAAAAAAGAAAAAAAAAAAGAAAAGCCTTATTGTTGCTGTCAACATCCACAAATTCTGCTGTATCCATCTGTCCAGTTAATTACCTTGTGCAGTAGCCTGTTAGCTCCTTGGAAAAAAATAAATAAAAAAAAAAAAAGGAAGGAAAAGCACCCAATTATCATTCTGGGCAGCTCCCTGGATCCCAGAGCAGCAGCACATCCCCAGCGTGCCACGAATGCTTTTGTTACCCTTGGAAGCTGACAAACAAGCAGAGAGGGGAGTGCTCTGCAGGGCTCCCTTCGTGCTGGTGGGATGAGGGCAGAACTCCCATCTCCTGCTGACGTGGAGCCCTGTCACTGTGACAGCTCCTGGTGCTGCCAGTGGATCTGTCTCACCCCTCCTCGGCACGTCCCCCTCTATCCATCATCCCCAGGCTCTCTTGCACTCTCACCTCCCCAAACCGTCTTTCCCCGTGTCCCAAACTCCAGGGAAGTGACTCAGTGGCCCCGCTGGGGACACTCAGCTCTGCGGGGCATCTCCTCCCGCGCCCCCCAGCCCGTAAGTGCCCCCAGGGGGGATGTTCGGTGACATTCAGCGGGACAAAGGCAGGAGGGTTTTTGCTCCCGGCTCGGCTTCAATGAGAGCATTTTTCTTGGAACAAGGGGCTGAATTCAGCTGCTTGGTGCTGTCTGCCTGCAGTTTGTTGCCAGAGTAACGGAGGCACTGGAGCTGCCAGGGCCACGCTTCAGGGGAGGGAAGGCGCTGCTGCCTGGCACCCTCCTGCCATCACCCGCAGGAGGGCTGGGGACACAGGCAAAGGGACCCCTGGTCCCTCTACAGGACAAGCTCAGCCCCTAAAGCTCCCATAAGGGAAAAAAGGACAGGCCTCTCTGGAGATGCAGAATCCACTCCTGGCACCTTCTGGAGATGCCTCAAGCAAAGGGTGAACCAGCCACTCCACCCATCCCCCTGTGAGACAAGGACACCACGCTGCCACTTCGCTCCAGGACCACCCAGAGCTTCATGTCTGACATATATCTACACCTTGCTGCAGCCCTGGGGACTGTAACCCAGGTTTTCCAAAGGTTTTCCCACATTTTGAGGGCCTGGACGTCCAGCAGGCTGGCGGTGAGGACATCTGGCAGGTTAATGCATCAGACACCTCGCAGAGAACGTGCTGCAGCCTGAAATCAAACACCACCGTGTCTCCTGCTGCAAACAGCCCAACCTGGCCTTAGGGATCCAGCAGGCCAGCAAAGGCTGAACAGAAGTGGTTTTCTTCCACAGGGAGGATATAATTTGTGCTTTGTACAGGGAGAGTGCGAACACAGCCCTGTAAGACAGAGAATGCAGTCTCTCCACATCAAATCAAACACCCTGTGATTTTCCTCTTTGCAGGCAGAAGTTTCCCCATCTCACAGCTGATCCTGCAGCTCTGCAGACCACCAGGCAGCCCGTGCTTTTCTCTCCTTTCCCCTCTCCCCATGCTTATAGATTTATAAATTGGGTTTTCATCTGGAACCTGCCGTTCAGCTCGCTCCCCGGTTCATCTTTGGAGAGATTTCGTGGATTAAAACAGGCAGTGAAAGGACACAAATATGGCCCCCCCCTTGATCTTGTCAGCCCTCTCATATCACAGCACCCACAGAGACAGGGGAAAAACACTCCCAAGTCAAGTAACTACAGACACAGGCGGGCTCAGCACTGCAAGGCAGGAGCTCGCTGTTCCCCTGCCCATGCAAACGAAGCCCACAGCCCTGTCACACAGGGCTTTGAGACTTCTCTGAATATGAAGGAGCTCTGTGTCTCTGCTGATTCCCTCTCGCAGCCTCTCTGAAGTCGGGAGACCCAGCCAACCCTGCCACGCACACCAACTCGCTCCCTCGCCGCCTGTTTTGCAATTTTAATTTCTCACCTTCCTAAACAGCAAAAGATTTAGCATGCCCTAGTCAGAAATATTTAATTTCCCAAATTTCTTTTCTTTTTTTTGATCCTTCCAGAGCCCTGAAAGCCTTGAGGTTTTCATATAAGGCTCGCCACAATTCACATAAAGCTGCTCGAAAAGGATGGACTGCACATCACAGGGAGCAGAACCACCCCCAGTGTACAAAAAGGGGTGCAGAGGTGTCAGTGCAGTGCAAGACCAGTTTACTACTGTAAAGTTTGGGGAATGGCTTCAAACTGAAAGAGGTTTAGATGAGATATTGGGAAGGAGTTCTTCCCTGGGAGGGTGGGCAGGCCCTGGCACAGGTTGCCCAGAGAAGCTGTGGCTGCCCCATCCCTGGAAGTGTCCAAGGCCAGGCTGGATGAAGCTCTGAGCAACCTGGTCTAGTGGCAGCTGTCCCTGCCCATGGCAAGGGGTAGGAATGACATGATTTTTAAGGTCCCTTCCAACCCAACCCATTCTGTGATTACCACTATCTCTAGCCAACCACTGACTGTAAGAGCACAGAATTTATCTCGTGTCCCTGACATGGAGACCTCTGCTTGTTGCTTCAAGTTTGGCCTGTGTTCAAGAGGTTCATATGCCCTGCCCAGGGTTTCATGGGAGGTCTGTGCAGGGCTGTGAATTAAACCTGAGGCTGCAGCAGCCCGAGGTGCTGCTCGTGTATTATTGCCGATACCTGGCACGGGTGGTCACAAAGCTGAAACAAAGTGTTGTGAGAGAGCAATTTCACCCCAAATCCCCTGCCCCAAAGGGTCTGCCAGCCCCAGAACCAGGCTGTGCCAAGCAGAGGTTAAGTTTGGGCCTGTCTGTACAGCCAAAGGCAGGCAGGGGGACGATCTCTGCCACTGGGCAGTGCAGGGCGTGCGTGACACTGATGGAGGGACCGTGGGAAGCAGGGAGTAAATGAAGAGCTCTGTTAGTCCTCCCGTCCATCCAACAAGCTCAGTCCTTCCAAGCCATTTGTCTAATCTGTTCTTTAAAACCTCCAGTGACAGATACTCTGCAAACCCCCTTGGCAATCTATTTTAGCGCTTCACTATTTTTACTGTTCCGCGACGTTTCCCGATGTCCAGCCGCAATTTTTCTTGCCTCAATTTATGCTGTTGAGAAAGAGTTCATTCCCTTTCTTTGAGATTGTTTCTCTTTGATTCCTGTGGGCATGTGTTCAGTGCTGAGATGGCTGCAGGTTCTCAGGCCTTAATAAATCAAACATTACAGAACAGAACTGATGGCCCATCTTATTTGAACTGCCCTCTGCAAGCCCAGCTCAGAAATCTGCTGCTGCTGCATCGCCATCCCAACCTGTGCATGTGGCCCAGCCAAAGCAACAGCACAAACAGGAGCTCTGGGGGTTACAGTCCCAAACTGGCAGGCAAAATTAAACAGGAACAGCCACTTTCTAAAGGCACTGGCCTGATTTCCCCCTCACACAGACACGGCAGATGCCAGTGCTCAGATTTGGGCACCCAAAGAATCGGTTTCTGTTTCAGACAAGCTAATTACCTTCAGGCATGCAGCAGTCCAAGGGTGATTTTTGTGCCTGAACTGCAGACTAGAGCTCCCAACCTTTGAGACACTGGCTGGTGGCCTTGGGAAAGCAGAGGAGAGGGAAGTAGAGCTGCGCCAGGGTGCTTGGGACCTGGCAACCACCAACCAGGGCCAAGGTGACACAAGGGAGTTCTAAACCAGAGTACTAGATGGAAAAATAGATGGGAAAAAAAATCAGAGCATGCTGGGAAGCAAATTGCACAATGCAGTGAGGGGCACAACCTGGCACCTGTGGCTGGAGCAGGACTGGGGAGCGACATCTCTGCTCCCAGTTCCTCCTCACACAGAAATTTTCCGTGTTGATTTGGCTTGCCTGACCCAGGACACCAACTGCAGGACCAGCTGTGTGTCCTGCCACTTTTCTGTCTTGTCTTTGGGCCCCATCACAGCCCCCTCCCCACACCAGGCAACTGGTACAGCACAACTGCAGGGGCACAGAGACAACCCAGCCCCTAAAGCAGCCAGTCCTGCCTCCTCCTCCTGCCTTTTCTACACCTGCCACTGCAAGGAGCAGAGGACTGAGAGGTTATCACCTTCCCAGACAGGTGGAAAAGGAATCAAGGCAGCAAACTGTCCTTCCCGCCCTCTCTGTGCCTTGGCTGCTTTCATACACAGGCACAAAGCATCTTGCCAAGACCTGCCTGGCTGCAGAGAGCTGGAATCCAGACAGATGCCTCCATTAGAACCCTCTCCTCCTGTGTTTCATCCTTCCAGACCACTCCATAATGCTCCTACACCCTTGGTGCCGCTTCTTTATCTTTCTTTAGCTCCTACAACCTTCTTCTCCCTTCTTGCAGGCACTTTGCCCAGGAAGGATGGGACAAGCAGGCCCTAACTAATCACCTGAGACATTAACAACTGCATACAGAATTATTTGGAAGCCCTGTTTCCCTGATGGATTCCATCCTGTGCCTCTGCAGGCTGTATCCATTTGTTCCCTGCCTTTTGCTCCCAGATCCCATAAAGAACTTTTCCTTGTCATCATTAGGGCTGGTGTCTTTTTGTGTTCACTGAGTAACTGCTCCCAGTGGCTCCACGTTAAAAAAAAAAATAAATAAAATAAATAAAATTATAAAATTCCATGTTGCTTTTTTCCGGTTGCAAAATCACAATACCCCACATGCAGAACAATTCTCACGGACAGGAGTGGATACACGGCAGGAAAACAGCCCAGCACACCTCATTCTGCAGGGACAGGGCAGTCACAGGCACACCCACCACAACTTGCAAATCCCTGCTGTTCAAACTGAGTAGCTGCATCCACACCTTGGAAAAAACCACAAAGCCAAGGCAGGCACGGCAGCTGGTCTGATCATTGTCAGCCATCTCCCCAATAATTAGAGGGTTTTAGATGCTCTAACAAGGCGAGCACCGGTCCCACCCACGGGGCAAAGTTCAGGGAGAGAATCTGGAGGAAAGCGAACAAAAAATGTGCAGTGAATTAAAATTCGGGAGCTCCTCATCTCCGTGGGAACACCCGAGTACACAAGACAACAGCTTCCTCTAATTAAAAAAAAAATAAATCATCTCAATCTGTTTTCTACTGTCTTTTTTTTTCCCCCTCCTTTTTAGGAAGGATATTTGAATTTTGTTTAATAGATATTCATGGCTGTGTATCCAGAGGTACCTACTCCCACATCCCAAATTATCCAGTTAAGAAGGGCAAAGCAGGGTCGTAAAAGATCCAAATTCTCACGCATCCTTTATGAATAAATATATATATCCATTGTTCCTGGAGCAAAAGGCCACTCAAACCATGCACTTGCTCTTCCCAACACTGTCAGCATCCTAAAATGCCATGACCCCAAAGTGTCAGTGAACCCACTGCCCATCATTCTAAAACTGAAATTCATAGATTTCTAATTTTTTTTTAAATCTTAAATCAGTCCATCAAGCTGTCCAGGGAAAGCAGTTGTGTTTTAGGAGCTGGGGAGAATCATTTATATTTAAAATACTGTTAGATTCCCTCCCTTTTTTTTTTTTTTCCACCCAGGAGCATTCCAAGGGTTGAGTGACTTTGGAAACACACAGTGCCAAGAAAGCATCAGCTCAACCAGCAAGACTTGGGGGCACAGGGAGGGGACCAAACAGATGGAAGAACAGACTCTGGGTTGGCTGCTTGGTGTGGAAGACAAAGCCTTGTGTAAGAGAGGCAGAGAAGGACAGAAATGATGGCAGCAACTCAGCAGTGAAGCAGAAACAGCTCAGGTGTCCCCAGCACAGGTGTAGGTTCCTGCATGTGACCTTGTTAAAACATTCTGGGTCAGTGCTCAACAGAAAACATGGACAGTGTTGGCATTAAATGATCCCTAAACAGGTCACCCTGCTGGGAACAGGGATACCAAAAACATCCCAGGGGATAAAAGCCCTCCCAATGCAATGCCAGGCCAGTTGCTGAGAGGTTCAATGCCTCAGATTTTCACTTGAACAGAAGTTCATCCCTTTCACCAGGAGCTAAACTCATTTCTGCTCAGATTGGAGCTGCTCATTAAAGCACAAACACCCCTGTAATGGAAATAAAACGAACCAGGAACCTTCCTGGCCCTGGAAAGGAAGAGGCAGCACGTTTCCTCCAGCCCTGCCATCCATCACGAGTCCTGATGGTCCCACAAAACACAGCTCTCAGTCAAGAATTCCCAGGACACAACACGGGGATGGGGCTTTACCAGGATGCACTAACCTGACTAAAAAGGCCACAGAGAGGTTTGGGCTGGAAGGGACCTCAAAGATCATCCCATTCCACCCCCTGCCATGGGCAGGGACACCTTCCACCAGCCCAGGTTGCTCCAAGCCCACCCAACCCGTCCTTGAAGCACCAGCCCACACCCAAACTGGAGAGGTTTTCAACTTCTGGATCACCCCCGTAACTCTTGAAACTCCTCAATCATCCTCTCCTGGGCTGGAGGCAGGGAAGAAAAGGAGACCCAGCTTCCCTCTGAAAGCACCAGCTCTTCAGTATCAAATTTAGATGGTGGGAGAGGGGGAGGAAAAAATAAAAGGCACTAAAAAACCCTTTTCAACCAGCTTGAGTGTCCACTCCACAACAGGCTGCAGCAAAACTCTTCATTAGTCATGGCTGGCAAACTTGAGAGGAATAAAAGGAATCAATGAGTAATGCAACTCTGTAAAAATACAACAGCCTCAATAATGGGAAAATCAAAACCCAGCACAAAAACCTCCATGTAAACAGAGCTACAGAACCAGGAGGGCTCTCGAGCCAAGGTCTACAGCCCCAAAATTCCATCTGCATAACTGCCTTTGGAGCGTTCCCTCCACCCCCAGCAGCTTGGAAATGGTGGGTTTCTAGTCCTGACATATGCACTAATGCACAGGCACGACCATCATCTCCCTCGCCTTGGGAATCCCTTCCAAAAATTGCCACTCCAAGGAGGGAGCAGCAGGTGAGGGGCCACAAAAAAAATTAAGTAATTTTCCTTGTTCCTGAAAGGCACCTACTGATATGAACTTGTGCTGCCCTTTCAACTTTGCAACAGCTGCAACAAACCCTGCAGGATTTTCCTCGGGACGTGATGACATTCCCACAGACCAAGGAGCCACAGAGCAAATTCTTATACAGTATGATAATAGACTTGGTCTCCAAAGGATAAGCATGTCAAGATACAGAAAATCACTTTTTTTTTCTTACCAGTGAAATAAAGATGTGATTGAAAATGTCGTGTTCTGGGTCTATGAGCAATATTCTCATAACTCGTCATCTAAAACAAATTGTTCTATCATTTGTACAAGTTAGAAGAGATTCCAAGTCAGACAAGCTGAAAGCAGAAGTTTAAACATATTCAGCATGGCAGAAGGAATATTAATGTCTCTCCTCCCTATATAAATGTGAAATCTCAGTCTCTCACCTCAGGTTAATTAATGTTTCCAAAGTGCTCAAAGCCCACGAAACACACACCAGGAAGATCTTTCAGCCCAGCCCGGGCCTTCAGGAAAGCCCACCACAAACCTTGCAGCTCTGCTGAAAAACCTGGCAGAGCAGAAACAATTGAATATGCAAACCTGCACCGTGTTATGCCACAAAGCCTCATTCTTTGAGGGGGAAAAAAACCTGCAATTGCTCTGGACACAGAGGTGGGTACAGAAGAGGAGCATCCTTTGGTGCAGGGCGTCACTGGAAGGTGCTGCCACCTCCTCCTCTTGCGTCAGAGAAGGGCTCTAGCACAAGACAGGACCAGTTACCAGCACGACTTGCCCATGATTACCTGATTGCTGAGCCATTTACACAATGGACACCATTACAGGAGAAAGGTTTTGGCTTTTCTTCCCCCACCTCCATTCCTATAAAACACTATTCGCTCCCCTAATTGAACCCTCAGCAGCAAAGAACCTCTAATGAGCCAAGCAATTTCTGGGGAATCTCAGGACCTGAAATCCACGCAGGAAACAGCTCTTGGACCGAGTTCAAACACATCCCCTGCTTCAACTCTCATCTAGGGCCACTTAAAAACCCTGAAGTATTAAAGCATTAAAGGTACTTGGGAGAGAGAACAAGGATGGTGTGCAGGCTGAGCTCACTCCAAAGAGGAGGAGATGATGCTAATTATACAGCTGGTAAAATGGAACCACTGGGGGGAAAAAAAATGATCAGCCAAGACAGTTTAACTGGTGCAAGAGCAGCTCTGCTGTTTAATCAGGGGTGGGGTGTCTGCCTGAGTGGAGAAAAACAGATCACATCAAGGTGGTGACAGGCAATCAATGGACACTCAATTAACACTTCCAATATTACTAGCTTAAGCAAAACGCGTTTTTTGCACACGGAAATCTCTCCCCAGTACTGATACAGCACTAAATTTTCCTCAGTGCACCAGCACCAAACGTTGAAAGACAAACAAAAATTCGGGTGCCAGCATGCGAAAGAAAAGATCCTTCAGTTCAGACATGGGCTCAGCTGACAGCAACCCAACCCCTCCTAAACTACAGCCCCAAATCCTGCAGGACTTTGCATCCCTGCACCAAAAAAAAAAAAGAGAGAAAAATTCATGGTATAACTGAAATATTTGAAGGGCAATAATGACCATTTTCCAAATCTAGTTTTAGTTGTGACTGGCTCACGCTGAGTTTTTTCCCCACACCAAACCTGCAGTTGACCTAAAAGAACACGGCAAGATGTATCATTTCAATTTAAAAACCAGCAAATGTACCGAGCCCTGGGTAATTTGCTCCTGTGCTTAAATAAAAAGCTGTACAAAAATAAAACATGCCTTTTCCTTGTCTGAATTTATCTGAGCAGCCAGCCACAGAACCATGTCCTGCCTTCATACCTCTGGCCGGCAGAAGCCTCTTCCCCTGGCTAAGTATTTACACACAACAATCAAATCACTCCTTTAGTTAAAAGAAGCAGATTGAGCTTCAGTCCCTCTCTCCAGCCTGTTTTCCAGCCCTCACATCACGCCTGTAGCTCTGCCCTTATCTCCCTCCAGTTTGCCAACATCATTTTTAAGGTGTAGACACCACGACTGCACACAATGCTCTTCCTGCTTGTGTTCATTATTCCTTTGCTTAGACAGCCCGAGATAGCATTAACACTCCTGAGAATTCACAGCACGGCACAAGACCAGCTAGTTATTGATAAGATAATGAAATTAAGCTCCAGCTTCTCACCTTGACGTGGCGGCTCCCAGGGGTCCCTCTCTCCAAGTGTGGGTTTCCCTCCCCGCTCTGTTTTACTCTGGATTAGTAAATTATCACACCCCAACCGAGCTGTTTGGGAACTCTTCCATGATAAACCAGGATAACTGACTGAACTTCACAGCCTGCCTCAAACCCTCAGTGTGGGAGCACAGGGTATGTTGGCTCAGAGGACGTGGGTGGCTGGTTGTGCTGCAGACAACCCCAAACCCAGAGCCTGGGCCACCATCCGCGGGGGAACTCGCTGCTGTGAGGATCCCAGGCAGGACCAGGGGAGTCCTGGCAGGTCCCAGCAGCTTCACTGCAGCCAAGCCAGCTCCCAGGAGCCAAAACAAGCTCCATCCCTCAAATCCCAGCGCTGCCAGGATGGATCTCCCACCCCAGGACTCCAGCACTGCCATCAGAGCGTTCCCTGCAGCGCACTCAGAGCTCGGGACATACCTCTGATCCCTCCCAGCACATTCTCCTGCTTCTCCAACACCAACAGGACGAGGACCTGGGGCTCCTGGGAGCCAGCAAAGGTGGATTCTGGGTGTGTTTTGGGGTGGATTTGGGGCAGCTCTGCCGGCACGGTGCAGACTCCCACCCCTGGCATCCGATGCCAGATGGAAACTGCAAACTCATCCAGGGATCTGGACCCAGGGGTTTGCTTCCAGCAGCTTTCTCTGTGCCTTTCTCTCTCCCCTTGTCCCCAGCCCTACCATTGGAAGCTGATATGTCTGGATTTTTCACCCACAGTCGGGAAAAAAGATTTGTCATAGAAAATGTGTGAGCACTGACATCTTAAGACAAAAAAAGACGCAGATTTCTCGACTGTTCACAGCACATTATGGAAATACATTCTCAGGGACTATTAAATATGGGGATTATTGACTAGATGAGCAGAAGCTCAATGGACTAGCTTGCAAATATGTCTTTAGACAATTCTTAAAATGCAGATTAATTATCTAACAGACCAGAATATTTTTTTCCTACAGACTTCCTAATGATCTGTTGCATAAACAAACATCCAGACAGTTTTGTTTGCATTTGTGTTGACTGTGATGTTCTTCAGTAACTAAATAGTGACTGAGGAGACTTAAATCTTATTTAACACTCAGCAGGAACAGAACAAAAGGCATGTCAGTCCAAATCACTCAAAGACATGTCTCCTGAAAGACCCTTGGGAGGTCCAACTATCAAAAGACCCTGTTTCCCCAACACAAAGCTCCTGACACACCACAGAGCATTAAATTCTTTATGTGTTCATGCCATTAGACTCCATTAAAGCAACAACAACATTGATGTCCATCATTTAACCACTCGTATCCCCTTTGAAAACAAGCAAGGAATATTAAATTACAGAGGTATTTTGCAGGGCTCTCTGCAGATTCAGGAAAACATCCACGCTGGGATTACACGTGGAAGAACTGTACAGCAAGAGGTGAAAAGTTGGGGGAGCCACTGCACTGAGCTCTGCTGCTGCTCTCACCTACTGACTCCTCCCAACCTTTTCAGCTAGAATTTAAAATTCCCATCTTGATTTTCCATTTGCCATCGATATAATATCGACCCCAGCAGTCATTTCCTCACTAAAGGTAATTAACAAGTTATTTGTCAACTGTGCTTTCAGCTTCCAACCACTCAATTTCTTTATGCCTTCTCTGATAGGCTGAGATGCTCTTGGATATCAAAACCAATGCAAAGCAAGTGTGAAACATTATTATTCCAGCTTCACACCCACTTTCCCTCGGTGTGAACAATAATGCAAACTGCAAGACAGTGATGAATTGGACCTGGAGAGGACCAGATGCTCTGTGAGCACTAGCACAGGCTCTGCCCCAAACGTTCTCCAGCCTGGAAAAGAGATGTGATGCCCTGCTCTCAGAGCTGCCCGTGCACACACATAGTCCTTTAACACCAGATGTTACCGGATCACACTCGAGGTGGAGGAAAAAATGGGAAATAAGCACAGAGCAAACAAGAAAACAGCAAGGGCAAACGAATCAGTGTGGGCAGAGTAACGTGTATTTTGATAAGCCATTTTTTTGGGGGGGTAAAAAATAGCTTTGGCACACGTTTGCGGATCAGCACTGGTTTCAGTGAACTCGGGTTTGCAGGCAGGCTCAGTCACTTGACCCAAAACAAGCCACATTTAGAGCAACTCCATCAGACACAGCAATTTGCTGCTTCATCACAGCCTACAAAGAGAAAGCAGGGGGGCTGCTGCCCAGCGTGAACCCCACCACGGACTCAAACATCAGTGGCAACAAGCCTTGCAGTCCCTCTGCCTCTGAGCAGGGCCAGAGAGCCATCAAATAAACCCTTCAGCATCAAGACGTGATTGGATTCCTTCAGAAACACGTCAGCCTCTGTCACTGCACCACCGACCCTGTGGTTTTCAGCACAAAGTTTGTGAAGAGGTTGGGAGGGGGTTTTTAGCAGCCCAGCCCCTCCCGAGGAGGCCCAGGCTGTCTGTGCTCTCAGATTCGGGAAGGGGAGAGAAGGTGCAGAGCCACTGCCAGGGAGCAAGAGCTGCTTTTCTGCTGACCCAGCCGAGGTGTGATGGCACAGCTCATCGGCCTGAGGTCTTAATGCCATCAACTGCTCCTGGAAGAGCCAGGGAGGGACCCACAGAGCCTCCCCCACGGGCGACCAACGCAGGGAACTGGTGTCACACAGCGCAGGGAGAGCTGTTCCCCACCAGTCACCCTCCTCCCCCCCAACACACACACTGAAACAGTCCCAAAAAGGTACAAAAAAACCCAAACCCCTGCTTTTTAATAACAGCAAGGTCTATAAGGAGCTGAGCACATGCCTGAGTGGGTGGGAAATTAGTATTATTATTATTATGATGATGACTTTGTGCTCACAGGGTCCAAGACCTCAGATGACTTGTTTGTGCCCGGGATGAATTTTTGCAGACTCATTATAAACCCTTGAAAAGCGGGGTTTGTAAGGTCAAAGAAGAACTTCCATTAACCGTAGCCCAGCTAGGGATTGCCAGTACAATCTATCTCTCCCACTTATGCATATTCAATAAGGCCAAGAGGAAGCTCCTTTGCTTTATTTCCACATCGTTGTGCTGACGCTGAGCTAACCAAATAAACAAACTGAAGAGAGGGTGGGGAGGAACAGAGAGGGAAAGGGAAAAAAAAAACAAAAACAAACCACAAATGCCTGGCTCTCTCCTTCATGAAGGATGCAAATAAATTCTGCAGACTTTGAAGTCAGGAGATCTCAGCAGAGATGAAAATCCCCCTGGGCTGGATGGCTCACCAGGGGCTGGGCTCAGGCGTTTGTTTTTTGGGGTGTTGTGTTACAGAGCTGCTTCCACGCAAAGGATGGGCAGGATAAACACTGGTACCTTGACACCTGAGTGAGACCTGGCTCAGGGATTTGCAGCCGAGCAGAAACAGAACTGTCTGGGCTCTCTAATCCCCCCTCCTGGCACTGTGAGACCACAGACTCCTCAGACACTTCACAGCAACACTCCCTCTCAAGCACTGGGAACATTCCCGAGTCTCTGGGTTGGAGGCACTGCTGGATCCGGGCAGGAAATCACCCGTGGAGATGGACAGCACTCTCTGCCACATCAGAGCATCTCCTGGGGCTCCCCATCGCCCTCAGCTTGTCCACACAGCCCCTCATCAGCTGCACACACAAACCACACCATCTCCTCGTGTCCCTGCATGTTCTCCTGGTGGAATCCCACAGAATCCCTCCCCAGGCTCCATTATCAGGGCAGGACTCACTCAGGGGTTTCTTCTTGTAATTCTGAAGCCCGAGTTACCCCAACTGCTGCTGCCGAACCACGGGCACACGCACAGCCAGCAGCCTTCTATTCTAATTCTCGCAAAAGCAAACCCTTTCTGTTGGCACATTGGCTCTCTCTAACCCAGCTCTGATCCATTTCCACCTCCAAATCATTAAAGATAATAAATAAGCCCAGCCTCAGTGTGAGGAACCTTCACATAATCACCTATCTCCCCTCTGATGAGCACTCGGCCATTACACTTCTATTTTCTACAGCTTAACTGGGAAAGCCAGCACTGAACTCTGCCCCTTATCCCACAGCTATTTATTGCCCACATTCTGCTATTTATTTCCCAAAATAGTCCCTTTTGGGTGGATTTAATGAAAAATCCAAATAAATTAGGCCCGTTGGAACATGCTGAGCTCCTGTTTTCTCAGCCTTCCAAGCAGCATTAGGAGGGAAGGTTTCCCCCACTGGGCACCCATCCTCTGCACATAAGCTGAGGTGATTTGACCCTCAAGCTTAGACCCATTCAAGTATTTTAGCGATAATTAGGCCATCCCAGCAGGCACAGAAGCAAAACTCACCCAGCTCTTCCTCGGGTCTGATTTCTGTAAAGGCAGCGCGTGGCAAAAGTCCTGCTGCATCCATCAGCTCCCTCTGCCCACTGGGGTTCCTGCCTTGCCAACTGCCCAGCAAGGAGGAAGAGTCTTCCCCTTCATGTTTACACCTGCTGCTCATTTACACTCGATTTACCTCAGGGCCATCAGAGCGACCATCCCCAGACCTCCTGATTTACAACACCTTTGCTCCCTTTCTTCCCCTCTGAACAATTCAATCACTGCTCATTCACTGCAGGTGGGGACTGCCAGCTCTGTCCCACCCACCAGCCACTCACTGTGACCAGCATGGAGATGTTCTATCCGTGGAAGGTGTCCCTGCCCATAGGGAAGGAGAGGAGCTTTAAGGTCCCTTCCAACCCAAAGCATTTTGTGGTTCTGTAATCTGGCCCTCCACCTTCACCACCAGTAACTCCCACATCCACCCCATCCACTGTAGCACACCAGGTCTTCCACAGGCACCAGGACAAACATGGAAATCACTGTAACATTAACTGTCCCTCCAAGCCATGTCCCACAGAGCAGGTGAAAAGTTATCACAGGGATCCTTAAAACTGCTCCATTACCTCCTCACAGGTTTTACAACTTTTTTTCCTCTCTCCATGTCCCCCATTTTTCTTGTCAGAGAACCCACAGCAGTGTTGGCAGCTCCCCTGAGGGTACAGCCAGACAAACTGGAGTTTCCAGTCTCCTGAGCAGGGGCACAGCACTGCAGCATTCCCAGGGTCTCCTTTCTGGACGAAGCTCTAAGCCACGTTTTCCACTCCTGTGCAAAGCTTTCCTCCTGGAGTTGCTCATACCCCAATGATTTCTCGGTATCATCCCCTCAAGTCTCAGCAACCCCCTCAATTCCAGTGTTCCTCCTGTCCACACACACAACAAGAGGCTCCTTCTTTTAACAGATTCCTCAGCCTTTATGTACTGTCTTAGAAACACCCCCCCTTGCCCAGAACAAAAAACATTTCTGAGAAGACTTGCAAAACTTTTGTCTTGCCTTGTTGTGCCTGCCAGGAAGCACAAAAAAAAAAAAATATAAATCAAACCTGACCCTAACAAGTGCTGCCCATGAAGATCTCCCCCAAAAGTCAGGGAGAATCGATACCCACACCTCAGGCACATCATCAGGCCTTTAAAAAGGGCAAGACATCGACTGCCTGCACATACTTAGTGCTGACCAAAACCAGAATAAAGCTCAAACTGCCTTAAAGAAGATGAAGTTCCTTGGAGGAGGGAGTTCTTCTCCACCAGTTTGGCCCAGTCATGTCTGATTTTGAGCATCTATCTGTTCCTTCATCCCTTGTGTCACCCCTCCCTCATCCTCTCCCCTGCTTTTCCTCTTCTGACACCAAAGCCCATCCTTCCACCCATCAACCCATGCAGGCTCAAGCATCATGCCGTAAAAACACACAGCTTCTCCTCCAGCCAGAGCAGCCCAAAGCCTTTCCTGGTCTCCTCTGTCCCTATTTCACATAGAAAACCAGCAGCTCTTCCCAAGAGAAAGAGGAGCCTAAACCCACATGGCCAGAGCAGCTCCGGTGGCAGAACACAAAGACCCTCCATCGCAGGCAGATTCTCTCCCACCAGAACTCCTTCAATCAGCCAGGATTTAGCTGAGGATTTTTCCAGCCACTGGGTGAGTTTAAAGTTCACTTTCTGCTTTTCCATCAAGCAAAGACATCACTGTGAGCACACACGACACACGGGAGATGCGATTCCCTGGCACATTTAAGCTTTCAGAAGAGATAGTCTGGAGGCAACACTGCCCATACCTGCCTTGCTGCTCCTTTGATGAGCTCCCCGAAGATCAGGTCCCTCAAACCATCCTCCATTCTCCCCCAGATTGCTGAGTGCTCCTTGGCATCGACGTGTCCAGGCCTTTGCCAGCCCACATGACTCCTTGGCTTATTTTCCTTGCACAGCTTGCAAAAGAAACCTCCAGGAAGAAACTTGCAGCAGCAGCAGCTCTGCCTCTGCCCCTCTCAGAACTGCAGGCAGCTGCTCCAAACCCCCCACTTATAACCAGCCTTGCACAGGTGATTCTTTTTAGGGAGATGTTCATCTCTTTACCCCAACTCTGGTCTGTCCTCACAGCCCTTCATTTTGGGGTTCACCCACCTCGGGCCCCCTCTTCCCACCCCCAAAAGCAGAGGCACCATCCCCACAGGAGCTAGATCACAAAGGGTTAAGAGAAATGGCCATTTAAAAAGGAAAAGAAAAGAGCATTCTCATTCCCTGCGCTGACACTCTCTCTGCTCAGCACAGCCTGTCAGCTCCCTCTTCCCCCATCCCAGCTCCAGCTGTCTCATCTCGGGGTATGAATTCACATCAGGTGTGGGGAAAGCACCACCTGCAAACCAGAACGAGCCACACAGCAACTTTCCCAACTTCTGCCTTCGCTAGTCAGGCCCAGCCCCGAAATGGAAACCGAGAGGGGAAGGTTCTGCCACTCGCCATCTATTTCCCTACCCAGATGGTTCCCTTCAAATACACAGCTTAATATACATAAATACTAAAGCAGACTTGCATCAAGACACGTTAAAAATGCCTTGGCACGGTGGGAGCCTCACTGCAGATGGCTCCTACCCCTGTGTGAAACAAGACTAAAGCAAACCATGGCAGGAAAGCACCCGGCACAGTCACATCCACCTCCTACCTGTGAGCACACACGTCTGAGCACCCAGGAGCTGGTTGCTGGGTGCTGTCGGCTCCACGGGAGAGCCAGAGACTCCAGAAGGATGCTCCTCGCTCTCCCAACGCCGTAGACTCCCGGCTGGCAGCCCAGGGAAGCAGAGGAAGGCTCTGCTCTGTGCTCGATGCAGCGGTCACATCCAGTCGGGATGTGGCTGCTGAGCGGCTTCCCGGAGAAAAGGCTGAGACAAAGGGCTGGTTCCTGCTGGGGGGGATCTCCCCTGGTGGTGTGGGGAGGCTGCTGGAGCCCACCAGCGCTTCGTCAGAACGGCCGGGATGCGGTGGCTGAGCTGTCCCTCAGCATCCCCCGCCAGCGGGAGGTCCCCAGAGAGGCAGGGACAGCGCTGGAGCCTCCAGCCAGCAGCACCTCCCCGCAAAGGGGACCGGGAGGCGAAGCAAACCCCCCGGTTTGTTCGATTAACTCCCCCCAGGGTCACAGCCTTGAGGTCTCGACCCTGTGAAAGGACAGAATGCAGCCTGACGGGCGATGGGAGCCGAGCGGCGCTCGCAGCATCCCTCACCTACGCAGAGCCCCGGCCCGAGCCGCGGCTGTGCCAGAGTTCGGGCACAGATCACACGGAATAAAGTTGGGCCTAGGGAGAGGTTTCTGCGTGGAGTTTTCCCCCCCAGTGCCCGGGCTCAGCGCTGCTCGTTCGTTAGAGGAGTCGGGGCAGCGTCAACCCCGCACGTCTGCGCACACAACCAGCACCTCGCACATTCTGAAGGCAAATTATTCCCGAGCACAACTCCACCGACACGCGTTCCAGAACAACGAGCCTTTTCTTTCCGATCCAGAGCCCGAGAAAAATATTAGTTAAGAGAGCGTTTTCCTCGCTGCCTGGCACGCAGGGCTGCGAGCTCAGCGGTCCGCGGGGAGCATCCCTGCCCGCTGCCCACCGCATCCCGGGGATCGCTCCCAGCTGATCCACAGGAGTTGTAGCCACCCCCCTCCCCGCGCCCCGCGAACTTCAGCTCCGCCGAAAAAGCCGGAGCGTGGCATTTTTCAACTCTCGGTGCGCTAAAAACACCGCAAAGGGCTGGTCCCGAAGTCCTTCAGCGAGTGGAGGGGGCGGCCGGGGGGCACCGGCTGTGGGTCAGGAGGGGATGGATATGACCGGGAGGGGGCCGAATGTGGCCGGGGAGGGGGTGATCGTGTCCGGGGGGGCCAGCGAGCGGCTGCGGCTCCGCGCTCCGAGCGCTCCCGGCCCCGCGGCTCCGCAGCGGCGGCTCCCGGGGGCCGGGGCGAGCATCCCGCGGGGGGACCCCCGGCCCCGCCACCCCCGGGGGAGCGCCGCCCGCCAGACCCCTCCATCCCTGCTCCCTCCATCCCTCCCTCCATCCATCCCTGCCTCCCTCCATCCCTGCCCGCTCGTACCTGGGCTGGGCTCTGCCCGCGGCTGCTCCGGCCCCGCTCCGGCAGCGGCGGCCGCGGGTCCCCGGCGGCGGGACGGGGAACTGCAGGGGGCGGGGGGCGGCGGCCCGGGCACGGCGGGGACCCCCCCCCACAACGGGCGGGGCGCCGCGGGCGGGCTGGAGAGGGGGTCCGGGGAGAGAC